>VWZE01013812.1:155885-272862 GCA_013396675.1 Eubucco bourcierii | reverse complement strand
GCCCCGGTCTGCTTTCGGCTGTGCCCCGACCTGGGCAGCCTCACGCACCCGCCCAGAAACAAGGTTGCCCAAATGAGATAGGCTGTTGTGAGCTCCATTCGGTGCTGCTGGAGCGGGGTTCTCAGCCCCGGCTGCGCACGGCTGTGCTCCCCTCTAACGGCATTAGGGGAAGGGCGGCACAGCCGCCAAGCTCCGGTGCTCACATCGTGACCCGGGCTCACGGCCTATGGGAGAATCAGCAGCTTGGAGGGGAGTTCAAGTCACCCCCGTGATGGGAGCTGCTGCAGCGCAGGGACCCGAAGTACCTATGTAGAGTGCTGCAGCACCCATGGTAGAACCACGGCTGCCAGCAGTGCCGAACAATGCCTAGGCATCCCTTACAAGCCTGCTCCATCACTTGGTAGTAAGCAGAACAGCTTGATCTTCATCTCGTCGTGGTGGCCTCCCTTTTCAATTAAAGACAAATGTAATGGTCTTTGGCAATAAGAGATGAGTTTTCCTGGATTCCAGAAACAGGACATAACCCAAAAATCTTGCTGAACTTTGCTAGCTGCCTGTTGTGAGCTGTCATCTGCTGTGTAGCCAACAATTCTCAGCGTCCAGGGTGACCAGAGAGGGCCTTTAATTCCGGACACAAGTCCATGCCGCTAACAGTTCTAGCCAGCCCCATCTTCCAAGCACTTCAGTATGCAGAAAAGCTGAGCAAACTCAAAACATGAGACTTGTGCATGCCGAACAGAGGACAGCCACCAGAAAGTAGCTTCAGATAGAGAACTCCGTGTCTTTTCTGACAAAGGGAGATCCATCCTGTGCTGACGCAGCTGGATGGGAAAGCAACCCAGCTATTGTAAAATGAGTCAAGTCAGAACTTGGAGCATTTCCCAAAAGAGCTTCGGGTTCTGCCCCTGCAGTCCACAAGATATCCATAGAGAGGAGCTACAGGTCTAGGAAGCTTGGTGGGAAACAATGCCCTGTCCTGCCCTCTTTTGTTTCTTAGCACCCATCGCGCCTGCAGTGAGGACGCAGCTGAATCTTCATTAGGTTAGAATAGCTGGAATTCTGACAAGCAGATGTGACTAGTATCATAAGGAAGAACGTAATAGTAAAAAAGTCAACCACTTGAAAGGGGTGGGGTGGGGTGGGGGGGTAGGGAGGAATCCAGAATAACGATCTCTGCGTGTTACAGCTGATCTTACTAGCTTAAGATCTTTAATCAAAAGGTGCTCTAGCTTCCAACATATAAGTAGAAGATGCAATAGGTCTTTTTCACATTCAATTGTGCTGACATCACAGGCTGTGATCTTTACGAGATTTATCTCACAAACAAAATTATCAGCGTAATGAAAGAGATTAATTTATTCCTCTGTGTTGTAACTTTCATAACAGTATTCATTTGGTTTGTCTGAGGACTGCACTGAAACAGGTAAATGTGTGGATAAGGCAATAAACCTGCAAATAAACTCCAGCATACAATAAATTATGTCATGAAAATGGGGTTGTAGATCATGGAGGGAAATCATGACAACAAAACATGAGGATGAAAGGTTTTCAGATATTTTATTAACAGCTAATAGAAATACCTTCTGTTTTAAAGTGACTCAGTCTTAATACTTGCTGCTTATTTTTGACATGGTAGCTTTGCAGAGCTGCAGCTTTTCACTGCAGTGCAGAGACACTCCTCCAGCTGGCTTTCTGCCAAAGAGAAATGAAACAGGAGACATGCAAACCGGAGTGAAAGGCTAAAAGGAGTATCCAGGCACAGTGCTGTACCACAGAGACTAGAACCTCTAGGGAAGACTGTTTACAGTTAAGAGATGGGATTTCACTATGTGATCTATTTGTGTCCTTCTACTGTACTAACAAAAGATAATTCTATCACAAAATCAGAAATTATATCTCTGTTGCTTTCTGATCATAGCTGTCAGTGGTCATGGCAGAATTAGGGTGGCTTGAGTAGTAGTGTGTGTGCACTGCTTAAGGCAGGAAAATGAGGGAATTTCCTCCTTTTCACTGTAAATTCACTCTCTGGATCCATATAATAGATCTGTATAGCAATTATGGTGTAAGTTTCTGCTTTCATGCACTACAGCAGTAGCTGGCACCCCAATGAAGCTGACTGGGCTGATGACAGGTATTAGAGGTCATACTGAGCATCACAGAAGGAGAGGTGGTAAAAGCAGACAAAAGGATTACCTCTGAGCAGTGAAGGATGATGAATCACAGGAAAATGACCATTATAAAAATGGATTTTAAAAAGTCAACTCAAAATAGCCTAAAAAGGATCTTCATAATATCACAGGAAGGACAATCTGCACAATTTTAGTTTCTCAGTCCTGAAGTCCAGGCTAATGGAATGATGATTTCCTGTCCTCTGCAGCTAAAAATGTTCATACAAATGAAAATACTTCCAGGAACCAGAGATCTACGGCAGTATCTGAATGAGGATAATGCCTTTAACAGAGGTAAAATATAATGTCATTTTGCCTGTGACTTTACTAAGAAGCAGGGGGAAATAGTGACTGCCTAAAGGGACTTTGTTCAGGTCTTGATCTTTCCTGTGATGAACACAGTTATCCTTATGTGAATCAGAAAAATCCAACATTGAGAACGCTTCCATGCAGAGATGGAGGGCCATTTATACTATCAGTTCCAGGACATGTTTTAAGGTAGAGGAACAGAGGGGTAATCCCTTCTGTTTGAGCAAACCACATATGCTTTTGCTTCAGTTTAATCCTGTGGGTGATCTATCAGACTACTACTCCTATTCCTCCCACTTTTGTCTTACAGAAAATGTTGCAAGATGGAGCATCTCCTGTGCAATTTGGAACAAGAGTGTCTCTGATCAACACTAGGATCTAAGTGCCTATGGAATGATCATGTATATTCATCATGCCATTTCCAGTGGTCTAGAGCTCTGGAGTTAAAATAGCTGTTTATTAGACAACTTCATGCTGATGCAGCAACCTCTTTGAAGGCAATGTGATTTTTAATTGATTAAATATTAAATAAAAAGTGGTCAGAATTCTCACCTCTTTGTTTCCCCACTCCTATCCACTGCCTTCCCTCCATCCACTGGGCAGGCAACCTTGCCACAAAAGGGTATGACACACACCTCTCCCAGCACAGACCCACGCTGGCTTAGACCAATGGCTGCATTGTTTTTTAAGTGATTGTCAGTAACTCTTACAGTAACCTTCTCTGCAATTTTACCAAATTGAGATCGACAAGCCTGCAATCACCAGGGTCTCTTTCTTCCACTTTTTGAAACTAGAAATGATGTTTATTAGCTTCCGGTCAGCTGGGACTTCTCCAGATTCCCAAGACTGTTGACGAATAACTGAAAAATGTCTCACAATAACACAGACAAATTTTTTCAATTCCCTGGGATAAATCCTGGTTTGTGAGGTGAGCAACTTCATCAAGTAATGGACCAGCGTTTTCTTTGTCCTTTTGCTGTTAGCATACATTTAAAAAACTTTGTTACTCACCACAGTACTGGCCAGCTTCAACTGCAACTGAGCTTTGGTTGTACAGATTTTCTCCCTACAGTGGCAAACAGCATTTCTGTAGTTCAAGGACTCAAGGACCTTGTTTCTAAAGTCCATACATTTTCTTTTCCTTCCTAAGTTAGAAAGAGCTTTTCAGTCATTAGACCAGACAAGTTCTCAAAGACCATCTCTGGGCCAGACATGTACCAAGTTTGAAGGCAAAAATTTATTTCTGAAGTTTATGTAGTAGGGATGCCTGTGATAAAAAGCCTGTGCCTCCTTAAAGAGGACATTCCTTCTAGTTATGTCCTCCAAACTTTTTCGTAACACTTTCTGGTATAGCTTTTATAGAATTCACAGTGTCTCTTTTAATTGTTTTCATCCATGAGAAGCCACGATGTCACAGACATGTCAAACTGGGGAAAAAATCCCAAACCTGAAGGCTAATTCGTATCTTTCGCGTCCTTTATACTTATCTAATTAAACTACGGTAAGCGCTGCTCTTGTCTGACAACATAGCACCCACTGCTCTTGAAGAGCCGTAAGTCGCCGCTCCTCGGGGTGTGTCAAGGTGGGCCGCGGGGGATCCGGGCCCGGCCTGCCTCTGCGCTCGGGCCGCCCAGCAGCTCTGCCCGGCTCCCCGCTCCAGGTCGGAGGTACCTCGGACGCTCTGCACGCCGCCATCGCTAGCCGCCGGCACGGGCGCGGTGCCGCCAGATCCCTAGGGGCGGGGCAGGGCGGACGGCGGGCGGGGAGCCGCTCGTCGCCGCCCGCTTGATGTCAGCAGGGTGGGCCTGACCGCGGGCGGTGGTGTGGCTTGAGCGCCCGTTCCTCCGCCTGGAGTGGCGGTTTTGGCCCTGCCGGCCGGCTCTCGGCTGAGATCAGGTAAAGCGGGCCCGGGCCTACCCCTGCCCGCGGCCGTTTTGTCCGTCGTGCTGCGCTCGGCGGAGCCCGGCCCGGGAACCGGCCAGGGTGGTGTCGACCGGCCCGCAGAGCCCGCGGGACATCGCCTCGGTCGGGCTGTGGGAACACTGGGGCATCGCGGGGCTCGGTCAGCCCCTCGGCCCTGCCATGCCATTGCGGGCCGGGGCGTCGCGCAGAGCCTGGCGGGGAGCTCGGGGACAGCGCCGCGGCACGGCCGCCTTGGTGGGGCGGAGCGGGGCTGTGGGCCTCGCAGCGGCGCCAGTGCACAACCCGGGAGCGGCGCGGGTGCGGCGCGCTCTGCGCGGTGTGCCCTGACCGAGCTGCCGGCGGGGGCCGAGGCGATCAAAGATATCGTAGTGCCGTGAGGATGAGGGGTCCTGGGCTCGCTATGAGCGGCGGAACTGGGGAGGCGCAAGCGCGGGTGTCCGCGACCGCTCTGCCGCCGCTTCGGGCCGGCTGCAAGCGCGGGCAAGGGCGGAGATGGAGGCTCCCGGCTCCTCCAGGCACTTCACATTCCTGCCCGTTAGTCGGTGGCATGCCTGGCGTTCTTCCTGCCACTGGACTCACAGGCCCCGACTCTCGGGTGAACACTGTGCAGCACTTCTTTCAGATTGTAGAAGATAATGCACACAGAAATTGTCCAGGCTGCTTTTACATGTGTCCCAAATGTAAGTAATAACAATTGTAATAACACAGTACAGTACTCAAACCTAGATTTTCAAAGATTAGCTACATTGTTAGCTATCATAGCTCAGGTGTCTAATTCCCACTGTTTGAAGATGGGGCCAGGGGCTGCACAGACACACAGAAACAGGCTCATAGTGGAGAAAATGAGAATGACTACTATGAGCCCTGTTTCTCAGTTTCCCACCCTAATTCGTAGACTACACTGGAAAGGAGTATTCAGAACGGGATCAACTTTAGCTTCATCTGTCTAGTGCAAAGTCTGTAAGATACAAGACATTCAGAAAAGAATAATCCAAATAGGAAAAAAACAGCCTTCCTACCTTTGTTCATTGCAGGTCTGGTGCTGGACTTGTGTTACTGGAAGGGAAAGGAAGCAAAGATTAATTTGCTCTTTTCTTCCTTAGATGAAGGTAACCACACCCTATTTATAATGTCTTATGAGACTCAGAAGAAAGGCAGTCACCAATCTGAGCTGGGATATTTAGATCAAAGAGTTGTGTGCTATAAAGAAAGCAGACAGCTTTTTCCATTGCATAAAAAAAGATGGGGAGAAAAAAGAGATTACAAATTTAGCACAGAAAATGTGCAGTTGACTCTGAAACTCAATCAGATTCACATTTACTTATTTGACTACCTGGGTTGAGTTCTCAATTTTGGTGCTACCCAAGCTCATGGGTTAGTATTGAACTGCAGAAAAATAACACTGTAAGAGACTCCTGGAGATGATCTAGTTCAGTTTCCTGATTCAGACCAAGATCAACGATATCTGTTTGATACTACTTTGGAAAAAGGAAGTCCTAAATGTTAGAGACCACATAGACTTCAGAGCTTCATTGGCTTACTTTGAAAATATTTTTGCTAATGTTTGCTTTATCTTACTTCAAACCTATTTTCAGTGCATGTAAACGAATTCACAGTTGTCCTCTAAATTCTGAATATGGAAACTGAATTGCCACTGATTTTTTTTCCATTTGAAGACTGTTGCAATAGCCAGTTCCTTTGCTGTCTTCTCACTGGAAGCAGCACTTAGCTTAGGCTTTGCTGATATAGTACACAGGAATCATTTCATATACCTAACATATGCATGCTATACATTAGTGTAGTGCTTGCTGTTTGCACCTTTTTCTGTGGCAGCAGCATGACACTGACTCACGATCAGTTTTGTCAGACACTGTGCCCCCCAAGTTCTTTATTTTACAGTAATGCCATGCTAGCAGCTCCATACCACATTTCCTCTTGTAGAATACTGCTCTTACCTGCACTGTTCTATGTCCAGTTTTCAGAACATTAAAAAAAAAAATAATTCTTGCATTATACTTTCTCTTATAGGACTTGTGGTTCCTCTCGGTTTCAGCTTGCTTGTGGCTTTGGTAATTGTACTTGTGACCAAAGTGATGAAAGAAAACAGTGAACAGAGTAGCAGTAGCACATTGAACCTCACTCAAACATACCTGTTTTGACATTGATGGTCATTACTTTCTGAGTTGGCTGTTCAACAGAAGTTGTTCTTCCCTTGTTTGCTTATGAGAACTCCATACACATACTGAAAAAAAAACTTATTAAAGTTGTTATTTGACTTCTTTTCTGTACATGAGGCCCGTTGCTGTGACATGAGAAGAAATCAGATCAATGTTGCATGCCTTATCTTTACAGGTCTGTTGGCTGCTAACTTCTTATCTTCTAGATACAAACTGGTAATTTGATGATTTGTTATCAAAGTTTGAAGCTTGGAATTTTGAGCATGAATGGCACATTTACAGCTTCTGATCTTCAGATATCTCATTATCCTTTATGAGTCTTTAAAAGAAACTTAACACTTCTAAGAAAACATTTTTGGAGAAGGATTTTGTACTCAACAGTTCTTAAAACATCTGCCCCAGATAGGCACTCTTTAAAACCTGTTTCAGCTGTGTTTCAAGGCTGAAATCTTGCCCTTGTTATTCTTGTTTATCTGAGCTAGCTCCCACTTGCTGTTTACCTTCTTAGAGAACTGCTTCTGCCTTGTTGACATTAGCCATCCAGTAGTGTTCTCTTAAACAGCAGAGCAGCAATACTTACAGTGGTTGTTTTCCTACTAGTATGTCTGTAGATAATTTTCTTGTTGCTCATGGTGTCTCTGGCTGTTGTGATTTTTGCTCTTCCATACTTCTGCCGTTCTTTTACACTGATCCTTTAAGAAAGCTGATAGTTCAGATTTTCTTGTTTCTTTTCTTATCATACCTGAGTCAAACCATCCTTTCCTCTTACATTTCTTGTCCTTCATTTGCATTAAGATAGTTTACACTTGTGCCTTTAGTAAAGAAACTGCCATCTCTTTTGTAACACTTTCTGTCCCCCAAGGTATTAATAGTTCTCTGGGGTTTTTTTCGATGCCTGCTTCTAAAAAAACAGTCTTTGTTTTCCTACTCCCTTATTTTCTTCCAAGAGATACTTTATGCATGCCAAGTGTCTCCCCACTTGCATGTAATTCTGTTGTTATAAACACAGTTGTCCTTTTTTTTTTCCTGGTTAGCAGAGAAGGACTTGGCTTAGGTAGGCATTTAAAAATCACTCAGAAAGACAGGTATTCTCTAGGAGGCTAATAAATGCTGCTGGCAGGATCACAGAATCACAGAATTAATGAGGTTGGAAAAGACCTTAAAGATCGAGTCCAGCCAATCACCTAACTCTTCTAATTAACTAAATCATGGCACTGAGTGCCTCATCCAGCCTCTTTTTAAACACCTCCAGGGACAGTGACTCCATCACCTCTAAGTGCAGCCCATTCCAATGCCAATCACTCTTTCTGTGAAGAGCTTCTTCCTAATATCCAGCCTAAACCTGCCCTAGTGCAGTCTGAGACTATGTCCTCTTGTTGTGTCACTGGTTGCCTGCCAGAAGAGACCAACCCCACCTGGCTACAACCTCCTTTCAGGTAGTTGCAGAGAGCAGTAAGATCTCCCATGAGCCTCCTCTTCTCCAAGCTGAACAATTCCAGCTCCCTCAGCCTTTCTATAGAGGCCTTGTGCTCCAGCCCCCTCACCAGCCTTGTTGCCCTTCTCTGGACACATCCCAGCACCTCAATGCTATGACAAAGAAGGTAGTTGTTTAATGTTCTGTTGATAAGGAGTTTATTCCTAGACACTAAAGGGAAAGACACTTGGAAACCCCTTAGGAAGTCTAGCAAGGATCAGTAGTGGAGTGCTTGCTTTAAAAAAAAAGAGGGCTTAGAAGACAGCTTTACTTTCTTTGGACATGTTCAAGCATCTCAACATCTTTTTTAACTTAAGGGGTCCAGAACTGGACACAGTACTCAAGGTGTGGCCTAACCAGTGCTGAGTACAGGGGCAGAATGACTTCCCTGGTCCTGCTGGTCACAGTATTCCTGATACAGGCCAGGATGTCATTAGGCTTCTTGGCCACCGGGGCACACTGCTCATGTTCAGTCACTTGTCAACCAATACCCTCGGGTCCCTTTCTGCCTGGCTGCTCTCCAGCCACTCTTTCCCCAGCCTTTAGTGCTGCATGGGGTTGTTGTAGCCAAAGTGCGGTACCTTGCACTTGGACCTGTTAGAACTCATGGCATTAAATACCTACCTTGCAGGGGATCAGGATAGAAGTGTAAAAGATGCTATGAGGAAGGAGATGCTTGTTTAATGTTCTGTTGATAAGGAGCTTATTCCTAGATGCTAAAGGGGAAGAGACTAGTATGTCTAGCAAGAATCAGTAGTGGAGTGCTTCCTTAAAAAGAAGAGGGCTTATGCTGTACTTGTGCTTAGACAGCTTTACTTTCTATTTTGCTAATAAATAAAAGACAAATTCTATATTTTATTTGAGACTAAATATCAAGGAAGACTATTTGAAATACTTTCATTCCGATGGAAGCAGAATTGTACTTGAAGGGAACTCAACAAACTTCAAGAACCTGTTCTAAAACTTTGGAGATACTCAAGGATCACAGACTGGCAACTGTCCCATCACAACCCCAATCTCCTTTTCAGTTCCCTGGAAGAAAATATTTTGTGTATGTGACATCTAGCTTATCCAGACATCAAGCAGAAGCCTATGAAAAATCTAGTATTTCAAAAGAAGGATTTAGTAATTGTAGGCCTTGTGGAGCTCTTTCACATTGGGGCAAATTTCAGGCAGTATGTATTGCATGTATTTTTTAAACCAGAAAAGCTTTCCAAAAGTAGAGTTTACTGTGTGCCAAAGGAACATCTGGAAGTAGAACCACTAAGCACTACAGCATCCTTCCTGTTCAGGAACTCTAAATGTTTATAGCTTATTCCATGTTCTTACCATGCACGTGTAAATTTGGATTTCACATTACACAAAGAATTTATTACCACAAACTTATATTTACAGTGTTTCACTATGTCTATAGTGAAACCTTTTTGTCTGTAACTTTGCATAATACCAGGCTATGTAGTTTTTTTTTTTCAGGTTTTGACATTTTGGTTCTACAGAATGCTTAAAAATATATAGAATTGGCATCTATAAAAATACAGAGAGAAACAGTGGCAGATTTTAAATTAGTCTGTTCAAACTAAGTAGGTTTTAGGCAAAAATTTTAATGCTGAAAAAATACTATCACCATTTGTGCCCAAGGCATATTCAGTAACTGCCACTAATCAGATTTCACTTTCCTGTAATATCTAAAAATGTAACCTACTCGATTTTGACTGAGAGCAGCAGTGTTCAGTTCGGTGCCAGAGCTGGAGCATTTGGTACTGTTAGTGAAAAGGGGTCGGTAGGGCACTGTGCTGAACCTTTTGTCCTGGAATCCTCTCCTTGGTCTGGAGCTGCCCTTGGCTTGAACCCCCTCGGCCTGCCTCCTACGCCAACCAAAGTCGTTGTATTAGTCTTCAGCGAGCCGTGACCGGAGGCCCTGGCGCGGTTCGGAACGGAGGTCACGGTGCCGTTTTTTCTCTCCCCGGCATCTTACGCCGAGGCCGCGTGGGCGTCACCTTTTGCTGAAGGAAACATGGGTACGAGAGCCCCAAGCCTAGCACCGTTACCGCTCCGCGGAGCTGCGCGCCCGGCGCTGAGCCCGGTGCTCCGCCTCCGGGTCCCTTTCGGAGGGCCTCCCACTTCGTTCGCGCCGAGCCGCCAGGCGGCGCCCGGGACGGCGTCTCCTTGGCAGCAGCGGCGCGGGGCGGTCGGTTGCACGCTGCCAATCGGCGCGCTGCAAGATGGCGGCCGCGGGAAGCGTGGTGCGGAGGGGCGGAACGGCCGGGCAGGGCGGCCGGTGGGAGCCATAGCGCCGCGGTCGCTCTTCGTCGGTGGCTTGTGTCCCGCGGCCCCCTGCATGGAGCGCAGCGGTAGCCAGCTGGACCTCGGCTTCTCGCAGCAGGCCACGCCCATTCTAATCGTGGAGGATTCGCAGCCCGAGACCACCGTCTCGTTGGAGGACGAAGAGCAGGCCTGCCTCGCCGTGCTGGCCCGGCGGCTCCCGGACCGGCGGAGCCCAAGCCCCGTGCTGGTGAGCGCTCGGCGCGGTGGCCGTGCGGCCCGACTCGGCTTTGCCCGGCGCTGACGCGTNCGAGTGGCGGGACGGCCCGGGAGCGACTCGCAGGTAAGAGCTGGGCGAGGGTTGCGGCTTGCTCGGCTTGGGGGCGCCGTTGTGCTGACGATGCTGTGCTTGCAGAGGCAATGGAGACCCCTGCCCGGCCGGACGTCGCTGGCCCGCAGGACGCTGTCGCTGAGGAAGTCCAACCGCCCGGCGGGGAGAACAGGTGCGGGGGCTCGGAACCGTACGAGGGCTCGGTGCCGTGGCACCAAACATGGTTTTAAAATACGGGCTCAGTGCTGGCTACGGCCGCGCCCGGCCCCGTGTTGTTCCGGCGTGCGCGGTTCGGAGGGCTGAGTAGTGTTCGCTCAGGTGTTGCGGCTGCCAGGCAGCCTCTGGGAACGCTGCCGGCTGTGAGAAAGCAGCCATCGGGAAGCGCCGAGGCGATGCGAGTCTCTCTGTTGCAGTGCCCTTGGGAAGGCTGGAGAAAGAGGTGAAGGTGATGCAGAGGACGGTGGTACAGAGGACGGTGCTACTTCGCCCTGTGTAGAAGGTGACTTCTCCATTTCAGGTGTCTACTTAGGGCTGTGAATCGGCAGGCATCCGTGCAGTTTTTCAGTTGGGCTGCCTCCTTTGGGCTACCTCCTTTGTTGCTCTAGGGGTAGTTGTCCGGGTAATAATGGGTGAGAAATTGGCATCTTTTTTTCGGAGGTTGATCTGCGTGTTTTCGTGATTTAAAAACCCAAAACCTGTGACTTCATATCATTGTTAACGAGGATCTTGGTGACTGGAAATGGCTTGGAGGAGGCATGGATGTGTCGTGGGCATTAGGAGATGAAGCCTTTTTATGGCAAATAATTCTTGGCAGGATGATTGTTATCAGACTGTCAGGCATAGGCTGTGCGTTATCAGAATTGTTTTATCATCATGGAATCCAAATCTTCTTCAGTTCCTAATGGTGTTGCATAAGACCTTGCTGATTAACACTGGTTTCTGAGTTAAGGGCTGCTCTTCTTGCTCTTTTACCATATTTTTAATTAGTATAGCTGAAATCAGAGTTTGATAGTTTACTCAGTTTCAGCAGTAGCCTAAATACTTTACTTCTTAGAGGTTGTGTTTTTTTCCCTTGTAAAGTGATAGATGTCTCTTAGACTTTTTGGGTGGGTTTTTTTGGTATATGTATTAGTTTTAGATGTTTGTTATTAGATACAGGCATGTCACAGCTGCAGTTTGGAGCTCTAGAGCTCTCACAGAGCCAGGACTTTGAGAGTGACTTCATACCCAATGAAGAAGATGCTAGGCATCAGTTTCACCCTGGAGCTGCTGTCCCTACTTCCAGACTTGTGAAGAAGGATGCTGAAGATGGTATGTGAGAATGTCCTTTTGTTGCTCTGTCATTTCTTTCTATTTCCTTTCTGTTATAGGTGTTACATTTCTTAAACAGAAAATACTGTTGATAGCTTATTGGTAGTTGGAAAAAAAAAATGTCTCTTTCCTCTGGGCTAGGTCATTTGTTTTCTTATAGCTGTCCAAGCGATATTATTGGTTTGTGCACTTCTCTTTCCTGATTTGTTTCCAGAATATGCAGACAGTCTGATAATAGATTCCCTTCCTGTTAAAAACCTCATCCTGTCCTTTTTGTTGTTGTTATCACTGATAGTTCAAGATTTAATTTTTTTTTCGCCATATAAATCTTATCTTGATATCTGTAATTTACAGAACTGCACTTCTTTTGGTATATTAATCCAAGTGACCTAAGTAACAGATAGTTTTTGTTGTCTGTTTTTTTTTTTATTTTGCTAGAACTGCATGGGGATGGCACAGAAACTGTCTCCAGCACAGAAACACATGCTGCTTTGGAAGGCCAACCTGAAAAGTCTGAAAGGTAAATCAGTCCATGTTCCTTGTAAGTCTCTTGTGGACATTGTAGAAGTAAATTTGCATCTTATTTTACTAGATTTTTTGAGGTAGGAGCGTTCAGGCTTCAAGGCAAAACAGAGAAGGGAAAGATGAAGTAATGATGAGACTTTTTTTTTTTGCATCAGTGCTGACAAAGGAGTGCTTTTACCATTCCTAGCTGAGAAAGGAGGTCGTGTCCATCTCTTAATTGAGCACAGAGATATCAATAGGTTTATTTTCAAGGGAGAATGCACTGGATAATAAAATATATTAGTAATTTTCTTAAACACTTGAAATATATTAAAAGTAATCACTCAGTGTAAGTCACAGAAGTATTTTAAGACAATTTAATCATTTCGGCACAGGCTTTGGCCTCACAGGAGAAATCTGGATGCTAAGTGATGGCTATGCTGGGATGCTTTTGAGTGTTTGCCATTGCAGACTTTGTAGTTTTAATTATTTCTAAATGTGAAACTTCAGTTTCTTGAACTATTATCTTTTATGCCAGACAGACTAATATTTAGCTCATTTTGTATTGTCATGTTCTGCTATGAAGTAGCATTTGAAAGAAAGTGAAACAGGATTCCTAGTATCCACATTGACTAGAAGTCAGTAGAACAATCTGTATTCCACTGAAATGTCACTTAGATTAGTAGAAAACAATTCTGTAAATGCAGCTTCTCAAGGATGAGCATGTTATTTTGTCAGCCTGCTCTTCCTTTTTCTCTCCTTTATTCCTATTTTTCTTCTTCCTTGTAGTATACCTAAGTGAATAGCTTTCATCTGTGCCAATAACTTCCCTTTACAGTGCTGCAGTATTACTTAACACTTTGAATTTCTCAGGTCAGTGGCTGTGTCTTCCTTTCTAGAGCTCCAAAGGAAGCAGACGAGCATACCAAGAAAGAAATGCCCATCTGTGACCCCAGTAAAACTGAGAAATCGTTTGATTGTGGTCATGAGGAGTTGGATATCTTGTCCAGTCAAGAAGAGATGTTTCCTGAGAATAATGCAACAGGTAACAATAGACATGCAGAGCCAAAAAGTCCATCCCAAAGATCATCGTGATTATCATCCCTGCTTGATGTTTGTAGTCATGTAGTGTTTCAGGATGCAGAGTGCTGTGCATGTTTTTCTCATAATTTCTGCTAAAATTGAAAGCTTTGGAAACAAAAGGCTATAACCTCTCACTATACTATGGAACGATGTCTAAGCATTACTTTGTGTTAGAATAGTTACACTGGGTTGTTGAATACATTTAATTTCCTTTCTTTCTGTGACCCTTGAAGAACAAAACAAACAAAAAACCTCAACCCTTTTGTGGTCTTCTGAAACTGGCAAGATGAATGCTCACCCTTTGCAGTGATGTGCTCTCTGAAGTGTAGGCAAATAGGCAGACTTCCTTATGCTGAGTTACTTTGGCATACCACCCAACTCTGAATTGGCTTTCCTATTTGGGATAAAACAGGATCCTGAAATCAAAATCTTTGTACCACAATTTTAGTTGGTTTTAATTGTCATCTAGGTTGATGTTCTTTTCCTGTAAGAGAAGAGATTATATGAAGTGGGATCAGAAAGAGTGGTCATCACTATGTATCTTACTATACAAGAGTGTCTTGTTTTGATACTCAAAACTGAAAGGCTAGTGAAATTGAAAGGTTTTTGACAATCTTCTTAGTGAAAGACCAATAAAATAAAGTTTTGAGAGGAGCTTTGTCACAGTTTATAAAGCATGAGATAAATAAGTCTTTGTACTTTTTGTTCAGTTTTGTGCACCTGTGTCTGTACTGGCATCATCTTGTGCTTAAACTCTTTGTACCTAGAAGGTTTAGTAATAGCCTCCTACCCACACTGAGTGTCAGAGGTCAATAGAAGGTGTCTTTTCTGGTGAGAGCCTTGCCTGTATTTGCATTCTAGTGCAGGATAAAATGTGCTGCTGTTGGAGCCATTGGGAATTTTTCCTTTAAAATCCCAAATTAGGAAGACTTGTACAGTCTGAATATCAGTGTGAGTATTGTTTCTCAGAATTTTCTGCTCAGCTTGGCTAGATTTCTGCCATGAGTTGAATCTACTGGTGACCTGTGTTAACCCAGGACAATTTCTGATCTTGTTTCCATTTGTTAAAGCCACTGCAGGGTGTGAATCTCAGACCACCAGGGTGGAAGAGGAAAGTCCTCCGGCATGCACCCCTGCCCGCAGCCTGCAGCTGCTGCAGCTCTCTGGTCAGGGATCCCTTCAACAGGAGAGTCATCTCACGTAAGCAGCAAGCATACCTAGGCTGTTGCAGCAGCTCAGTTTGCAGTAGTGCAATCCCACCACTCTTTATTCAGGGACTTGTGCTTGATTTTAACCAATCAGTGTTTTAGTTTTGCACTGTGAGAGGAGCATGGCTTTATTTTTGTGAAGAAATGAACTAAACACCCATGTGGTCCGTGGCCATTTCTCAAGTCTTTTGCTAGTAAACACCTAATGGTCTCCTTTTATGAGAGGATTCCTGTTGTGATAAGCTGAAGCTACATTTGGGGATAAGTTAATGCATCTTCTAGTGATGTGTGGTTCTCTTTTCTTGATCTGCAGTGTATCTTCAGGCCTAGTTGTTCCTCCTCCTGTTGCCTTTGGATCCAATGCTCTTGTCCCCAGCAGTCCTACTGAACAGGAGCAAACCAAAGGTAAGTTTTTCTGCATGCTGGTCTGTGGTTGCATTTCTGTGCTCTGTGGTTTCAAAACCTACAAAAACTATATATAAAGAGTAAAACAGGATTGAGAACCCTGAAAGAGGTAGATGGAAATCTTTGTGACTGAGATGCTGATGTATTGTTGATATTCGCTACATAGTTATAATAAAACTAGTTCTACTAGTTCTGTTGGCTAGCTCCCCTTCGTTTGAAAGATGGGAAATACTTCATATGGGATAGTGTTTGCTGCTTGTAGTTGTCCTTCTTTTTCAATGACAAGCCAGTTTTGCTTCAGGCAGACACCCAAATTAAGACTGTACTGTTAAGGCAATAGACAGGACAGAGTAGGATTATATCGTAACAGTTACTTTACCTGAATTTGGATGACAGGCACAGCATTTAAAAAAAACTTTCATATGTCTGCATTTTAGAATGCTCTCACCAAAGAGTAATTGTTCTATTTGATACCTTATCTCTTAAACATCTTCTCTTAAGCACCCATTTGCCATCATAGAGATAAGATATCCATCAGTGCAGGCTTCTTGTTTGATACAAAATTGCTGTTGTTCTCTGCTAGATTCCTGTGGAATGCTTCTAGAATAGGCATTTTATTAGCCAGGATTCGAATGTGGTTCCTTTTCAATAAAGACAGAAAAAGGGTAAAGAAACATTAGAGGTTTGCTTTCTATAAATTTCAGATAACCCTTTTCTAATTGTAGAGGTTGTAGATGTGTACCAGAGTAGCGATAAGGATGTTTTTGTTGATCAGGGTTATTTTTTTTTTCACCTGGAGAGCTGATTTTTATCTTCTTGTATTAAAGTTGCATGTGCTACTGAGGACAAGTCTTTCAATAGAATGTTGGAACTTTAGGTACAGTACATGAATTTACTGGTAATGTGTTCTCTGCTCTTTCAAACAAGATGAACAGATGGATATATCTGCCCCTGCAGAAGGAAGAGAACTGATGCAGAAGCAGAGAGGAAATACACTGGAGGAGGTGTCCATACCATGTGTCCCACCAGAAACTGTTTGCTTGCCACAGGCTTCAACTCCAGTGTCCCAGAGTGCCCCAAGCTTCTTTCCAGGATCTTTATCTATACCATCACAACCAGAGTTCTCTCATGTAAGGGATTGTGTAGATGTCTTTTCTGAGGTTTTTGTATGGCTGCTGCAGAAGATGTGTGTTTGAGTCTGCCTCTGTGCTTCTGTGTTGATCATCCCAACTAAGCTGGTTCTCTTGAGCTTCCCTGTTCCCACCAGTCACAGCTGTATACTGATCATACTTTGTGGCAGTTTATCCTGTAGAGAACGTGCAGAACAACTTTAGAGGACGTAGTGGGTCATGAACCTAGAATCTGTTGTCTTCTAATAGATGCTAAGGATCTCTTTTTGTGTCCCTTTCTTTGTTTTCCTTTCCCTTTTTGAAAGGCTTCTGTTTTCTGATGCTGAACTGGGTGCCCTGCATCTCAAAACTGTGACATACATTAGACTTTTATCAGTGTCGACTTTAGCATCATTTGTTACAGAGAAAGTGAAGCTGTTTGTTTTCTCCTACAAGGCTGGGATTCATTTGCTGCATTTTTCAAGTTGCTTATTCTTATTATCTGTCCTTTTCTTTCTGAAAGTTATTGCTGTTCAAAGGTATTTCAGAGATGGTGAATTTATGGCCTAATATCACAGATTTCATCAAATTAGGAAAGAAAATAAAGGTTGTACTACAGCCTTGAGTAGTCAAAGCAGGGCTTCTCCTTAGGTGAAAGTGGCTTTCATGCTAATATAATAGGTTCCTACAGGGAGTCTTTCCAGAACCCTTGGTTCTTTGACTAGAAATAGTTGCCATAGTTGACCTGTGCTTCATGATTTGGCTGTGAGAGATGTATTGAGAATTGTGCCTGACTTTGCCACTGAGGTACTAAAAATTAATGGGTGATGACATTTCCCAGCAAGAACAGGGCAATTATGACTCCTATAAATGGAGGGGAGAATTTGGGGCTTTTCAGCGTGTAGTTTGTGCTAAGCTTGCTCTGCTCCATAATACGGTGTAATGTTCTAGGAATAACAGACAAACATCTCTAATCAGGATGCCCTGGTCCTCTGTGTCCCACTTTTTTTCATTTTAGGATATCTTTGTTCCAACTCAGAGCCCTGAGAAGAACCATGAAGGAGAAGAAAAAGCTGCTGCTTTAACCCCTTTATCCTTACCAGGAGATAACTCTGGATGCACAGATGCTTTGTTAAAGATGACTACAGGTGACTCTGTGTCACAGCCTTCTGAGTCCTGCAAGCTGATACTTTCTGCAAGTCAATGTAGCCAGCCCACAAATACAGAAGTTAGTTCAGACACAAGCCAAGATAATAAAACCACACAGGTAGAGGTGATTTCTGAATGCAAGGCTGCAGACTTGGAACTCTGTTCTGTGGAGAATGACACCGTAAAACTGAGTCTGGATGTAGGTGACCATGCCCTCTCTGAAAGCTGTGAAACAGTGAAAAAGGAGGATTTACTGACTGCAGGAAAGCCTGCAATGCAGTTAGTTAGTGGGTGTGTAGCAGGAGAAGGGTCATTGAACCCCACAGGTAAAAGGGATATTAAATGTGTTTCTGGAAGTCAGGCTGCTGCAGATCAATCTGGTCTGCCTGGGATTTTGCCATATGCAGAGGGCAGAGAAGCACAATCTGAGGATTCTCCACTGGAAGAGACTTCTGAACCTGAGGCCGTTCTTGAGACTCAGTGTGAAGAAAAACAACAACTGCAAGTAAAAGAGGAGCAAATAAGTAGACCCCTTGATAATACAACACTTTCTCAAAGGTTTACTCTTGAAAAGGAAGTTCAGTGTCATGAAGATATGGAAGTGGATGTTGTTGGTGATTTGTGTGAAAATAGTGAAAATCTGTCTGATCAGGTTCAAGGAATAGAAGAGATTGGACCAGAAAGCCAGGGGAAAGAAACTTCAGAAAATACTTCTACTTTTGGCACCCCAGAGGGAAAGAGCATGGATAAACTGCCCTTTAAGGCAGCCTTGGAAAACATACCGAAGCTCAATAAAGTTTTGTCTAAGCTTTCTGTGGGGGAGCTGCCAGAACAGCACAACAACTTGTGTCCCAAGTTGAAGAGTGGTATTTTATCAGAAGCGGTGCTGTGTGCCAAGAAACAGCCAGATTGTTCAGAACTGGGCCAGGCCACGATAAAAGGGAATCAGCCACCACCTCAGGAGAGAGGAGTTGACATGCCAGTGGCTCAGCAGAAGAATCAAGTGCCAAAGAGTACGGAGGACACTGTTGTTTCAAGAAATCTGGAACATGAAGAGCAGATGCAGTCACAGGAGAGGGCAACTGCGAAATCCCCAAGTCCTCCCAGTGGTAAGTGAATTTAGGTTAGTAGTTCACAGGTGTGTGTTTTGCATACTGTCAAGGACAGCTGTGTACAACTCTGAGTGCTTCCAGGGAGCACAGGTCTTGCTGTGTGTTGAATATTGCCTCTTAGAGCAGCGCTGTATGTTATTAGGTTGCATGCATAACATATATCTAGTTTTTTCCCCTTCCACACGCTACTGCAGGCGAGAATGCTAAGGTAATTGTTTTTCCTAGTGCTGGCAGCTTTGAAAACTCACAATACTGTGACCTTGACAATGCTCAGGAATTTTTGTAACTTGGTTTTTTCCTCCCCCGATAAGGAACCACAGCAGTGTCCTTGAAAGGAAAAGAGTGTGTGGTAGTTGTTCTTTCCCTCTTGTAGCTCTCCTTACTTTAATTTGTTTTTTTTCATTCTCGGAGGAGGATTTTCTGTGTGGAGGTGCATAGAGCAGCTTTGAGCCGTGAACTAATAACAACAAATTTATCTTGAGCTTCTCAGCAGTGCATTTGCTGTATTGGGGCAAGTACTGTGGTGGCACATTGAAATCCCTTCACCATGCTGTTGTGAAGTTACACAAGAAATAGGGGATGCTGCACCACCCAAGTTTGTGTAGTTTTTGTCTTAGTTGGCTTCATTTTAAAACATACAAGTTCTATACTCCTCAGATGAGAAGGAAAGTCTTAGAAAACAAAGCTGGACTAAAGCTTTATTGTGGATTGCCTGCGTGTTGGAGGGCTCAGTGGTCTTTCACTAAACCATGGGATTAGAGAGAAAGAGTGTTTTCTCCCTCTCATGATGGAAGTAGGTGGCTCCTGAAGCTGGTGATTGAGAAAGGTGAGGGTCTGAAAATGTGAGTTGTCAGCCAGATGATGGTTGTCTTGACATCTGAATGTGGCCGGTATGCTAGTAGAGGTTTATTTCGCTCTTCACTGATTCGCTAGGCGGTTTAAGTCCTTCAGTTAGAGCATAGTGGAAGATCAATAGAGTTGTGCAATGATGTTAGAATTAAATGAGGTGTCTTGCAGGGGAGGTGTTTGTGAACAGTCTGATAATCAGATTGACCTGTATGTGATGTAGATTTTGGGAAGCTATAGAGCTGTGAGTTGACTGAATTTCTCTTGCCATTTAGAGGTGGTGGTATTGTTGTATAGCCCTGTCACCTGTTCTGCAGAGCTTTGTTCAAGTTTTATAGTTTTTCCTTTTGAGACATTAGGGTAAGAAGTACTGCTTAGAGAACATTTCCTAGCACTTGGCCTTCTTTATCCGTTTATGTACCGTTGATAACTGGGCCTGAATAATCTTCTCTTTTTTTGTCAGGGAAGGACATCTCTCTTGTTTCCTCTGCCAGATGATGCCTGTTTATTTTTTTTCAAGAGGAGTGAATTTCTTCAAAACTTCCTCACAATTTCTTTCATCATTCTCCTGAGTCCAAGATTTTTTTTGTTACTGTTTTCTGAACTGCTTGTTTATTTTTTCCAGTTACAAACTGATCCTTATTGCCATTTATGGCAACTTGGGCTGTTTCTTCCTTAAAGCCTTTTGAGCTTGTTCTTATGTGGTTCCCTCCCCTTTTCTTCAGTTCTTGTGACCTTGAACCGTGCTGGCTTCTGGAACGTGATCCTGTTTGGAAAGGTCAAAATGGCAGATTTCAAAAAAGCAGCAAGATGAAGAGCTTTCTTCTTTATGTCTGAACAGAAGTAGGTGAGATGACTTTGAAGTGCTAGATGGAGGCTTGGATGCAAAGGGACTGAGTGTAATACTTATGTGTGTTTTTCTTACCACATTGACCAACAAGTTTCAGGAGGATAACTGTTTAATAGTGTGAAACTGGCTGGTGAGAGGAAACTCAAGATGATGAAAAATAGGATGAAGGTAGTATCTTACATTGCAAGATAAGAATGACAGGTAAATGTTGATACTTGTTCAAGTTAGACCACAGTGTGGTGTGGAAAGGAGATTGGCATGTTTATGTAGGGTGTCAGTTTTGGAGAGACTTCTGGCAAAAGACAATAGCGGTTCTCAAGCTAGAATTTGCTCTAAGTATCTGTTGACCTGTTTTAACACAAAATAAAACTCAAATTGATTTTGAGGAACATGGATCCTTGTGGCCACAGCTTTTTAACATCACTGACATCTGAAAACAACTGCAGTGGTTATTTTGAATCAAATACAGATTCAGGTGTGAAAAAATTTCTGTGCTTTAGGGGTTCTGGTGTCATCTTGGTTAAGATTTAAAACCTCCACTTGCCCAATGACATTGTTATGTGAATGAATGTATTGTTAAGCTCTGTTAAGCTGTCACACCCACTTAATGAACATCAAGCTGGCACCCATCCTGCTGAAGCTGGTAGGACCAGTCAGGTGTTTGGGAACTTTCTACATTCTTTATCTTTCTACATCCTGTAACAAGTGATAACCACTTTGTTTTGTAATGTTATAGCAAACTGCTTAATTGTTGAGCATGAAAACAGACTATTGCAGCTGACCAGAAATACAGTTGTTTGTTTTTTTTTTTTTTTCTTTTTCTTTTTTTTTCTTTTTTTTAATACAATACATTATTGTATTGTATCAAAATACTGACTTGGGAAACTGGTATTGGTTGCTGGGGGCAATTTCACAGAATGACAGAATGTCAGGGGCTGGAAGGGACCTCGAAAGCTCATCCAGTCCAACCTCCCTGCCAGAGCAGGATCTCTTACACCAGATTGCAGAGGAATGCATTCAGGCGGGTTTTGAATATCTCCAGAGAGGGAGACTCCACAACTCCCCTGCGCAACCTGTTCCAGTGTTCTGTTACCCTCACAGTGAAAAAATTCCACTTCATGTTTACATGAAACTTCCTATGTGTCAAATTCCACCCGTTGCACCTAGTGGAATATTCTGTCAGTCAAGACACTCACATCATCATCAATTCCAGATTTAAGTTCTTTGTGGCACTTAGATGTGTCTTAGCAACATCTTATCCAAAGTTTCGAGGCTGCCTGTAATGATATTTAGGGAAAGCTTTGACTATTGTTTGTAAGTGGTACAATTGAATCATGCTATGTTTTTCAAAGCAGAGGGGAAAAATAGCTGCAGTGACAGATTTGGGAAACTGAAACCAGTGTCTGAACCACCAGGGTTTGAGGTAACTGTCGACCCAAGAGACCAGCTGCTTTGTTACTGTCAGGTTATTCTGTTGCCAGTTAACAACAAAACCCCCAAGATGTCGTTGAGGTGTTTTCCCCAGTCTTTACTGTTCAGTGGCTTGCAATAAGTCATTGTTCTGTTGTGATAACTGAACTAAAGACTGAGAATCATGGTCTCTGTGAACTACAGCAGAGGAGCAGCTGCACTGCATCAGTCTAGCTTGGAATGCCCAGTTCCCCCAGTATTGAGTAGCAGAAGGGCACAAGTGCAGTGGGGAGAGAGTTTTGAAGAAGCCTCTCTTTTGTCAAGATAAGTATGATTTAGGAACATGGTGAACCTGAAGTGATGTCTTGATTTTTTTATAATGCTTTGAGGGGATCTGGTCAGGATGCTGGTCAAGAAGTTCAAAGGTGTTCTGTCCCATTGCATTTTGTGATCTCAAATTAGCTTTTCTGTGTTGGAGTCCAGGGCATTTGATACTCTGGGACTGTTTATTTCTTAAGGCAGTTTGGCATAGAGAACAGTGCTAATCCTTGAATTTAGGAACAGTATATTTTTCAATAACTAATATGTTTGGCAGTACTCTGCTGTAACAGTGATAGACATTCATAAGCTGTTTGTAAGGAGTAGTAGCAGTGTGCCCGTAGAGTGTGAGTACAACAGCCCTGTGATGAACACTCACCACAATACACTGAGGTCCTTAGGTTGGTTGCAAGGATGCTACAGCTGTTGAACCAAGTCTTTAAAACTTGTGACAGCAGGGCAGGTGCTGTTTTTTGGATGGACAGTAGGAGGTTTTCACTGGTTGGGTTTTCTTCTATGTGGGGATGATGTCTTTGTCCTGTATGTATGGCTTCACTTGCCACAAGGTACTTATGTCACTGAAGAATGGTGCACTGCATCTGACTATGACCAGAAGTTGTATCTGAATATCTTGTGCTAGCCCTTGAATTTAAGTAACTTGAATTTGTGTTCTCATTACCTTAACTAACATTTTTCCAATACTGTTCAGCTTTTGGTTTTTTTTTTTTTTTTTTTTTCAGTTGAGTTTGAGTTGTTTGTTTGTTTGTTTGTTTGTTTTTTTAATGCATCATGCTTAAAATCCAGGAGTTATGTAAACTGTGACTTGAGTTGTTATGGTAAAATCCTGAATGAAATCTAAAGAACAAATGCAGTTTTGGGAAAAAGGGAAAAAAGAAGGGTAGTGACAAAGATAGTGAAAACCTACTTTGACCTCGGTGTGGGAGGAAAAAGTTACTCTGTTACTTTTGTTAAAGCTTTCTGTACTGTTTTGAAAGAACACAGCCTGCAAATCACTGTTACATGATGTTAGAGGTTTACAGAGAAGTGGGGTGGAGTGATGTGAACAGAGAGAGTGTTTTACTAGTTTTCGAATGTATTTTATCTGTTAAATCCTGCAAAACCCATGTGGTAAATATACCAATTGCTCTTTAAAACTCCCTTGAAAGGAGGTTGGACTGAGGTAGGGGTTGATCTCTTCTTAGCATCAGGTGACAGAACAAGAGAAAATGTCCTGGAATTGTGCCAGGGGAGGTTTAGGTTGGAGATAAGGAAAAATTTCATCCCTGCAAGAGTGATCAAGAATTTGAACAGGGAGCCCAGAGAGGTGATGGAGTCACCATCCCTGGAGGTGTTGAAGAAATGTGTGGACATGGCACTCTGGGACATGGTTTAATGGTCGTGGTGGTGTTAGGTTGATGGTTGGGCTCAATGCTCTTAGAGGTCTTTTCCAACCAAAACAATTCTATGATGGAATAAGCTGCCTCAGCCAGTAGAACCTGCAGACCCTTTATGCTGGAGATTGCACAAGAAGGAGCAGAAGCACTGGAGAAGACAGGACGATGGGGCCAGCCCATCTGGTAGCAGCCTGCAGCTGGTTGTCACACTGCAGTGTCTGTTACTTCTCTTAAAGCTGACTTTCCAGGCAAGTTTCTGCTGTCATCGTAGGTGGCTGATGTGTATCTGCTGACCTCTTACTCAAGGTTGCTTAATAATAAAGCTACACCTGTGTGAGTTTCAGGTTGTTAATTCCGGCAACACATAGCTCTGCTAATTCAGTTCTGTCCTAACCTTCATTTGTGTTCCTGGCTTCACCTGAGTTTTCTGTGGAAAATCCTGAGCTTTTCTGAAGCAGAGCTGCATTTTATCTAGCACTTGGGGACAACTGCATCGAGTTGATCACAGCCTGGATTTTCACTCAGAGATTTTCCACATAAGGCATGTGGCAGATCAGTTGGAGCAGCTGTCCTGAAACCAGTAACTGTTTTGGAGGTTTTGTAGTGGACAGCACCAGGATATGCTTTTCCCCCATTTGCACAACACAGCGAACCTGTGCTTTTGAAATTTGAACCAAAGTAGTCTCCTGAAATTACTAATCCTGCTCTTCTATGTCTTTTAGGAACCCCATTTCATTTTACTTTGCCAAAGGAGGGTGATATCATTCAGCCCTTGACCAGCGTAACCCCACCTCTTACTGGGCAGCTTAAGATGGGACCCAGAAGACACAGCACACCAATTGGTGAGTTTGACCCAAATGACCCTCTTCTGCAGTGGAAACCTGTTTGGAAACTATTGATTCTTGATGCAGGATCTGGTGGGATAACTCAAACCTACCTTGGCAGAAAACATTGCTGTTCTATGGGAATGTTTCATCCCTTCTCCATGCTTCCCTTGTTATGTTCCCTGTCTCTGCTCCCTGGGTATGGGGTGGTACGGAACACGTCTTCCTTGCACTTGGTGCCTTCCCACATATGGCTCCATTAAATGCAAAAGACCCCTCCAGGGAGTGAAAGAACTAGGACTAAAATAAGATTGTTCCTAGTATTCATCATATTTTGGCAGGGCTTCCTCTGCTAGGTTTACAAAACACCCTGCATTTGCTGGATGAAATGAAATGTGTATTTCTGCTTGAATAATAGAGTATTCTGTTGCAAGCTAAGGCTGTTTGATGATAAAGCATCATTCTGTGTAAGGTTCAGGTGACACGTAGCTGTGCTGCAGAACTGCCAGGCACCAGAACTCTGGATAGTAATGCCCTACTGCACTGTTGCTGGCGATGCATCTGCAGAACAGAACCAGGACCTTCACCCCAGCAGTGTCAATGACAGTAACTCCTTTTGGGCTTACTTTCTTTTTGCTTTCCTGTTTTCAGTGGATGACAGTTGCCCAGACAACACTATAGCCACTAGCGATGTTACGGCAGAGGGCACCATGGGGACCAACAATGTCACCGTGGAAAGTGCAGTGGTATCAGCAGATGTGTCAGAAGTGTGTGAGAAAGGAGATTCTCATGTGGTTCCTGAGGCTGATGCAAAGCTCTCTCTGCGGATGAACCTTGTTACCCCTGTGAATGATGGGAGTGAGGAATCCTTGCCCTTCAGCTTGGAAAGTAAGAGGATGAAACCTTGAAACATACAGATCCTAACAGATCTCAGCCCTAACTCAAACTTCTTTGTAGCATTCCCTGAGACAGTCTCTGAGTCTGTGTAATTTTTCTTATTTTTCTTTTTGGGTAGTGTCACTTAAATTTGTTTCTCTGTTTCTGCAATACTCTAAGCAAGGATGGAGTGAGAGGAGAGACCTCTGTTGTGAGGAAAGGTATTTCCAGCAGTCTGATGATTGTGATGTGTACCAGCACAGCGACAGGACAGGAAGGGTACTTTTGATTATATTAGGATGGCAAAGACTTTAGAAGTACAATCTGGACAACAAAGCTTTGCAGCATTTTATTCAGAGCAGTGATGTTTGTCCTAATAGTCTAAACTTTGTAGAATCTTAGGTCTGTGCTAATAAGCTGGACAGGGAGGCCTTTGCTGAGCATGGGGCGGGGCTGTGAAGGGGCAGCAAGATGTGTTCAGGTGACACAGAAATCATCCTGCCCTTCCTTCTTGTTTCAGAGCCTACAGGCAGTGACAGAAAGGATGAATTCTCTGCTGCTGACGAGACTGCTGCCAGGTAACAGGGCTTGTTGCTGCACACAGTTAATGCAAAGGTCTGGGTAGATCATTTTTCCACTTGCTTTGAGTAGGAGGGAGTGCTTTTAACAGTAGCCATGACATAAACTCTCTAGCTCTTGCAGCAGGTTTTAAGTACATAGGCAAGGTGGGGGCCTCACCTGCTCTTTCACTACAGGCTTTGTGTTTCCTACTAATGTCCAAGTTTTGCCACCTTCTGGTTGTAGTCAAAGCAGAAATTCATGTCTTGTGCAGTCCACGATGCAAGTTTCCTCCTAAACTTCAAACTGGTTTTCTGCTTTCTTTCCTTTTTCTGTAATTCTTTGTAAAATCTCTGAGGAGTTTTGCAATGGAAGAAAAATAACTCTCTTTGTGATCTGAAGTTAATACAAACAATTAGGTCACTGGTATAACTGTTTAACCTGTTGACCAAAACATAAGCAGTGAGAAAACTTTGAAATCAACTCAATCTTTTGTCAGAGGATTCCGTGATGAATGGTAGTCATGCCTTGGTGCTGAGGATGTGTGGCAGTCATTCCCTACTGGTGAAGGGTGGGTTGCCTTTGTAGATATAGACTGCACTTGAATTTCTCGGTGTCTTGTTTATGACTGCCATTCCTGATATTTCTTTGCTGTCAGTGAAAATCCTGATCTATAAATGGTCTAATTGTGTCCCCTGGTGGGTACTAGAGGTAGGGTGGTGAAAATCTTGATGGCTTTGTGGTTTCCCACACTAGGGTTTTTTTTCCCACACTTAGCAACAAAGTGTTGCTTTTGGCTGCTAGGGTGACTGCAGAAGTGATAGAAATGCTTATGCAAGTTGCAGCTTGCTGATTGACCTTGTGTCATGGTTTGAGGGGCTCCAGGTTATCCCAGATTTCCTAAAAAAACCTACAGAGACCAAGATCTGACACCTTGAGACTGACCACCTCACTTACCCTGTGGCTGTATAGGTCAACGAGCTCAGTACCAGTCCTTGCTTTCTCAAGGTTCTAACCAACTCTTGTTTTGCTATAGAAGGGATTTTCTCACTCCCTGATGCTTTTCTTGTTTGTTTGTTTTAAATCTGCACTACTAGCTCCCAGAAAGCATCATCTGTGTTTAGTCGTGTCTGTGAAGTTCGTCGAGAAGATGAAGCCAGAGGTCATGGTCTTTCCACTTCTCCATTTAGGTAACTCCTCACAGTCTTTGCCTGCCAGTCCTGGTTGGATTTATATGCACGTGTGCATTTTCTACATCAAAGAAATTGCACTAAGTCATTGTCTTTTGGTGACTTAAAAGTATGTTTGGGACCATGGGGTAAGTATGATAAGTGCCGCATGTTTGTATCTCGTGTGGTAATCAGACTTTCCTGTTTGGGCAGTGATGTGATTCCATTTGGAAAAGTCTGAGGCTGGAAAGAGCTGAGTTCATACTTAGAGGTGTTTAAATGCATTTTCTTTCTCCTCTTCCAAGATCTTCTGACCTGTTGTGTTTATTACTGTTTCTCCTATTGTTTCCCTACCAAATCAACCAGTTTTTGCTGTCTCTGGTTGCTTTGAAGAAGGCTGTACTGCTGCATGTCTTATGGTGATAAGGGCACAGACTGGAGGGCCAGGTGTGAAAATCTGCCTCTCCAGTGTTTTCCAAACCTATCTTTCAATAATGCAGTGAGATCTTGGGCTATGGAGAAAGAGTAACCTAACTTTCAAGACTGTTGAACAATTATAGTGAAGCGTGTAATGAACAGGGAGTTACAACGCTGGGCCATAGACACAATGGAAGACAGTCATTCCTCAGTCCTTGAGTACAGGAGGAAAGCCAAATGTATACTTGTAGTAAGGCTCAGAGTGCAGTCCCTTACAGCAGCTGCTAACACTTGACTGTGCAGACACCTCCTAATGACATCAGCAGCATTTGTGTTTGTGCTTCTGCCTCTTCTCGCTGGGTGCCGTTGCCAGTTTCAAGCCAGTGAAGTGCTGAAGCAGCAGTAGCTTCCAGAGGCCAGGATTTACAGAAGCATGCTGTGTAGTTGTTGTCTGAGGTGTGGAGTAGAGATTGCCTTATCATTGTTTGGGAAAGCACCCAGGTGTCAGCCATTCTCGTTGTCATGTGAATCACCTGAGAAATGTGGAAAGATTATTTTGTAATTTGAGACTTGCTGAATTCTGTGCAATCTTAAGCTTTTGAATGACTGCCAGGGTGGGAGTTTTTATAGTGCCTTCACTGAAGTGGCAGCGTATTGGTTGTCTTGCTTTTTTGATCAATAGTTTTGATCTGTATATAACTGATTTGCAGGGGAAATCTGTTCAGTTTTCCTGGCACACAAGAAGATGATGAATTACGTGCAAACCCCAGTGACTGGCAGCACCAACAACACAAGGCAGATGAAAGTGGTGAACAGGTCCCAGTTCCTCAGAGAATGCATCAGGACTGCCATCAAAAACCTTCTGGTGGTGAGGATGGGGAGCCCATGGAGACTGGTATTGATAGCAGTCAGACAGAAGAAGGGAGAATGCAGAAGAAACCAAGCAAGGCTGTTAAAATTGATGAAAGCCAGGAGAAGTGGGCAAACACCAGGAATAAAGGGACTCAGACTGCAGCAGGTTGTGTTTTCACCCCGACAACTGTGACAACAGCAACACAAACATCAGAAGAAATCTGTAGGCAGGTGGAAGTAGGAACCAGTATGTCTGGGCAAAGACCTGGGCGACAAGATGCAAATGTCCAAACTGAGGAGAGTGGGGGAAAGCTCATGAATGCCTCTGGAGAGGACACAGACTCTCTGCACAGTCAGGTGGGTTGAATGCTGTCTGTATTTAATTTTGCTGCATCCTTTCAGCCAGTAAATTCACTAACAGTAGGTTCTCTGTTGAAAAAGGTCAAAAGACCACTTTAAAATGTTCATGTCCCAGGTTTTCCTATATCAACTGTACACAAGTTGATAAGGTTGCAATATTCAGTGGGCAGCATAAGTTTGGGAATTGAATGTCTCCATATTTGTTTTCTGGAAAAACATGACTGATAAGTTTTGGTTGATTTGTGATTTGGTTTTGTTGTAGTTTTGGGGGGTTTTGTGTGTGTCCAGATGTGGTTAATGCTTATAAAATCTTCACTCTTTGACAGATGGAGAAGGGAGTTGTGTGAAACTTTGAATGAAGGGCTTGATGCCTTCTGTTTTGCACCTACCTGACAGCTTGTTCTGCCACTCCATCCAATGTTGATGGATGAACACATAAGAGGAGAACTCCTGCAGAGAAACATCTTAATAAGATTCATAACTTTGAATTAGCATTTCGGAAAGCATGGCAGACTTGATAAAATTCACTGCCTTGCAGCTACAGCCTTGTGTATTGTCTTGTGAAAGGAAAGAGCAGGAAAATGCTTTTTCTCCTAAACTTCAGAACAGTGCATCCTGTAGCAAACAGAGTAACAGGGCCATAAACATGCAGTGCAGCATTGATGTGATATGTCAGAGAGACTCCACTGAAGGAAACAGCAAGCTTGCTGTTTCCTTCTTGGGCTGCTGTGATTTCCCTTTTACCTGTCAGCAGAATGTGTCCAGTTCCCTCCCGTTGAAGGTTGTTGCATCTAATTCGTAAGAAGATACAAAAATTTCCCTTACCCCAGGACTTGAACATGACATGAAGAAACAGTACTGTAGACATAGCTCTACCCAGAAATTAATTTGGTTTGGTTGTGGTCTGTTTTGGTTGTAATTTTGTCCTGTTTATTACAGGGAGAGGAGGAGTTTAACCTTCTTCACCCACCCAAAGGCCAAGTTCAGCGCCGCCATGTACGAACCATTCGAGAGGTGCGCACTGTTGTCACACGTGTGATAACAGATGTCTACTACATCAATGGTGCAGAGGTGGAACGAAAGGTAGTTGAGGTAAGTTCCTGTTTTCAGGGCTAAATGTAATCATACATTGGCAGAAAAATCAAATCAGTGTGCTGTGGCTGCTGAACATGAGCTGAGGAATAAGTCAGTATGCTGTGATGGTGCTTTTATTCATGAGCAAATGAGGACTGCTAGTGCAAGGACGGCAAGAGCTGTGTGATTTGGTTTTGCTGTGTTTTCTGCCCCCTGCTGTATTCTGAAGACACAGTAACTTTTTTCTCAAAAAACAGGACAAGAAAATTGACTATGTACTTTGAACTGGTTTAAAATTCTTGGAGTGTTATCAGGATAGAGCAGTAAGCAAAAACCTGCCTGTAAAATGGGACTCTTAGAGGTAATTAAGCCTATTTTGCATCTCAGTGTCATTTTAAACTGCACTCTTTTTGAGTCTCGGGGACCAGAGGTCTACATAAAGCAATTTAAACCCTGCAGTTAAACAAGCCTGTTGCTAGTGCATTTGTGTTGGTGTGTTGCCCATTCATTAATTGGAAAATCTTTAGGGAATCTCAAAAGATAGCTGACAAATGTTTATTGGATGTGCACAGGGATCATGTCATCCTACCAGCAATAAAACATTAGAGCTGTTCTGCTGTAGAGGTAAAGCACACAAGAGTCTGGTGCTGCGGTGTTACAGTGAATACTGACACCAAGGAATAAACTGGTTCAAAAGCAAGGCTTACACTCACCCAGGAAATTCCTTATTGTGAGAGAGAATTAGTTTCCTGAAAATGTGCCTGTGTAGGTTGTGTAGCCACACTCATATCACCATTTCCAATTAATTTGTCAACTTTTGATAGCACTATTTTGTAGATGCTTATTTTTTATATCCATAAGACTTTCATGGCTCCAAGTGACCACCTGTCTGAAGCTGATCTGGGGCTATTCATAACCAAAGGCTGCTAGTGTTTCCTCTGTTGCAGTTACACTCTCGACACCAGACTCATTTTTGTACTAACCAGAGGCTCTCCCTTGTCCACTGCGTTCTTGATATGACGTCTTCACACTGCAGCTGTAGTCCTATAGTGAGAGATTCGCTGTCTGCCACTGATCAGTGCAGACACGAATCTCCACAGCCACCTTCAGATCATGGATGCAGGCTCAGCTTGTCTGTGCCTTTGCATGGTGGCCATAGAGCTTCTGTCTAACAGCTGCATTACTATCGGTTTGGACAAAACTTTTTTGTTTTCTTAAGGAAACTGAGGAGCCTGTGGTGGAGTGCCAGGAGTGTGAGACTGACACATCCTCCTCTAGAAATGCAGTGGGATCATTGCTGACCTCAGGGGACCTTGCTGATGTCAGCTCCTTCTCATCTAAGGCCTCCAGTCTCCACCGTACATCCAGTGGAACTAGCAGTGGTCACTCTGCCGCCCACAGCAGCAGCTCAGGGCGAGGGACTGGAGCTGTCAAAGGGAAAGTGTGTGGGACAGAAACTGGAGCGTTTGCTTTACCCATTGGCAGAGGTGTTCTAGGAAAATTAAGGTACGTGCAGAGCCTTGGGAAGGGAAGCACAGGGATTTTGCAGAAGCCAACAGCTGGCTTGGGTGGAGTGTGAAGCAGAGTAAACCCTACACCAAGAATTTTCTGGGAAGGATCTGTTTTGATGAACAGAAGATCATAAAGATCAGCAATTGCAGAATAGTATAATAGAAGGAGGAAGGTTTTGAGAGACAAGGGATAATTCTGGGATACACAAGACTTGAAAGCACAAGGAGGTAGTCTTTTCTTGCATATCTCTTCTCCCTAAAGGATTAGCTTGCTTCCTTAGGAGGCGTTGCTTTGGGTAAGCTCTGGGCACTTCTTTACCAGTTGTGAGATCACAGAGAAAAGGGGGGAATCCTAATGAGGTGACTTCTCTTTTCAGAGCAGTTAATTCAAATTTTCTAGCCCTAGGAAGGGAGCTGGTCAGCCAACATCTCCGCTCAGAGTTAGCCAGGCAGGAGCACTGCCTTGTGAGGAAGAGGAGGACTCCGTACCTGGCACTCGTCAGGGTGGCAGAGCACCTGGGACACCTCGTGGACGGGGAAGGAGGGGCCGCCCACCATCTCGAGCAACAGGAACAAGGTACCTAGGATAAAGGAGGCTGCAGCTTTAATTTATCACTGAGCCTGGGGAGCTGCTGGCTGAATATGACAGAGGAAGAGTAGTACAGAGTGTTTTGGGAGCTAGCTTTTGGTGATACCATGTAGCAGCTGCAAACATCTCATCTAAGTGTTTTTTGTTCAGTAATCATTTTTTCTGATCCTTACGGGACTGCTTTTTTCTACAGAGATTCAGCTGGACTGCCAGGTGTAGAGGATCTCTCAACTACAGCATCACCTGAGGAGAAATCATTTACTCGTTCAGTTCGCCTGCCAGATGGAGGGGAGAAATCTGACACTTCTGGCTTATGTGCCTTACGTCGAAGTGACTCTCCAGAAATACCATTACAAGTGGTGACAGGCCACATGGACTGTACAGACTCATCCTCTGGGAGCAGCTTTGTGGGCCTCAGGGTTGTAGCAAAGTGGTCCTCAAATGGGTACTTCTATTCTGGGATGATTACCCAGGATGTAGGGGCAGGAAAATACAAGCTGCTGTTTGATGATGGATATGAATGCGATGTGCTAGGAAAAGACATTTTACTCTGTGATCCTATCCCACTGGAAACTGAGGTGACTGCACTCTCAGAGGACGAGTACTTTAGTGCAGGTAAGGGCACCACTTGAGCTCTATTCTTGAGTTTTCCGAGTTGCTGAATGTAGTGGGAAATGGGTGCTGATCCAGAAGGATAAGACACCTAGGTGTAGTTAACGGGTGTCATTTGCTACCTCCTCAGGTGTGGTGAAGGGACATCGGAAGGAGTCTGGAGAGCTGTACTATTGCATTGAAAAGGAGGGCCAGAGGAAGTGGTACAAACGAATGGCTGTGATTCTGTCTCTGGAACAAGGAAATAAGCTCCGGGAGCAGTTTGGGCTAGGCCCTTATGAACCTGTCACCCCCCTGACCAAAGCTGCTGACATCAGTCTTGGTAAGGGGAGGTAACTGCTGGCTATGCAGTTCTGCCTCTTGTGCTTTTGAGCTGCTTCTGGTTTCTGATCTGAATTACTGATATTTAAATCTTTCTGGGTATTCAACAGTGCTTTTGGTACTTTATAACAGAATCTTTGAGATCCTTTTATTGTTTCATGTCTTGCTCAGATACTTAGTGGTATTGCTTGGCTTGTGGAGAACGGGAGAGCATCCTGCTCCTGTGGCATCAGTGCTGCTGCACTCATGTACAGTTGGAGAATGGCTGCTGGGAGGATTTGATCTTCGTTTACTTTTTTTTCTTGCTTTTCTCTGTCAGGGGGTGGTAGTGTGCACCTTCTAGGCTCTACAGAGTTAAAAGACCTCTGTACAAATTGGTAGGTTGAAAGCTTGTGGAGTTAGGTGAGCCAGTGACTGATCTCTGCTTGCTGTGTTACAGATAACCTTGTGGAGGGGAAACGTAAGCGGCGTAGTAACCTTGGCTCTCCCAGCACTTCCAGCAGCAGCACAACTCCCACTCGCAGAGGGCAGGAGAGCCCACGTGTCCCACCAGGCACACTGTCTGGGAAAAGGAAACTTGTTGCTTCTGAGGATGAGAGATCCCCTGCTAAACGTGGCCGCAAGTCCACCCTGATGAAGCCTGGTGAACCTTGTTTTCTGCTCTGAAACTTGCAATCAGCTAGTTTTTGTTTTGTGTTTTCTTTTCCCTCCCTGGTGTTTCTGTGATGTATTTTTCCACTTCCCATAAACAAAAAGTAGATGATAATAGCAATGTTTGCCCTGCAGTATTTGAGACTGATTCTCCCTGGCTGCATTCAGCAGCGAGAGGTATTCTTAGCATAGTCTACGTTCTTACCTTGCTATCCATATGTTTGGACCTTAATGATGTGGTTTTCCCCTCTCCTTTCTTAACTGTTTTACCTGTTTAGTCAGTCCCAAACACTTAGCTGTTAAAGGAACTCTTTGCAGACCTAAGTGTTGTTTAAGGATGTTGGCAGACTGTCAAACATTGTCCCAGTAGTCATTCAGGTTTGGTTTGACGATTCTTTGTAACCAGAAGAGTAAAAGATCCTTGTTTCCTAGTGCAATCCTAACCCAGTCCTGCCTCCTCCTCTCTCCTCCAAAAAGAATAGGTGAAGTTGAACATAACCCAAATCTTATCCAAGGTCCTTGTGCTGGACCTGACTTTTGAGACTGTGATGGTTTGAGAGTTACCCGCCCCCTCCTCCCGCCCTGCCCCTCCACTTTGTAAAATCACCTAAACTAGACTCAACCAGCTGGAAGTTAAGGACTGAAGCTCCATTTACAGCTTAGAACAATATACAAGCAAGATATATACACAATATACAGTAATATTTACAAAAGTGTTTCTGTATTACTTTTAACTTGTATACAATACCCCTCCCAGAAATCAGAGCCCCTAGGAGGGGCTCCCAACCACCCTTCCTCCCTCTTTCCACCCCTCTACCTTACCCCAAGGTTTACCTTACACACAAGGTGAGTTTGGAGGATCGGCCAGGGGAGTTAGAAGCAGAGTGGTTAGTTAGGATAGCAGAGAGGCCAGAAGCTCCCAGAGAGAGAGATGAGACTCCCTATCTGTTCTCTGTGTTCATGTTCTTGTTCTTGTACATCTCGGCAAGCCTATGAGTGAAGTAGACATCACCATTGTTTTCTTGTCACAGCCTATAATCTGTTTTTTTATTAAAATATTCCAATTAGCCTCAAACCAGCACAGAGTTTCATAGTGCTTCTGTCTCTGCAGGAGCTGTCAGAGCTGGAGAGTTTGTAAGCACCTGTGAAAGTGTAGATGCTGTAGATCCTCCAGTACCAGAGGACCATCTCGGACCCTTGCCCCACAACAAGACTCTGTTTTTGGGCTACGCCTTTCTCCTCACCATGGCAACACCCAGTGACAAATTGGTCAATCACCAGAAGCCATCAGATGGTCCTACAGGGAGTAGTGAGGAGGAAGAAGGTGAGACAAATCTTACCCATTGGGTTTCCAAGCAGGGTGCTGTGGCTTTGGGAAAAACACTGGATGCTGTCTGATCAGGCATTCATTTCAGCGCTTATTTACCCTTTTGCTCTTTAATCCTTTGCAGAAAGGACCTAAGACTCAGTCTTTGTTTTAGAGAATTTGCAGCCTGAAATGCAGCAGACCTCAATGGTGATCACAGGACTGTTCAGCAAGTTAAGAAAGGTGTGAAAATCAGTGAGATCAGCAGTTGCAGAATAGTAGAAGAGCAGGAAGGTTTTGAGAGACAAGGGATAGTGCTGGGAAACACAAGACGTGAAAGCATGAATGGGTTGCTCCAGTTTGCTTTGTCAGGCTCATGTTTTACACAGTGAACTGCAACATGAGAACAGTGTCTAGATGCTCACTTGGCTGGTTTGGCTGGTGCCACGCTTCCCTTGCTGCTGCCCATGCTTGCTTGGTTGGGTTTTGACTCTCCCAAGGGTTTTCTCTAGATATCTCTGGGAGAAAGGCTAGGGTCCCTTACTGGAACAGGTGACAGCTCTGTAGACTGAGGATTATTTGGACATAAGCAGAAAGATTATAGCCAAAACCTGAACTTTCTATTTCTGCTGTAGAATTTTTAGAGATAACTCCATATGACAAACACTACATAGCACAGCAGCTGCGAGCAGGAGCTGGCTATGTCCTGGAAGACTTCAATGAAACCCAGGTAAGGCCCAATTTCTGACTTAGAACAAAAATCATGGAATAGTTGAGACTGGGAAGAATATCTGTTGCTCATCCAACCCCCCTGCTGAAAGCAGGGCAAGTAGAGATCACTTAGGTCCTTGTACAGGTTTGAGTCTGCTCAACGACAGAAACTTTGCCACCTCTTTGGGCAACTTGATCCAATGTTTGACCACCCTCATTTAGAAAGAAAAAAGGAAAAAAAAAAAAAAAAAAGGTATTTCCTGTGTTTCAATTTGTAAGTATTGCTTCTTGTCCTTTTAATGGGTAACACCAAGAGGCTGACTCCACCTTTTGTACACCCTCTTATCAGTCATGATAAGACCCCACCCAAGCTTCCCCTTCTTGGCCTTAAAAAAGCCTCTCAGCCTCTTCTGTGTGTCAGAAACTCCTGTCTCTACATACCTTTATTGGTCCTTTGCAGGGTTGTGTCCACTACGTCTTGTGACTTTCTTGTACTGCAGAACCTAGGAGTGGATGCAGGCACCCCAGATGTTCTGAGGCACAGAGGTGTGGTGAGACCACACCTAGAGCTCTTCACGCTCTACTTATCACCTCCTCTTGGACAGCTAAAATTAAGAGTCACTTTAACAGAGGGTAAATTGTTCTTGGAGGACCTTGCCTGAGGATATGGAGTCTTCAATAGTTGCTTAAGGGTGTCAGATTAAAATATGAGTCTTCTCCTTTGTCTGGACTGGAAGGGCTATGACACCCTGCAGGCAGGATTTTTGCCCAGACAGCATAGCTTGGAGTAGGTGATGGTTACAGGTACTTCTGGTTTCAGAGTCTGTTCATAACTCCCCTTTCACATCACATGGCTGTGAAGATCAGGGTTTCAGGTGTTTCCTTCTTTAAGGTGCAGCAAGATAATTTGTGGGGCTTTCTGAGATATTGTCTCCTGCTTACATGTCTTTTTATGTCTAAAGTGTAATGCAGCCTACCAGTGTCTGCTAATCGCGGACCAGCATTGCCGCACCCGGAAATACTTGCTGTGCCTTGCCAGGGGCATCCCCTGCGTGTCCCACATCTGGGTCCATGACAGCTGCCATGCCAACCAGCTGCAGAATTACCGAAATTACCTTCTGCCAGCTGGTTATAGCCTCCAGGAGCAGAAATTGCTAGAATGGTAAGTGCCAAGTAACCGTGAGCTGAGTCCACAGACTGAGAATTTAACTGGAGAGAAGTGTTACACTTGGGGGGCTTTTGAATACTGCAAGTACTGGAGGAGGCTCTAGCACTGCTCCCCATGTTGTCTCTTCATATAGGAACAGCACTTCCATCTTTCCTTGGCTTTGCAGTGATCTTCAATGCCAAGGCACACAAAACAGGCCATCTCCTGGGAAGTGAGAAAGAGGTCAGTCTCCTTGTGAGGGAGACTGAATTCACACAACACTTCCCACGCACTTGGCTGACTTCTGCAATTGCTCAGAAATGGATGAAGGAAAGCAATGCTGCTGTGCTTTGCTCTTTCTTTGCTATGTATTAAAACCAGTTTAATCCTGTAGGGCTGTTTGAGAGCAGTTGACAGGTCAGACGCCTTGGGCAAGGTGGAGGGTGGACAAAAGCAATTTCATAGACTGGTAAGGTTGGAAGGGACCTCAAAGATCATCTAGTTCCAACCCCCTGCCATAGGCAGGGACACCTCCCACTAGTACAGGTCACTCAAGGCCTCGTCCAACCTGGCCTTGAACACCTCCAGGGAGGGAGCAGCCACAGCCTCCCTGGGCAACCTGTTCCAGTGCCTCACCACTCTCACTGTAAAGAACTTCTTCCTAACATCCAGTTTAAATCTCCCCTCTGCCAGTTTAAACCCATTAAATGCCCCTTGTCCTGTCATTGCATGACCTTGTAAATAATCCTTCCCCAGCCTTCCTGTAGGCCCCCTTCAAATACTGGAAGGCTACTCTTAAGGTCTCTTCAAAGCCGCCTCTTCTGTAGGCTGAAGATCCCCAACTCTCTCAGCCTGTCATCATCGCAGAGCTGCTAATTTGTAAATCTCTGAGAGCTCTTGGGCAGAAGATCTGTGTCTCCCCACTCTGCACTATATAAGCAGAGCCATTTTGGTATGTACAAAGGTGGTTCAGGATTACGGAGAAGCTTAGCCTAACTTTGGATTTGGACTGCTGCACATACACCCCTCTAGCACTGTATTACTATCTGTAAAGAGAGGGTATTTGTGCCAAGTGTTTCAGGGGAGGTGGAAGAGCGGGACACTGTATGCCAGATACTCCACTGTTATGGGAGCCAGTTGGGTGACCAGAAGTAGATAAAGGTCCTTAGAATCTCAGACTATAGGTATTATTAGCAGTCTGCATTTCTCCTCTTTATTTTGCAGGCACCCCCGAGAAAACCCATTCCATAACCTGAAGGTTCTCCTGGTGTCAGACCAGCAGCAAAACTTCCTGGATCTGTGGTCAGAAATCCTCATGACAGGGGGAGCAGCATCTGTAAAGCAACACTACTCAAATGCTCACAAGAAAGGTACTCATTGGCCAGTTTCTCAGGCCTTGTAGTTTGGAACCCCACACCACTTTAGTCTCTAGTATGGTTGGAAACAGTTTAGGATGCCTTACACTGCTAAGTCTAAAGGCAGGGAAAGAACAGATACTAGCTCTCTCCTTAAATGTAGTCTAAAAAACATATCTCTTGGAGATGCTGCAGCAATTCAGGACACAAGCCCTCAGCTTCCAGCCCATGCTGAAAGGGAGAACCAGGCAGGATTTGCTCCTCTACTTTTTGCAGGCCACTGCCACTAAGCCCTAAACTCATCTGGATGTAGGCCCTAGGACTGACAGCCTGAGGTCAGGACTCTTGGTCATCTAGTCCTGCCTGTAATGGCTACTGGTTTTCTGTTAACTTCTGTCTCAACTAGAGGGAATTGCTTACTGGCAAGGTGCAGTGTTTCTGTAGAGCACTTCTCAGCCAGGGCCTTCTCTCTTTGTAGAAGCTAGGAATGTGAAGACAGATCCATAGTGGTGAAATACACTGATCTGCTGCAGAGATCCTTTTTCTTTTCACCTGACATATGCCTGTCTTTCCTTCTGTGCAGATCTCGCTCTGGGTCTTTATGATGTGGTAGTGACTGACTTTTCCTGCCCAGCTGGTGTCTTGAAGTGTGCAGAAGCTTTACAGCTGCCTGTTGTCTCACAAGAATGGGTGATCCAGAGCCTTATTGCTGGGGAGAGAGTAGGCTACAACAAGCACCCAAAATACAAACATGACTATGTCCCTCACTAAAAGAAACCTTTGCTCCGCTGTCTCCATGTTGTGCAGGCTGTGTTTTAATCACGTTTTAAATGTTTGTGTAATTGGACAGTGTGCATGGATTACTGTATATAGTTTTATCTGCTGGACTTTTATGATGAAATAAATGTTCAATCTCTTGTGGTAGCTGCTGAGCCTCCTCTATCTAGTTATTTCTGGTCTAAGCCTCGGGAGGAGGGTAGAGAGTAAATAAATGCTTATATTTCTCTGAGCTGAACTGCACTAATTCTACTCAACACAAGACAAATTGTAAAGGAAGGCAAAGTCTGTCACCACCACAGTGGTGGACGGGAGGGCCCCTTCTGCCATTCACCCACATGGATTTGGAACAAGATTATCTGTTAGAGCAAGGTTAGAAAACCTCACTAGCATGCAAGCACTTCCTGCCAGATGCTACTTTTTGTTGGAGGAGGCTGTGTGGTGTCCCACTCTAGTCCCTGTGGCACCTGGGTGCAGACATTGACAACATTCCACAAAATTGCATGACAAGATGGTTTTATTTTGGTTCAGCAGGATAGTCACTAGTGACATTCAAAACAGGTGTAAGTGGAAACAGTACATTTAGAGCTGGCATTCTAGTTAAGTTTCACCTTCAGTTTCAGTTCTAACTGAAGCAGAGAGCAGGGTAAAAAGCACTTATTTCTCTCTTGCTGTGTGTGATTTTAGCACTTAAGTTTTATAGTGGAAGCAGATGGCCATCACTAGTGGCTCCTTTCCCTACACAGAGGTGCTAGAGGAGTGTGCTGTATGAGAAGAGATTCAAAATCTATTCCTTCTCATCCTCTCCTTTCTCCTCAAGCTGCTCTTGCAGTTGTTTCACTTAGCTGAAAGTATGTAATTTGATAAGCAGACACTGGGTACTGCACAAGTGAGACCTCTGAATGCAGGCAGAATTTCACTCACAGTCAAGAACAGACTACCTCCTCCATATGCCAATGTGCATGCTGAAGAGTTAAAGACATAGCTCTTGTTGCTTCTTCACTTTTGAGTGCCTCCCCAGAAGCCTTTGTAAGTGTATGCAGGGCTGCAGAATGGATCTTCTGACCAGTTCATGGAAAAAAAAGAGTATGCTTTCTGCAGCCACTGGGCAGCCTCACATTGAGGGGCACTTCCTCTCAATTCCTTTTGAAACAACTACAAGGCAAAAATCTGTGGAGTGCAAACTTTCAGGAGCAGCGGTCCCCACTGCTCTGATGTGTGTGGTCACAGCCAAGGAAAGGTCTTAGCGTTTAAACACCAAAGCTGCAACAGAAGGGTACAGTATTAATTATCAACTCACAGCATGTGAGCTAGCAATATGAGCTAGTAGCTGGTTCATCACACTGAAACAAACTTGGAAAAATCACATGAACACAGAAAATTAACCCATGCTGGTTTGTTACATTTCTGCCATAGTATCTACCAACACTTCCTTCTAATTGCTTTAGCTTACACAATCAATAGAAATGACTTAACGACTGCTCCCTCACATGGCTTTGTACAACGTCAAGTACCTCTGGACAATGCTACAAGCAACCCTGAAGATGTTCCTACCTGCCCAAGGTTCCTCCAGCCTGAGTGTAGTACTTGTTATAATCCAAGCGTAGCAGCAGTTGAGCCAAGTCAGAGTTTATCTGATGGTTGCGAACACTGGAGAGAATCATGAAGAGAAGTGATGACTGACGGCTGAATCCCTGCAAATTACAGGAAGTCAGTTCTGGGCACTCTCAAGAGACCAAGCAAGCCAGCCTTTCATCTCTCTTCCTGCCTAAACAATCCTTTAACAGCCTGAAGAAAAGGGTCCCTGAATAAGAAGTAATGCTTGCTGTCCAGTATAAGGTAAGAATTATGGGGTGTTAGGTATCTAAAAGCAGGGGCGGAGGCCCTGACTGATGCCCACCTCCTACCTCCTTTCTATTCCAATAGAGTAATTTCTGCATTTCTGGACACATTCCTTAGGAACAACTGATTAATTAAAATAATTGTAAGGAGTCACATAGAAGGTTTCAGCTTAAACTTATTCCTCCTGTTCAAGAGGACTGCTTTGGTAAATGTTTGCATGGGAGAAGAGGTCCACAGAAACACAGACTCACCTTCACTAAAATACTGAGCTGTGCAGCTCCTCGTTCATCTAGTGGGCCCAAATTCTGACTGACCAGAGAACAAAAACTATGACAAAGGTCCAGAATTTCATTTAAGCAGTGGAAAACCTGTATGAGAAAAAAAGTACAAAACAGTAGTTTAAACAGAGTTCAAATCCAGAAAAAGCTGTCCTGAGCACCTGAGAATTTGCAGCATTCACAATCAGGGTGTTTCTGATGCTATGTGTTTAATCAGTAAGGAAGATGTTGAGGTACCTCTAGCATTCTTGAAAGGTTTTCTACAGAAAAAAAGGACAAAAAAAGTCAGTGATATCCAATGAGCATGCCATCATTTCGGTTTCAGGACTGAGAAGGAGGACTAAAGAATAGCAAGAGATGTGGTTTGAGGTTTTGGTTTCATTGTTCACAAAACCTGGAAGGGTAATTTGCACTGAAGAGTGCTAGAAAAGCCCAAATGCCTCACAGAAGTAACTAAGTGCTGGAACACTTAGAAGCTCCAGAGTGGACACACTGGGATCACCCTTTCATTGATACCAACCTTCTTTGAGAAGGTTTTTGTAAGGCTGTGCCTTTAACAAAAATCCTGGCAACACTCTGTAATGTATTTTTTACTAAAGCAATGATTAAAAAAAAAAAAATCTTAAAAGTCCACTCAGGAACATCTCAAGCATTTTTCCCCTAAAGCATGAGAGGGAATGTTTCATAAGTCAATCTGCATTTCAGAATGAGTCCCTCAGGAATACTGTTCCCAGCACTATGCTAATTAGTACTTTGATAAGATTGCCTGTGAGAAAAATATAATGACAAAAAGTAAGTTAAGGTGTCCTGGGGTTGGCTAGGAGAGGGTTGATTTTCACAAACTGGGAGAAGGCCAGAGCCAGGACAGCCAACTGATTCAGCCAATGGTCAGTCATGGTATTCTACACCATTACATCTTGCCAACTATATAAGCAGAGAGCTGATGGGACAGCAGAGGGTGGTTTGGGCAAGCTGCTTTGTGAGGCAGGACTGGCTCTCAGGCATGGTAGAGTGCTGTGTTTTGTATTACAGATTGCAGTGGAAAGGACCCTCAAAGTGCATCTTGTACCCTGTGCAGTCAGCAGGAACATCTCCAACTAGATCAGGCTGTCCAGGGCCACATTAAAGTCTGATCTTGACTGTTTCCAGAGATGAGGCCTCAACCACATCTCTGGGCAACCAGTTCCAGTGTCACACCACCCTCATTGTGAAGAGCTTCCTCCTAATGTCCAATGTAATTTCCCCTGCTCCAGTTTCAAATAACTGCCCCTCATCCTATCACAAGCCCTTCTAAATAGTCCTTCCCCAGCCTTTCTGTAGGTCCCCACACTATTATATATTTATTATTATTATTATTATTATTATTATTATTATTGCTGTTTCTTTGTGTTGTTCTACTAAGCTGTCCTTACCTGATTGGCAGGGTTTTGCATTTTTCTGCCAATTCTTCCCATCCCTCTGAGTGTGTGTGTGGGGGGTGGGGGTGGGGAGGGGGAACATGTGCAACAGCAGTAAGCCAGCAGCTACACTGAGCTCTGCTGCCAGCTGAGTCTAAACCATGGCCTGAGGTTAACTGAACACTGGAGTAATCTTTATTTAAAATTGCCAGGAATGCAGCATCCATGCTAACCGACTATAAATTAAGTGATCTCAAATCACTTATCTGTTCCAGTTTGTATCTGCTCTACTTCTAGAAGTGTTGTCTGCTCTGCACGAGACTATCACTGATCTGTTTCAAAAGAGCTGGTCTGTCATGTTTGTTCAAAAAGGTGTGTGTTTCTTAGGGCAGCTGGAGAATTTTTAGATAAAAGGTGAAAACAAGACTTGCTTACAGGTTTTAGGAGGATGAAAGACTGAGCCAACAGATTACTTAAGAAATGATCATGAGCCAGTCGTATGCTCTCAAAGTCTCTCGTGGCATTGATCTGCTGCAGCAGCTGTGAGAACTGAGACTCCAGTACATCCACCTGATAGGTACACAGAAGACTCATTAGTATCCTGGCAATGTGAATACTTAAGACCAGTCAGAACTTCTGTGTAAGTAACTTACTTTCCTTATTGCTGCCCTTACCTCAGAGGCTGAGGATCACCTTCTCCCTACCTTCTCAACAGGGAACTGTAGATAACAGTAGCACACAATTGTGGGGGGAGTGGAAAAGACTACTTTTGATGCCTAAGTATTATTATTAAGTAGAAAGGGAAATGGTCACTCTCTTTAAGATTATCCACTGAAAAGGTACTTCCTTGTAGTAATATGAATTTACACTAAGAGGTACTACCTGGAGTCTCCAGGCAAAGGCTGCAGTGCAAAAGCTAAGCCACCTCCTTTGGAGAATGTAGAAAGCTAAGCTCCCTCAGTTCAGCTGTTATGGCCGTTAACAAAATTATGTGTAATCCTCACAAAATCATGCTACTGGTGTTTACATTTGAAAAGTCTCTTTTTTACTTCCAATGGTCAGAATATGACTTCTTTTAATTCTTAAAAAACACCCAACAGCAGCCCCTGACAAAACTTAATTCACTTAATTCAAACTGGAGTTCACTAGAGGGGCAAGGGAAGAAGCCAGGATGGCACTTTAATGGTGATACTTCAGAGATGACTCTGGCTCCTCACAAACGCTGAGTAGCACAGTAGAGCCAAAACTCCTGCATTTCCAGCAACACTCCCTGTTTCATAAGTCCAGGAACTTTATAATTGTAGTACTAAGTTTGGGAAGTCAGTGAAAGTTCTAGACTTGCTCCAAAAGAAACTGAGATTTCCTTAAGGTAGAAAGAATCCTGACCTGCAGATAATACTGGAGGTTGTCCACAAGGAAAGCCATGTGGTCCCTCAGACGCCACTTGATGGCATCAGTTCTGTTAGATTTCAGGTGCTTGCGTTGCATCTGGAGAGCCCAGCAGTGCTGCAGCTCAGCCTGGACTCGTCGTACACTCAGCAGGTATTTGAACACAACGTTGTACCTACAGGCAGAAAATACCCAGTTGGTCAAGACTAAAACCTTCCTTGGGTGCAGGTGCTGGAGAATATAACAATGCAAGCCTAGAAAATGAAACAGGAGGTGGCCGTCTGCCAACAAACAGGGTAGGTCAGATGATGGCTCATCTCAGAGCCAAAATTTCTGCTTGTATTGGTTACTGATCTAAAAAACCACAAAGGTAATTTCACCCTAAGGAGGGAAGAACTGACAATGTTTTGTCAAAGTAGCACTGTTCATGTAGCAGCACAGATCTGCCAGCATCTTGCTGGTCTTACTGTCATTGCAACAAATACTCTTAATACGATCAGGTGGAAAGAGACATTTTAAGGTTCAAGGAGCAACATCAGCTTTTTACCTCTCTCCAAAGAGGGAAATCCCTACAGCACATTAGTGGGCACCTGAGGTCAGGGAACACCTGAGGTCAGATGTATACACAAAGAGCATATCTAGTACTTACTTCTCCAGAACAGCAGGAGTAAAGAGAATGTGCAGTGGCCACTGAACTTTGTAAGAGAGCCCCAGAGCTGCCCATCCAGATGTGGGGGCTTCACGTGGAGACAGCTCCCGGGAAGGCCCTTCACGAGTCTGAGAAGCATCTGAAAACAATCAAGGTGCTGAATTAAATAATTTTCTCAGTCAAGACAACCATGGTAAGGAAGAAAAGGGGAAAGAATAAAGTAAGACCACCTAAAGCAGGCTAGGCCATCACACAAGGCTACAAAGGAAACAGTATTTCTTTAACTTCAGAGAAGGGTATGTAGCAACACTTGCAAACAAGGTCATTAGCCCCCGTCTTAACTCACTAGTAAAAATACAAGTAGATACCTTTATGCTCCTTGCCATGATACTCGATGGTTAAATGAAGCAGAGGAAGAAGGTTGTCATCATCTAACAGCACTTTATGAGCAGACTGCTGAAAGGCAACGTTGACATCTGACAAGAGAGCACAGATACCAACACAAGATGATGCAACTAGTGCTGATTTTGCACCTATTCATTATTTATGCTTGGCCATAGAAGACAAAACTGACATGCTTCTTCCACTGGTTCTAAATATGGGGAGAAGCCTGCCATCAGGAAGTTACATGAGATGTTATTTTTCACCCACTGTGTGAGACAAATCTAATTCAGAAGTGCTGTTTGTTCAAAACTAATAACATTCAGAGGATAAGACAGAGCTCTTCTGCACTGCATGTGGCTAACCATCTTTCTGCTATATATACCCCAACAACGGCAGCTCAATAAATTAATAAGCAACACTCACCGTGTTCAGTTACAGCCGTGGGTGGTGTTTTTAGCATGTGCTGTGCAGTGTCAATGAAGGCTTGAAACAGCTCACCCCTTCCCAAAAGGTAGAAGTCTTTTATAATCTGTGGAGATCATTTTTTTTGTGTATGTAAGCATTATCAAAAAACGAGCAGAAATTTCAAGCATCCATTTTCATTATTCCTTGGACAACAACTGCCATTTGAAAATGCAACTGGAAAGCTCTGAATTTCACCTAGAGCCCAAGAAGTCTATGCTGATTTTGCTTCAAGGTGCAAACCACAAAACCACAAACATATACTCCTCTGTCTCTCAGTGTTCATTCTCAAGACCCAGAAAATTAAACCTTGAAGAAGAACATGCAGAATCTAAGACACTGAAGTACTTTAAAGTGGGAAAAAGCCACTAAAATATAAATTGAATTTTAAAAAAGTAAGCTGCTTTAGCAAAAACAATTTATCAGGTACATTACCTTCAGCTGTCCTAGCAAATCTGATTCTTCCACCATCAGTTTCCAAAGATGCTAATGACAAAACGAAAACAAAAGAAATCTCAGGTTTATCTAAACCAATTCAGGGAGAACAGAAGCTGTGCTAAAATACTTGTGATGCATATAGAAAAGTACCCATGTAAAATGCTATATAAAGCATAAGAGAACATCCTAAGAATCCTGTCTGTAGGCAGTCAATGCTGCCAGTTAGAACACTCTTGATGCACACCAACAAGAAACTAAGAAACCTGAAGGAAGGTTCATAATAAAAAACAAACAAACCCTTAAGAAACCAATTCCACCCCAGCTTTGCTGTCACATCTTTAACTTCCTCATCATCTCGGGTTGCACTCTCTGCCCCAGACCTTGCCACAGCAAAGAATTTGTCCAGTGAGAGGCCATCTATTACACTGAAAGCATCATAAAGAGTTCTGTAACTGTTTCAAGTGAATTTAAAAAATAATCTAAAAGTTCCCTTTGTCCCATGCACAGTATTTGTTCATGTCCTTTCATCATGAGAAGCTGGGGTAACACAAAGCTCTGAGCCTCACAAGAACATGACAGCTACCTGCAGCTTTCACACACTTCTTCAGTCACTGATCTTCTCCCAGTCATTCCCACAGCTGAAGAGCTCCTCAGCTTGCACAGTAGTTATCCTTCCTAAGATCCTTACCTCAGCAACAGTGCTCCGTATCCAGTCAACCACTGACTCAAAGTCCACTAAACTAAAGAGTGGTTGCTGCTTGAGTCGATGTAGCTCTGCTGCAAAAGTGTCCTCCTGGTTTTTTAAGATGGAGCCTGTGCAGCAGTAAGAAAGTGTTTTAGACAATAAAAGGAATACCATTTGGAGAAGTGCAAACCATTTCCAGCACAAAAGGGCAAAAAGGGTGCCCAAGCAAGCACCATTTCAGGTCTTTGTGAGGAATGCAAAGTTGAGGAGGCCTCAAAGCACAAATACCAAGGTATAAAATTAATGCAATTATAGTTACAGAATGAGCACTCAAGAGAACAATGCTGTGCTATCAGGAAAAAACAACATATTTTCTATGTAAAGAACTGCCACCAACAGTCCTTCTCCTAGGACGGAGCTAGATCTTTGAACCCACACCTTTTCTGACACACTGACCAAATGGTTAGGCTCTCCATCTACCTCTGCTCCTTTCAAATCTATCCTACTGCTTGAAATTGGGGATTTTTTTTTTTTTTTGAACCAAGGTAGAAGACCAAACTAGTTTCAACTGTCTTCCACTAAGGCAAGAAAACAGTCCCATTTAACTGGACCTTTGTTCTCTACAATGTCACTCAAATCATCTGAGGGCCTTAGCAAGCTCAAGATAGAGCCTCCAACAGAAGACCTCCCCAGCTGCTGTAGTAACAGATTTTTAAAACCATCTTCAAAGAGAACCATCAGCTGGTTTGTCTCTTTCTTGCTGTCTTAAAGGCTCATCTTGATAATTTGTCTTACACAGAGGCCTCAGACTACCTTGCAATGAATCTCATTGGTGGATGAATTTTAATTCTGTGACACCTACAACATGTGCACTCAGAGCAAGAAACAGCTTTGTGTCTGTCTGCACTCTTCAGGGACAGGGATACAAACTGGAAAGAATACAGGACCTTTGCAGTCACTTTATTTACCCACAGCAAATCACACAGTGACTTCTTGTTGGAAACCTGGGAGGCCATGTTTGGAAAATGCTTTCATGTGCTCATTCTGGTCTTACATTGCTCCTTCCCTTGGAATCCATCAGAAGTAGAACACTGGGACTACTGCTCTGGCCTGGCACAACCACCTGTATGTTCTCAAGGACACCAGCCAGTAGTCAGCGACTTGTGGAACTCATCTATACAGCGCTATGGCAGATACTTGTCAGCCACTCCTAACTGGGCAAAGGCTGCAAGAAACATGGTCCTCACCTTTTCTGGTCAGGTTAACATTCTGATTCTCAAACATCTGTACAGACTCTCCCACAAAGAGGATTTTCTCAGCAACCCGCACAGGGATGTATGAAGGCAGCATTTCAACTCGCAGAGAAAACTGTTTGAGAGATGGAGCCAGCATGTTCTCCTCCTCAATCAGGCGCTGTCAGAGACCCCAAGGAAAAAGAACTCAAGTGAAAAAAAAAAAACAAAAACTGTCACAAAACCAGATAGAAAAGGTATACACAGAGGGGCTGAGGGGAAGTCCAGGTACACTGAAGACTAGAGGACGCCAAGCTATGACCTGCAGTCCTACCAGGTCCTGCAGTTCTCGTAGTTGTTTTCCTGTAAGTCCTCCAATTCCTAGGTCATCATCATCTTCTTCAGGTTGGCTGGGGACATTCCCAGAAGAGGGGCCTTGTTTGATAAAGAACTCTTCGTGTTGGTCTAGTAGCAATCCATGCAGCATCCAGGCAGAGAGCTGCTTGTACATGACTCCATGACACACAGCCAGAATCCTGAGGTCAAGAGCATCAGACATTAGGGCCTTTGCATGCAGGAATCAACACCTCATAACTTCATTGTACAACATTCTGCACAGCCCAGCTAGTCGGGCAGGCAGTAGAGCAATGGTTGATGGCAATACTAAATGGTTGATGTGGAATAGTTTGGGGGTTGTTTTTTTTCTTGGGGGTAGGTTGATGTGTGTTTGTTAAAAAGAGAATGGTGGAGCAATCCCTTGCAAACTTGTACTAAAATATCCTGTGAATATGTGCATTCCCAACACTTGCTAGTATACCAGAAAATTAAGGAAATTTGGAGTGGGTTCTCCATCCTGCTGTTTCTATTCAATTACCATGTAAACATGAAAATAATTTACCTTTTAAGAATATGTCTTTCTCCCCACAGATATACAAACCTAGGAACACTCAGTCACATTTATTCTTTTGAAGAATTAAAAAAAAACCCACAAACAAAAAACCCAAACCGGTAACAGGTCTACTGTATGCAAAATAGCTCATATAGACCTTAAAGAAAAAAAAAAAAAACACACACACACAACTTAGGGCCTGAACCTTCCACAGTACTAAGTCAAAAGTATAGAAAATTCCTGCCATGAGCCTGCTTTAGGTAAGTAGTGGGGACTGTGACTCTTTTCCCTGCATGCTACTCCTACTTTTTTATCATGCAAGCCTGGTTTGCATGCATTGTTTTCACAAGACAAAAACTTTGGCACTAACTCCAGAAGAATTAAATATTAGCTGTTTTTACATACTTTTCAAGAGCACTGCGAACAGGAGGCAACCCCCCACAGCTATGTTTGTGGACTGTTTCCAGTATCTGGCAACCATGAATCTGCAGAAAGAAAACACGGTTTGATTAAGTCTGTTATTTGGATCTTTACTGACATTTCTCAGACATTTAAACACTATGCTTTCACCTAACAAGAAAATGCCTTAACAAGCTGCAGATGTTTTACAGAAGGAAAGATGTAACATACTCCATGTAGTGAAGAATCATAGAATCATAGAATGGTAAGGTTGGAAGGGACCTCAAGGATCATCTAGTTCCAACCCCCTGCCATAGGCAGGGACACCTCCCACTAGTACAGGTTACTCAAGGCCTCATCCAATCTGGCCTTGAACACATCCAGGGAGGGAGCAGCCACAACCTCCCTGGGCAACCTGTTCCAGTGCCTCACCACCCTCACTGGAAAGAACTTCCTCCTAACACCCAGTCTAAATCTCCCCTCTGCCAGTTTAAGCCCATTGCCCCTTGTCCTGTCATTGCAGGACCTTGTAAATAATCCTTCCCCAGCCTTCCTGTAGGCCCCCTTCAGATACTGGAAGGCTACTATCAGGTCCCCTCAAAGCCTTCTCTTTTCCAGGCTGAAGAGCCCCAACTCCCTCAGCCTGTCCTCATAGGAGAGCTGCTCCAGCCCTCTGATCATCTTTGTGGCCCTCCTCTGGACCCGCTCCAACACTTCCATGTCCTTCCTGTGCTGAGGGTTCCAGAACTGCACACAGTACTCCAGGTGGGGTCTGACGAGAGCAGAGTAAAGGGGCAGAATCACCTCCCTTGCCCTGCTGGCCACGCTTCTCTTGATGCAGCCTAGGACTCGGTTGGCTGTCTGGGCTGCATGTGCACACTGCAGGCTCATGTTGAGCTTTTCATCAACCCAGACTCCAAGGTCCTTTTCCTCAGGGCTGCTCTCCAGCCATTCACCACCCAGCCTGTATTTGTGCTTGGGATTGTGCCTACCCAGGTGCAGGACCTTACACTTGGCCTTATTGAATTTCATGAGGTTGGCCTGGGCCCACCTCTCCAGCCTGTCCAGGTCCCTCTGGATGGCATCCCTGCCCTCTAGCAAGTCGACTGTGCCACACAGCTTGGTGTCATCTGCAAACTTGCTGAGGGTGCACTCCATTCCTCTGTCCATGTCACTGACAAAGATGTTAAACAGCACTGGTCCCAGCACTGACCCCTGAGGGACACCACTTGTCACTGGTCTCCAGGTGGACATTGTGCCGTTGATCACCACTCTCTGGGTTCGACCATCCAGCCAATTCCTTATCCAGCGAGTGGTCCATCCATCAAGTCCATGTTTTTCCAGTTTGGTGACCAGGATGTCATGTGGGACAGAGTCAAATGCCTTACTCAGGTCCAGGTAGATGACATCAGCTGCCCTTCCCTTGTCCACTGTCGCAGCGACTTCATCATAAAAAGCCACTAAATTTGTCAGGCAAGATCTGCCCTTGGTGAAGCCTTGCTGGTTCCCACCAATCACCTCTGGTTTGTTTTCCATTTGCCTTAGCAGGACTTTCAGCAGGATCTGCTCCATGATCTTGCCAGGCACAGAGGTGAGGCTGACTGGTCAGTAGTTTCCAGGGTCATTCTTTTTACCCTTCTTGAAGATGGGTGTTATGTTTGCCCTCCTCCAGTCAGCAGGAACTTCACCAGTCTGCCATGACTTTTCGAATATGATGGACAGTGGTTTGGCAACTTCATCTGCCAGTTCCCTCAGGACCCGTGGGTGGATCTCATCAGGCCCCATGGACGATGAAGAAAAAGGCCTCCTATGTATGGCTCTGCACCAAGCTGCTCTCAAAGACTTCCTGTAGTGAAAAGTATCTCTGGATTCTCAAAACATTAGCTTCTGCCTTTTTTTTTTTTTTCTTCAGTTGACAGCAGGAGAAAACAGACTCAGTAAAGAAGAAATTCCAAGCAGCAGTACCACTTAGTATGAAGTGTACTGTGATTACAAAATGGAAGCAATCAAAGACTGCACTGAAAATGAGAGACTCAAATCCAGTGTAAATGCTCTGTAAAATAGTTATTCAGGCCTTACAGCTACACTAGGAACAGGGAACTCACTATTGAAAACACATTCCTAGTATTAAGGGCCTGGGATGGGGGCAGAAAGAACTTTACAAGCTAAAGAGGAAACTTGTTAAGGGAAATTAGTTACAAGTTTACTGTACCTTCTGAGTCTTGATCTGTTCCACCATGACCATTACAGAGGGGAAGAGTAAATGAAACTGCAGAATAAGCATAATACTGAGTTAGGTTGCTAAGCCAGGGAGAGAGAACAAACTACACTTGAGTAAGTGTGGACAGCAGCCAATTACAATAATTTAAGGGCACTGTCATGTTTTTACCCACAAATTAGAAACACGACATGGAAATCTCTAGAAAGTATGTCCTCCCTCCTCTAGACCAAGATGCATGATGTTGCCATACTCCAGTTACAGTTCAGCCCAAACACAGGTCATGAGGAACATATGAGGGACAAGGTGGAGGACCTAAGCTTTCCGTCAAAGTACAAGCAATCCTCTGAGCATGATTAAGGGCCTACAAAACGTAGAGGAGTTGCAAAGAAATGACATGATACGACAGACTAACCCTTATTTATCCCACCCACGTTCTTATTAGACTCAAGGAATGATAAGAGTAATCAAAGAGCACCACCTGCTTATTAACATGACATACCTGGTCCAAGGAATAATTAACATGTGAGATAGAAAGATGTGGGTCAGCCAGAAACTGTAAGAACAGCAAAGCAATTTATGAACATTAAAATAAGGTACGGATAAGTAAAAAAAAACATATTTACTTCTATATTATTAGTTCCTACAGCCTTCCTCTCCCTCATAATTTTGGGCTGTGTCCCATTTTAGGCTGTAATAATCACTGGATGGTGACAGTACCCAAGATATGACAACTGCTAATCTAGCACTGATTACTCAAAACCTTTACAACTGAAACAGAAGTCACAACAGTCTAAGAAAGCACCTGGATCTGAGGCAGATGGGGCATTATTGAATTGAAGATAGAGGGGACTTAATATATTGACATGAAAAGTCATTTACAATGCACCTCACAGGAGTAAGTTGGAAGACATCCCTGATGTGGAAAGGAAAATACTTTAGCTACCATTACTTAGCATGTTAACTGCAGAAATGACAGCTTTCCACAACTGGTAAGCAGGACAGCCTCATGTTCCAAATATCTTTTACCTCTTGTTCTAGGTCAAGTAGTGCCTGTCGATATGGCTGCAGCACTGAATCAAGACCTGTGCAGAAGGCTCGCAAATAAATGCCATGTAATCCACTCTGGTTTTGCTGAGATGGATGGTGGTCCTGAAACCAAACAATAACATCTACATCACTACCTCAGTCTAAATAATAATGGAGATTCTCTGCAGCGTTGCACCAGCAGTCAGTGCTCCAAACACCCTGACGTGCACCTTATCTTACCACAAAGTGGACAGGAGTGAAAAAGAGGGGATAAAATGTTACAAAGACTGTTACTTGAGCAGACTTATGTTTAGCTGTATTGAGGACACATGTAAATATTGGGAAGTTTGGTAACATCAGCATTTCTTTGTGCTTGTGCGTGCCTCTTGGGTTTCAAAGCTCTTTGCAAGCCATGGGGACCCACTGCAACACAGAGATGAGCACCCTGTACAATTCACAATGCTTGTCCAGGCTGCAGCGACCGGAAAATACTATAGTATGGTTTCCAGCAACTAGACTCTACATCGGGCCCATCCTCTCGCGTTCCCCTTTATCTGCATCGCACTAAGCTTCCTGGCGCCCTGCTCGGGTACGCGCTGCAGCTTGGAGGGTGCCTCCGCTGCCCGGGCAGTACCGCGGCGTTGGGGCGGCGGTGATGACCTGCTGCTGCACATGTCCCGTGTACTGCTCCACAAATTCGGTGAAGCGGATGTAGTCGGTGCCGAGACGGCAGAGCCGGTTTAGGACGCTGGTCTCACTAGGGTGCAGGAATGGTAGCTCCTGAGACACCTGAGGAAGAAACAGGGGTGAGGTCAGGTCGGGGCGGGCCGAGCCGAACTGGGCAGCTCCGTCGGGGGCTGGACGGGCCAGGCCGTGAAGGCTACAGAGGGCCGGGACAAGGGCAGGGGCAGGCGGTCCGGTCCGTACCTGCAGTCCAGCGCGCTTGCTCCAGGTGAAGACCGCTCCCGGGTACCCGCTCAGAGCCAGCAGCAGCTCGTGAATCATCCTGGCCCGCGCCGCGCGGGCTGCTGGGAGGCGCAGGGGCCGCCGGGAAGGGCTGGGCGGGCGGCGGGCTCTGTGCGGGTGAAGGGGCTGTGCCAGGGCGGGCACTGTGAGGGTGGTTCTTCGGCGGGCATGGAGGGGAAGAGGCTATGCCAGGGCGGGCTCGCTCGGTTTGCTGTAAAAGTCAACGAAAGCAGCCAACTAGGGACTCGCTCTTGTCCTCGCCGCTCTTGGGGCGTGCTGGCGTTTGCTTGTCGTATGAAAACGGTTGAGTAACGCGGGTGGCAGTGGTGTATGTGCTGGTCCGCAGGGTCTACCAGGACACCAGCCATTCCGCAGCCTTCTAGGTTGAATTTTGGTCTTGGTATTCTTTAGCAGAGTTCTTTATCACTTTCTCATGTTATTTGTCAATGGTTTATCAATGCCAATTTAACCTTTTTCTGTTTATTTTGTTTTCCTTCACCTCCTCTCTTGACCCACAGAGTCTTTTATCAAAACTACCCGCTTTCAAGTTTGTGGCGTTCTCTAATTAATTTGTTTGTAGCAATTTCCTCTCAATTTTCCTTCGCCTGTTTTTGGCAACGTTTTTCTTCGCATTTTTACTTTTAAGAAAATAGTGTTAAACGTCACATAACATGTCTGTTAACTGCCCATTTTAAATGTGTATTTAGTTCATGATCACCTTGTCATGAGGTCTGAAACATAGGAAGAACTTCTGTTGCCTTCGTACGAGGGTGAATGCATTCCTAGTACATTGCCTCACTTTAGAAAGATTTTCTTTCATACAGTCTCTGACATATTCATTTGCTTTCTATAGTTAGTTTTATGTGTAACTTGGGAGCCTCAATAATGTAACTGTGGAATTTATTAGTATGACAAACCTGCCGTCTTTATACTGACAAAACCTTTTGTTATCTGAGTAAAGACCGAGGAGTGTGGCCAGGAACCTGTTCGTCATTGGCCAGGAAAGCTACGTGCCAGTCCTGCTTATAGGAGGCTGTTTGAAGTTCAGCACTGTTGGCTTCAATCTCGCAGTGCTGAAGTCAGTAGCAGTATTTCCCTTGTTTGTGAAAGGCTTTGGTTCAGTCCCATGCTGCTGACTAAAGGTTATGTGGTAACAGATAGGCTTTGATTCATGCTGAATTTAAATCTTCTTTTCAGTAGATCATAAAGCTAAGCATGTTATAGGTAGTTAAATAGGTAGTGATGGTTTAATAACTGACAAAAATATTTAGTCTTTGTACAGCACTGTTCATGTAACTTTTATTACCATAAGTAGATGCTATACATTTTGTCTGTTAGAGGAATCTTGAATCTAAACACAGTCATCTTCTGCAGCCAGAAGTTAATCTTACAGAAGTATTCCTTCATAGAAAGTGAAAATCAGGGCAGGAGTAAACAGTATAAAATTTCTTAAAGTAAAAGGAACTTTCCCTTATCAAAAAGGGAGATTGTGGGAGGAGCCGTTTTTTTGTGGAAGGTATGCGTTGTTTGAAGTGAATCATACTAGGAATAAGATTATAATTAAGCATGAAGGGAAAATAAATAAGAACTATGGTGGCTTTTTCATCATTGGAGTCCTTCTTTGATGGTGAAAGTTATGGGTTTGATGCACTGTTTGGTACACAGCCAGTGCTGCAGAGTAGGTCAGACTAGATGTCTTTGCTTTACGATCTGTAAATCTGTCTCACCTCCACTTGTTTCCTGCTATGTATTGTGGTCTCTTCAGGGCTTAAATTACTTTATTGGGTCTTCAATTATCTTTTTAGGTAGTCTACATGCAAACAAATACAGAGGAAACAAAACGGCATTATAAATTGGATAAAAAGATAGGGAGGGTGTACCACACACAAAATGAATTTTGACTTGCCTAATGTTGTTCTGCTTTTCTAGGTAGCTGTGGGGCTTCATTGGTCTTACAGGTCTTTCAAGAGAAACTGTACCTGGTGCACAGTTTCCCAGTGAAGAAGGCTTTTTTTGCCAGTACAGAGCTTGGCTGTGTTGCACTGTGTTGCACACAAGAAGGGGAGGGTTTTATCATGGGCACTGAGTAGGTGGATTGCTAACTTGCCTCCGAAGACTAAAAGCTCCTCTGCTATTCCAGCAGCCTGTTGGTGTGGCTTAGTATCATGTTGTGACTATCAGCAGAACTGAGAAAGGTTTAGACTCCATGCTTTTGTGTCACGTGCTCTCAGTATTCTGTGGGGAGTCCTGCACATGGAGTACGTGCAGGGCTGTATCCCAGGCAGCCGCTGGGTTATTTGGGGCGAGGTCAGGATGCAAAAGCCTAGTCTGGAATGACAGGGGATTAGGGAGACGTGTTTTGAAAGCCAGACTTCCTTTTGTCCTGCCGGGCTTGTCTGGTGCAGTGGAAGCATGTGGGATGGGGCAATCTGCATTATCTTGTCCTAAGTGTGCTGCTGCCTCTCTTGCAGCTTTTTCAGAGCTACATGCAAAGTTCCCTGCTGCAAACATGGGCAGATCAGGGCTGCGGGAGTGATCTGGGATAGTACAGAGAGTGTGGTTGTGAACTGAACTAGCATTGAGGCAGGGGAATGCTTGTGTGCGTGTCTGTGTGTCTCTTTTAAGACCAGGTCAGTAGCTTGTCACACTTGACCACAGAATGATAGGGGTTGGAAGGGGCCTCTGGAGATGATCTAATCCAATCCCCCCACCAAAGGAGGTTCGCCTAGAGCAGGTTGCACAGCAGAACATCTAGGCAGGCTTTGAATGACTTCACAGATCGGGACTCCACCATCTCTCTGGGCAGCTTGTTACAGTGCTCCACCACCCTCAATGTAATGAAGTTCCTCCTCATGTTTAGATGGAACTTCCAATTTTCAAGTCTGTGCCTGTTACCTGTTCTCCTGTCATTGACAGCACTGAAAAAAGCTTGGCCCCATCCTCCTGACACCCACCCTTCAAGTATTTATAACTATTGATAAAATCATCTCTCAGCCTTTCCTTCTCTAGGCTGAAAATCCCCAAGTCTCTCAGTCTTTGTAAGATAAAAGGTCTAGTCCCCTTTGTAGCCCTTTGCTGGACCTTCTCAAGCATTTCCTATCCCTCTGGAACTGGGGAGCACAGAACTGGACACAGTGCTCCAGATGAGGCCTCACCAGGGCAGAGTAGAGGAGGAGGAGAACCTCTTTCAACCTGCTGGCCACACTTAGTGACGCATCTCAGGATACCATTGGCCACAGTGATACACAGGATACTACTGACCACTGTGCTTTTGTTCTGATGCCTTTTGGAGGAGGATCCAAAAGGCAGCCTTTTTGCAATCCAGAGGCTAACATGCAACCGTATGCAAAAGTCATCAAGTACATGAGGAGTAGGAGTCTTTTTTAGATATATATATATACACATGCACATATGCATATATATATATATATATATATGTAAAATACATATTCAACTGAGACAGCTCCTTCTGGATTTCTAGAGGATATTCTGACCATATAGGCACAGAACATGGAGCTAAACCTGGTAAACAGAGAAGACTGAAAATTAATAGGGATCTAAATGTTCTGGCAGACATGAAAGATGAGTTGAACTTATCTAGGATAAGTGCAGTCTAAAGGGAAAGGCACATGACTGAAGTATAAAATATACTATTCAGGAACAAAAATTATTAACAAGGATGAGATGAATCATCAGAATCAAGGATGCTGAAATGTAGAGTGGCAATAGATGTGTGTTACTCCAGCTGTCTGAGTTTCATGTATGCTATAGAGAGATTAAAACGAAGCTTGAGATTCCTGGTGTTAAATGGGACATAAAGCAGTTCTGACTTAATCTTCAGACTCTGTTTTGCCAGAAATGAGGACACGTGTGAATAATTGTTCATCGGAAGGTTTTTTGAATATGCTATTTTCCAGTATTTTGTATTGCAAGATTGTAATACTTTGGAAAGGCAGGTGTGTGGTAACTGTATATACTGTCGGTTTTTGGAGGAGGATTTGAAAAGGTTAGAGATTTCTCATGTTTCAGTGATAGCCTGTGGCTAAGTTATTTTTAAGTGACTATAGAATCAGTTTCAGAGTCTTCAAGTGTTCTATGCCATACACAGAAATAATCCTTTTCTCATAAAGGAATTAGCCAATAAATACCTGCAAAACTCCAGATAACAATAGTTTATTTAAAGGGCTGAATTTTTGATCACTTGTTTCCCCTAGGAAGCCTAGACAAGACAAGACAAGAAACAGGAGAGGCAATGAATTAAAGGCATGGACAGACAAACCCTAAGAAACAACATTTAGCAGAGACAGTAACAAAGACCAGGAACCATAAATGAGGAGAGCTATTACAGGAACCACTGAAATGCAACCTTGGAGAGGTTCAGCCAGATTCTTTGATGATGTGTGATAATACTTTGTTATTCTTCCTGTCAGATTGGGTCTTATAGGAAAGAGTTAATGAGATTTTTGTGAGGGAGTATTGCAGGGCTGTGCAAAAAAAAAAGGGGGGAGGGGGGAACAAAAGCAGTTCTGCACTCTACAGTCTATATATAAACGTTATTTTAAATGTATTCTCATTCTGTAACTATAAAGTGACCACATATGAAGTAATGCAAATAAATGTTAATAATTAGACTTATAACTGTTCTAAATCTTGTTTTGTAATTTGTGTCTAGCATTCGCCTATATACTATTTATGTAACTGATGAGCTGTGACATGTACTCTTTATAATCAACAACATCAGTTTTCATTTCCCTTTCATATGGATCCTGAGCTGATCTGGCTTGACGATCTGATCGGGAGCTGGCGTGGTGGGGCTGTACAGGGAGGCTGGCAGAGGTGAGAGGGTAGGCGTAGTGTGGTGACTGGCTTGACCCGGGCTGCGTCCCACGTTACCTTGTGGTTATGCATGGACTTGACAGGAAAGCTGAGCGCTGCAGGTGGACAGAGGCAGGGCGATGTCCTGTGACAGAGAACCCGGCACAAGGCATGGCTTGGGGCGGGACGCTGGGATTCGCCTGGGTCTGTCAGATCTAAGTGCCGAGCGAGGCCGGGTGTCGGGGCCGGCCGGGCAAGTTGTCGCCCCGCTTCGACAGCGGACGAAGGTAGCGGAGGCGGACAGGGTGCGGCCGCAACGGGAGAGGGGACGAGCGTGGAGCGGCGGCTCCTCCCCCGCCACACCCGGTGCGGCAGGAAGAGGAACAGCCGCGCCTAGCTCCCGGCCGGCCTTGGCCCAGCGCAGCGCTATGGCGGCGGAAGAGATGGACGGACTGGCCGTGTCCCGGCCCCACTATGGCTGTGAGTACCGGGGGGCTCGGGCTCTAAGGATCCGTGCCGCCGCCAAGCGACGCCCAGCCCGGAGACGCCCTGCATTGCCGGTGCTGCCTGTCCCTTCCAGGGACTGGTGCTGGGAGTAGCGGCTGGAGCGCCGCCGGTGCGGAGAAAGCCGCGGGCCCTTGGCTCTGGTACTGAACCGCGGGCGCGGTGGGTTCCGCTGGATCTTTTGGCGGGCCCCTTCGCGGGGCCCTTCGTGCCTCCGGCAGGCTGGGCGTCGTGGGCGCGGGAGTCCGCCCATGCTTGACGTTCCTTTCCAGGTGTTAGAGTGCTGGGAGAAGGCGATGGATGGGTAGTGCGGGGGTGTCCTCCGCGTCTCCCGCCGTCGCCTCCCGTGGGCGGGCTCCGTGCCTCGCCCAAGATGTCCGCCGCGGGCGCGGAGGAGCGCGGGGCGGGGGCTCCCGGCAGCGGGAGAGTCCCGGCAGGAGACTAACGCGGGGTCCCGAGTCGCCGTGGCGGCAGTCCTGTCCTTTTGCCTTCCCGTGTACTTCAGCGACACCTGACTTACTCGGGAAAAATGCACCTTCCGCCTCCTCGTGAGACTCTTGCTGTGGAGAACGAGGCTTTAGTTCAAGGTGTCCGATATACGTGCTAGCTTTTGCCACAGTAACTCGTCAAAAATGAGCCAAGGCGAGGAAGAAAGCTGTGCTGCAGATGTGGGACAAGCGACGGTCGATCAGCCCGTGCGATGCTGCCCGAGGACGGGGGCGCAGGGCCGGGGCGGGCAGAGGCGGCCGCAGGTGGAGCGCTGGGGGAGCGGGTGTGTGTAGGCACTCGGTTTGAAGTAAGAACGAAGCATTGAACTGGGCAGTCAGGAGGGGAGGGAATTTTTCCTTGCTGGTAGGCGTTACCCTGTGGTTTGGGACAGTTTTCAACTCTTGCAACTTTGGGTGGAGTTGACGTAATCAGAAAGATGCTTTTGTAGTACTCCAGACTTTCCTGAGAGACCTTTTGCAGTTTGAACTAAGATCTTGTTTGATCCCGAGTGCTGTCCTTGATACCTCAGCACCTCCATGTATTTGTTGAAGACATTGTAGGTGTAAGATAACATTTTATTAATAATGGTATGAGATTTCCTATTTGACAGGTTGGTCCCTAAACCGTAAACAGTTGCGATTTGTGTATTATTTTTTTAATTAATATGAAAGCATGAATGACGTGTTTAGCTGCAAGAGTGGAAAGAACAGGCTTTATCACTGAGACTTTAAACACAGAATCTGGAATGTTTAGGCATATACCAAATCATATGTAGGTCTTTGGTTTGATCTGAGGATGACATGCAGGTTGGGGATCTGAATGATTCCCTTTCAGATGAGGATTGTGTGTAGAGTAGCATTTCCATATTATTTTAGAGATGGGCTATAAAGATGCAGGAAGGGTTATAATGATACAAATATATGGTGTACTTGACTAATGCAGTTGAAGGATAGATGGAGGAACATGTGGTCACTGCTGTGCAGTTGAGGAAGAGAAAGGCAAAGTTAGAAGAAAACAGGAAAAGGAATGAATGTTTCTAAGAAATTGGAAGATTGAAGAAGTTGGATCACAGTCAGATTGAGAAACCAGAGGGAAGATGTCAAGTTTATATGATAAAGATAAGGTGCTCTTTTTTTCCCCCCTATTTAAACAGAACAGGTGTATTTGGTACTTATTGTTTTTCTGAAACAAATCCTGTGAGGACTTTCTGTGGGAGAGGTTGGATCTGATTTTTGGTGTACCTGTTCAATCTTAAAGCATCTGAGAATGCCTTTTCACTATTTGCAGCTGTCTTGGATAATGAGAGATTAACAGCAGAGGAAATGGATGAAAGACGACGCCAGAATGTAGCCTATGAATACCTTTGTCATCTGGAGGAAGCAAAGAGGTAAGAATAAGTGATTTTGAAACTGCTGGTGCTTGAAAAGAAGTTGTGGTGTTTGGCAAGGAGAATAATTTGGGTGCATCTTACCTGATGTATGTGTTTCCTAGGGATTGTATAGAATTATTTAAAAAAATAAACTGAAAAACAGACCAACATAAAACCAAAGAAATATAACCTCAAAGCAGCTGACCCCTGATGTGCTTATCTGGCATGTTCTTAAAGACCTTTTGTGAGAAGGATTCTGTAGCTCCAGTGCTCCAGTATTCCCAGTACTGAACTGGGTTCACCTCATTACCTAACTTGTATATGTCTTTGTGTGATTTTACCTTGCCACTTACCAGTGGACGTGAAGAATGGGTTATTCTCTTCCTCTTAACTGAAAGTTCAGCATTTGCGTATTTTGCTATTCAGTTAACATATCTGTAGTGCTTTTCCTTGGATTGTTCTGACTTTGCTCTGCTCACTCCATGTATTTCTGGAAATGCACTGCAAAAGCGGAGAAATGTTTTCCAATAAAGGCATTAATGCACATCTTGTAAGAGCACAAGGATTATTTTGTGTAGCCTGGCCGATGTGCAAGTAACTACATTTTCGTAACATAGTAGAATTTTGCTGAGTTGCCACCTTTTCTCCTTGAAGGTGTGCTACTGAAAGTTGTTCTTTGTCCTGTGTTAGAAAGACTATCCTGTCTTCCTGAGTGTCCTGAGTCTTCCTTTTACTTGATCCTGCCAAATTTGATTTGTCCTGATCTTTAGTATGTTGGAATAATTTTAATCTTATTCCTGTCCCTCAGCGTGTGCATAGTGTTTGTGTTATCTTCAAGTTTAATATACATGTAAGCATGTTGTATGTCTCCACTCAGAGAATTAATGAAAGTATGATCAGACACAGTGGATACTGTATTTCTGCTATTCAAGGAAAAAGAGCCAGTGTTAAAAATGAGTGCAAGAAGTCTTACTGTTGGCATTTAAAAAATATTTTTGCAAATAGTCAATCCTTCTTGCTGTACATGGACAAAATAGGAATGAGACAGACCAGTTTGTGTACTTTCCCTTCATGACAGTTGGGTAATTTTATGCCTTTGTATAAATTTACTTGAAATGTAAAACGTTTTTTAAAGCTGAGTTTGAGACTAAAGAGGTTTCCAAGAACAAGGTTAAAGTAAAAATGATCAGAGGGATGAATTACCTCTCCTATGAAGAAAGGCTGAGACAGTTGGGATTGTCCAGCCTAGAGGTGAGATGGGTCTAGGGAGACTTTATAGTGGCCTTCCACTACCTAAAGGGGGCTACAAGAAAGCTGGGGAGGGACTTTTTACAAGGACTTGTAACATTAGGTCAAGGGGCAATGGATGGTTTTAAACTAGAGAAGGACAGATTCAGATGGGACATTAGGAAGAAGCTCTTTACTGTGGGGGTGGTGAGGCGCTGCAGCAGGTTGCCTAGGGAGGTGGTGGAGGTCCCATCCCTGGAGGGATTCAAGGTGAGACTTGATGGAACTCTAAGCAACCTGATCTAGTTGAAGATGTCCCTGCTTACTGCAGGGGGGTGTTGGACTAGATGTCCTTTAGAGGTTCCTTCAAACCCAGTACATTCTGATTCTATTATAAAAAGAGGTGAGGTAATGTTTGTATTGGTGACTCCCCCTGCCCCAGCACTTTGGGTAGTAAAGGGCAGTGTTTCTGTTCACATTTTGTAATTAGTCAGGAAATGGATGGTGTGCATTTTGTAACTAGTGGGGAAACAGGTTGTGAGCTGTAGAATTTCCTTGTTCCCACAAGGATCTAGGCAATCTAGCCAGTGTGTACACTACAGAAAATGATTTTTAGAGCAGTAGAAAAACATGGAGCACTCCTAAAAGCATGTTCTAAGTAGTCGACAGCATGTTTTGCGGTGGCTTCTTGAATGCTTCAACCTTCCTTTGTATTCCAAAAGACTACATGGATTAAAATCCAGAAAACTTCATTTTCCTCTAGCTAGGTGATGAATTTCAGATAAATCTGTGTAAGTCTTCCCTAGCAGGACAGGTGTGTTTCGCTGTAATGATTTTACTGGGCAGAAAATGCTGAGTTTGAACAAGGTTGCTGCTGACAGTATAATGAAGGACTTCACTCCAGGATTTTAATATTTTACCTTGCATTGGCAAGTATATATAGTGTATTTTGAAAGGGGCAGGGAATGCTCATTTATGCTACTGTCTTTGTAACAGTTGTCAGCCCTACAGGTTGCTTAGTTACTAGTAGATGATAATTTCCTGTCTGTACAGATTTGGATGAGTTTTGAAGCAATAAGAAAGATCTGACTATAAGCCAAAGTAATTTCTTCCCTTTGAATCCAAAAATCTGTAGGAGCAAATTCTGGGTGAGAATCTCAAGGAGAGATGAGTTGTACTATAGCCATAGACTGTGTTTGAAAGAGCCCCGGGTCCCTCTCTTGTCATTGGCCTACAAGTAAATTCTGTCCTAGGTACTTGTTAACTCTTCCATCCCATGCCTAGATATGCAAAAACAAACAAACACGCTAAAGTACCAAACACAGCAACAGCTTCAATATTTTAATTAAGCTCTGGCTTAATCATGAGAACTTACTCTTTAGGTTAATCAATTTTGACTTTAAAGTTTCTTGGTCATTTGTCTCCATGTTTGAGTGTTGGCTTGGTATTTACAAGACTGAGCAACTGGGCATTTGATTTTTGCCTCACCTTGCCAGGAACATGTTTGCACTGTTTTGTCTCAAGATGAGCCATTGGATGTTTCACTTAATGCCTAGTGGCTGCTAACATGTTTTGTGAAGCAACATCATTCAAAATGCAAGTAGTGGTGCATCAGCCTTCCTGTTATCCACCTTGTCAGGTAGAGCACTTGTTAAGTGGAAGGTCTGCTTGGAGAGCTTCAGATACCTCTTTTCCAACTCTTAGTCCATGTTTGCTTAGTGGCCTGCAGGCTGTTCATACATGTGTGAGTGGGAATTCCTGACTCATATAGCTGAAGCCATACTACTTTGTCTGAGAGTTAAAGATTAAATGACCTGGAGGGGAAGAGATTCCTTAGCTTAATAATTAAGATACTCAAGTGAGAGCAGAAAGGCTTGAGTTTATGATCTACTCCCAAGATTGCTTTTTCTTTCATCACTGAGCAGTCTTTTTGTAAATAGTCCTTTGAAGTCCCAGTCTTCTTGATGCACCCCAGGATGCCATTGGCAATGAGGCCAAAAGGGCACGTTGCTGGCTCATGGTCATTCTGTTGTCTACTGGGACTCCCATGTCTTTCTCCACAGAGCTGCTTTCTAGCAGGTCAATCCCTCATCTGTACTGGTGCAGGGGGTTATTCCTCCCCCAGTGAAGAACCCTGCACTTGTTTTTGTTGAACTTCATGAGCTTCACCTCTGCCCAGCTCTCCAGCCTGTCCAGGTCTGTCTGAATGGCATCACAGCCTGACGGGGTGTCAGCCACCCCTTCCAGTTTTGTGTCACCAGCAAACTTGTTGAGAGTCTACTCTATCCCTTCATCCAGGTCATTGATGAGTGTATTGAATAGGACTGGACCCAGTACTGACCTCTGGGAGACAACCACTTGTTATAGACCTCCAACTGTGGCACTAATCACAACCCTCTGAGCCTTATCTTTCAGCCAGTTCTCAATCCACCTCACTAACTCACACTTCCAAAGCTTGCCTGTGAACATGCTGTGGGAGATGGTGTTGAAAGCCTTGCTGAAGTCAAGTAGACAACCTCCACTGCCCTCCCCTCATCTATCCATCCAGTCGTGCCCTTTTAGAGATACCAGTTGTTGAAGGAGCTCTCGTTAAAGATAGACTGTTTAAAATACTACACTACAACTTAAATATGTGTGTGAAGGAAATGTGATAGTTGCTTTTTTACACATAACTAATCTCAAGATACTTCATTGCAAATCACATCTTTCTGGAAGGTGATAAATTGCATTGATTCTATCCCCTTATTAACCTGAAATAGGAAAATTTGAGTTAGTTCAGTTAAAGTGTGTTTTACAAGCTTCCGCTAAGTACAGGGATGCAACAGGGAGCTGGATACCAGTAAGGTAGTTTGAGAAAAGCAAGATCAGGCTTTCTTACTTACTTTTATACAGTTCTTAGTGTGCCTCAGATGAGCAACTTGTGTGCAGAATACATTAAACCCTGCTCAAAGTAATCTACAAGTTAAATGTCTGACTGGTTTGCCCATGTTTCATTTTGAATGTATAATTTTTTTTGGAGACACTTTGTTTTTATTATCTAACTGTAGAATGAGACCTTTTTTCTTCCTTTTACAACCATTTGTAATATTGAAATACGATGGAATTTTTACAGTTGCAGAGTCAAGAGAGAATTAAGCTTGTTTGTAAATAAATGTATTTTCATCTGAGGAGTCTTGGTATCTTCATGTATAATTCAAGTCATACAATTACATTTGTCTAAAAATAACTCACATAATTCCCATCAAAAGTGACCCCTCTAGATCAGGTGAGTGGGTCAGAAGGTCACTAATTGACATACCAGAACTTACTTTCATGTGGTATAAACAGAATTCCTCCTTTTAATCCAAGCTAATTGAGACTTTTCCTCTATTTTATTGTATTTCCATTTTGTTCCCACTTTTAAATTGGGTCATGTACTGCTTACCTTTTTTTCTTTCTGCTTCTGTTGGATATTTTGCAAGTCCCGTGTTAGATTGTAATCCATGAATATTCATGGATCATATTTTATGATCGATAGTCGTAAGTCAAAGTAGCTGCTCTTTAGCTCTCACCACTTCATCTGAAGTTTCTTAACAGCTCCTGTTTGGACTTGAGGAGATACTTCTCTGCAATTCCTGTACTGGTTTGTTGATGACCTCATACAGCTGGCAGGGAGAGGCTGTCTGGACTGGAAATGTCTTGGAATGCACATGAGAACTATATTTTTCTGAGAAGTGGGTGGAGAGAGGTGTGGGGGGCAGAGAGTAGAGGAGTACCACCATCTTTGCCTCACTCTGAATACTTTTTATATGACTCACTGGAAACACTAATGAAAGGCAAGTGAGGAGGAGAGAAATGACTGTTTGCACAGAGCTCAGTTTGGATCAAGGTTTTGATCTTTGGACAGAAGTTTCTGAAGGAATATTCTGTGTAATACAGGAAAAGAGCAGCCAAAAATAACCAAAGTGAATAACTGACACATAACAGTTCTTGTCTATCAGATACTCTGGAGCACTTCTTATAACCCTTACTTGCAAGAAAATGTCACTTTTAGGTGTGATAACCTCAGTAATGCTGTATCTTCCAAATGTTTGTCATTTACCTTTGGCAACCCAACAGCTCAGGTTGCCTTGAAAAATATTTTTGCATATGTGATGATTAAGTTCCTTATGCTTACATGCTTGGGACTCATCTGGAGGCTTTTCAGGACTAATCCTTTGGTTCAACTGCATGTTGCCAGGGAGGGTGCATCAGTCAATAGGAAAAATCTGGCATATGTTATTCACTAATCCTCTTCTTTTTGTTATCTTTGGACTAAAAATGTCTCTGTGAGCAATGAGAGCATTCTGAGACACTTTAGTGTGGGCAGCACTCATTTTCCTAGCTCTTCATTTGAGAGGCCATGTTGGTTTCTGTACAGACTGTACTGAAACACATTGAAATTTCCATCTACTTCTCTAGAAAAGGACACTTCTGAGGTGATACATTTATTTTTGCTTTGTTACCTCTCCGAGAGATCTTTAACCTTCCTGCGTGGTTTCTTGATTTGTTCGGAGTTGATGGAATGAATTATTTTAGAGGAGTTTTTGTTCAGTGTTTTGGTTGGGTGTTTTTTTTGGGTTTGTGTTTGGTTTTTGTTTTGTTTTGTTTTGTTTTTCACAATGCTCTTTTCCAGGTGAGTTGGATGAAGAGTTGAGGCTGTCTGCAAGTTTTATCTTTTGATCTTCTGTGGAAATGTGTTCATAGATTCATAGAATGGCTTGGTTTGGAAGAGACTTTAAAAATCATCTAGTTTCAACTCCCTCCATAGGCAGGGACACCAACACTAAACTAGGTTGGTCAAGTTTCTGTCCAGCCTGGCCTGGAGTGCCTGGAGCATCCATGTCCTCTCTGGACATCCTGTTCCAGTGTCTCACCACCCTCACTGTGAATAATTTCTTTCTAACCTCCAGGCTAATTCTCTCCTCTTCAGCTTTAAATCCATTCTATCACTACAGGCTCTTGTAGAAAATCTCTTACTCTTTTGTAGCTCCCTTCAGGTACTGGAAGACTGCTGTAAGGTTTCCACAGAATCTTCTCTAGGCTGAACAGCCCCGACTCTCTCAGCCTGTCCCTGTAATGGGGGTGCTCCAGCCCTGTGATCATCTTTGCATCCCTCCTCTGGACCTACTCCAGTAGTTCAGTGTCTCTTTTATGCTGGGGACACAAGAACTGGATGCAATGCTCTAATGTTCCAAGTCTGTGATGCTAACTGAACTAATAAATGTTTGAGATTCATGTGTAGAGTCAGTGATCTGCTGAAGTATCAGATGTCTCTTCTTTCAATAAAAATAAACAGTATTGTTTATCCCCCAAATGCCATACCTGTGGTGTTGGCAATACTCAGCAACACACAAAAACCTTTAATCTATAGCTTCCTACGTTCTTTCAGGTGGCTTATGGAGATGTTGTTGGGAGGGAAAAAAAGTGTTACTCTCCTGCTCTACCCACCTTTTTCTTGCTGTGATGCTGCTACAGTCATGCATGTTTTCCTTGGCACTCCTGTAGGGAATTGCAGTAGAAGGGCTAAATAGAGGCATCTCCAAGTGGAGGCACCATGTGAAACAGGGAAGTCTGTTGGAGTGACCTATGTTTAAAACTCCCTGGATTAGCAGCCAGTTCTCAAGACCTCAGCATGTTTGTGTTCCATTTGGTAAGGACATTCTTTGCAGACAAAGCACAACAAACAAATCCTGATGAGTCATGGAGGAGACACAGGACTGAAGTAGTTGTCACTGTTAGCCTCAAAAGCATATGAGAAGGTCCACCTGTAACTTGTAAAGCCTGCATGTGGTTGCCAACTGAGAAAGAGCCCAGAAGATGTTAGGAGAACTTGACAACTGGTATCCGTTGCCCTCCGTGTCAGGGCCACAGATCCTGGACTTCCTAATGCTTGTGCTAGGTGAGTGGCCACTGCTGGGTGTGCAGCTTAAATAGACTTCTCCTTGGTTGGTTGATTGCTGGACAGATTTCTTGGGCACCACATCACTTTCTGGTGCTTGGGAGTATAAGATTGAATGAAACCTGTTCTGTTTTCAGTTTTTATGTCAAATCAGCTTCCCCCTTCTCTGAGGTCTGGCATGAATGACCCTTGAATTGAACTTCCTAAGATCCAGTCTAAACCTATTCTCCCTCAGCTTAAAACCATTTCACCTTGTCTTGTTGCCAGACATTCTTATGAAAAGTCGCTCTCCAGCTTCAGACATTGGAAGGCAGCTATAAGGTCCTTCTGGAGTCTTCTCTTTTCTAGGCTGAACAAGCCCAGCTCCCTCAGCTTATCCCCATAGCAGAGGTGCTCCAGCCCTTGGATCATCTTTGTGGCCATCCTCTGGACTCACTCCAACAGCTAAGTCCTTCTTATAATGTGGACACCAGAACTGGAGAGATCTATAAAGCAGTGGACAGCCAAACTGTGCTTTCAGAAACTGATCTTGCTCAATAAAATACTTAAAATTGTGATTGTTTTGCAGTAATTCTGTTGTAATTTTAATAGTTGCAAAGGTACCTGACATAACGTGTCATACTAATTTGAGCAAAGCCCTCTGTGTTGATGGGTGTGATTTCAAATTTCCCTGCTTTGGGAGATTTCAAGGGGCTGATATTGGACGCTGTCTCTCTTGATCTTGTTTCCCAGGATGCTGATTGTGACGCGACTGCGGAAACCAGCTTGCCTTTCCACCTTCCCCCCCACCCCGCTCTGGATTTGAATGTGTTCTTTGAAGAGTGGAATTTTAAATAAGTATTGTCGATGCCTTCCTCTAGCTGGGACACCTGCTGTCTGGAATATGCTGATGTCCCTCAGTCTGCTTTTGTGAGCCTTTTTTTCTGTAGGATGAGTTGTCAGGCAAAAGATGGTAATGTTTGGAATTCTGAGTGTCAGTGCAGGATGGTAGGCAAGACGGGGAAAAGCTAATGGTAATTATGCAGATAGCAACCCAGAGGGTGAGCAAACCTGCTGTGGAGTTAGGAAAAGGGAAAGGGTTTTTCCTTCTTGAGGTTTTGTTCTCCGAGGAATGTTTGGTATTCTGAATGTCTTAGCAGTGCTCACTGGCTCGCTTCCAGCTTCTGAGTGGTATTTAAACTGATCACTGAAACTCAGCCTGAGTGAGGCTTCTGCCCTCTTTTCCTTGCGGGTTTTCTACCATGGGCCAGATTCTTGCCAAATTTTCCTGTTACAGCAGCCACATGAGTAAGATGTTATCGCAATCTCTGTTGCTTAGGGAAGATGATATCATTCACTTTGTGTGAGAAATCCTTTGAAACAAGCTGCTCTCCACTAAAATAAAAGTCCTTTTTATCACAGGGACAAGTGCCTTGTGTTACAGGTTCTTGCTTTTCAAAACACAGAGATGCAGAATTGCAGGCATTGTGAAACTAGCTACTTGACTGCCAAAAACTGAAGCATACAGGAAGGCTTGCAGTGATAGGACAAGGGACAGTGATTTGAAACTGGATCAAGGCACATTTTTAGGTTTGACATTAGGAGGAAGCTCTTTACAGTGAGGGTGGTAAAATCCTGGAACAGGTTGCACAGGGATGTGATTGAGGCCCCATGCCTGGAGATGTTAAAGACCAGACTCGATGTGGCCCTGGGCAGCCTGCTGTAGTTGAGGATGTCCCTGCTGACTGCAGGGAGGTTGGGCAAAATGACCTTTGAGGGTCCTTTCCAGTCCAATGCAGTCTGTGAATATGACCATTTTTGGGTCCTTGCTACTGCTATTTTTTAATTTCCACATTGGTAGTTTGAGTGCAAATTTTCCATTTATCCTCTTATGCTCAAAACTCTCATTTTACCTTTCACTTGGCTTCCAAACAACTGAAAGGAGGAGAAACTTTCCACAGGCACTTCTTTAAAGTATTAGAAAAACCCCTGTATATCAGCAATACATGCTGTGACTTTTGTTGTTGTTTTAAAAACTCACACTACTTTAAAACTCACAAACTTTACTTTATATGCCTTTTAGACTTTTGCATTAGGAGATTTGATGAAGTTAGACCACAAAGGTATCCAATGTTTTCTGGGTTTTTTTTAGGCTCTGGGTATTGAGAGGTCAGGCAATATCAAGGTGGATTCACAGACTGAGGGTCCCTTCCAACCTAATGCAAAGGTTGTCTTGTCCAACCCTCCTGCTGTGAGCAGGAACACCTCCAACTAGATAGGCTGCCCAGGGCCACATCGAACCTGGTTGTTCCAGTGGACTAAAATTTGTGTATTTTCTCCAATCAGAGTTTTTTCTGTTTCAGCTTCTAGCTGTTGTTTCTTATCATCTGTGCTTGAGAGTCCTCCTCCTTCCTCCTCCGTATTGGTTACTGGTATTGGTGATGAAATACTCTCTAATAACCAGTTTGCTGACCTGGCAAAAGTAATCTGTTCTCTTTTTTTCCTTGGAATGAGGGTGGGGACATTCTCTGTCACACAGCTGGGCTGAGTTGGCTTGCTGAGGCATGTGTGGCATGGCAGATGGTGACTGTTGCTGCATTCAGAGAAAGAGATTTATCTTTTGTAGGTGTGACCTGATAGTGTCACTTTTTTCGCCATGCAGTTTAAATTTGTCATCTGTGCCTAGACAGTTATGCCTGTTCTTGCTTTCTGATAGTTCATAACTCTGGTCACAGGGCTATTTCTCTTTGGCTTCCCCTCTGTAGTCTCCTTTTTCCAGTACAGCAAATTCAAGCCCATTGATGTGTTCACCATGTGCTGCTTAACGTTGTCAGAGAACTTGGCCAAGGACAGTAGCTTTGATCATTTCCTGTTCCGTATCTTGCTCAAATAAGGTCTTTCCTGAAGATGATTTCTTTTACCCTGGGGTGGTGTAAAGCTTCTACCTTTTCCTCTGTTTAATGCCTTCTGCAGCAGTGCCTACCATTCTTCACAGGATTTGAGAGTGCCCAGGTAGGTTGGGCTTTTTTCTTCCTTTTTTTTTTTTTTTTTTTTTTTTTTTTTGTCTACTGCTCACCTTTGATTTTCGTTATGTTGCATGTTTTATGGCATGTTGTGGGCTGTCTGGGGCAAGGGGTGCCTTGGATATGCAGGGATTATCTTGCCTTAGTATAGAATGCTAGAAGTAACAAGGAGAAGCAAAGTTGGATTCTGTTTGTTGCGTGTTGTCTGCCTGGAGCAACATAGGGAATGCTACTTCTCTTCTGAATTACTTCAGTGTACTTCAAATGAAATCACAGCTTCAAGCTTTGCATCGTGTGTGCTGTCTGTCAGTTTCTGGGTGAGGTCCAAGACTATGTGGCTAATGGTTGAAAGAAAGAAATGAGTGTATTAGTTTTACAAAGATTTTTAAAAGACCTTTTAATAACTACCTTCTGTTTTCTCATTTATTACAGTACTACAATACACTCAAAGTTTTAATTAAGTCCAGGAGAAGAGTGAGAATTTTCATTAAAAATAAAATAGAAATAAAATAATAAAAAGACCCAAAACCAACAGGCCTTTTCAGTTCTTTGAAGCTGCTGCTCTGATACTATTTGAGGGACGTTCTTGCAGGTTAACAGTTGATCTTCATTGGTTACTGCAGGAAGTCCCTGCCCCTGTTGACAGGCTTTCACCTCTGTTTTGTAACTTCTGTCCTGCATTTGGGAATATGGTGTAACTGTGGAGAAAAAGTAAAATCCTAAGGAGAGATTACACCCCACCTTCTTACCTGAAATTCTGCATTTTAAGTAGTAGGAAGTGAATGGAAGGGGAAGGTATCAAAAGAGCTCTAAAGTTCTTCACAACAGTTTCAGTACATCCATTCAAACTGTACCTTTTGTTTTTACATTTAATTTTGAGCGTTGTGAGATTTGAAGAAGCTCAGAGTGCAGGATGCACTTTGATCTATACATGGCTATATCAACAGGCAGTGAATGAATGAGTACCCACAGGATTACTTTGAAAGACAAAAACCATCACCTCATTTCAAGCATTTGTACCCACAATGTGAGCATGCGTATGGAGATCACACCTTGAAGATGTTCATGAATTGGATTTTGGGCAAATAGCTTACTTGTGTTGTGGTTGTGAGAAGGAGATATGTAAGACAGTCTGTGTGCAGGATAACCTGTGTTAGAGCGCAGGTTTAGGCTGACTTATTTTGCTAATTAAAGTGCACTGGTATAGTATACAGACAGCGTTGATAATACTATATATGCCTGGAGAGAGAATCAAGCTGTATCCTCCAGCCCACCTCTAGACCATCTTCAGGATGAAATAAAGACTATTCAGCCTCCTTGAAGAAGGAGGCAACAACTTTCTGAAACATAGTTGGTAGGGGACCACTAGAAGCAAGCAAGGAGTGCTGTGGCACTGACATGCTTACGAAAAGAAGACTCCTATGATTCCGATCCATCAAGAACTCTGTGGTGAGCACTCCCAAACTAGAGGCTCAGTAGTTTGCACTGAGGTTCTGTTTGCAGCTTGGCAAGTGACTTTTTCTTTCTTCTTTTTAGTGTTTTTTTCCAGTCTCAAAGTTAGCCAGACTTGACATTTTTTGCAAGTGAAAGAGCAAAATGTCAGTGTCAGTGTTGATTGATGCTAAGTGATCACTGTTAAGTTTCTGCTCTGTCTAAACTCAAGTTCTGATTAAAATTGACCCATGATACAGTTGAAAAATATGACATCTTTGTGTAACTTGTCACAATCCTTGATAATGATGTGTTGTGGGCAAAGTTGGTAGTTGAAATGACTGATGTTTGTTTTCCAATCCTTGCTGATGGAGCAGTGCTTCCCTGAATTTGAAGGCAGCATTACTTGAGAGACTGGCTGCCTGAAAATACCCAATATTAGGTTTCTACTGTTGTCTTCTTAAGGAAGGTTTTGGCTCTAAGTTGCAGCTGATGGTAGTAGCTGCATGCATATATTCAGGGGTCTTCTTTCTAGGAGGGGGTTCTGCATTTCATAACAGTAGGACTGAATGATTGGAAAGCCACAATTACTACTTTCATTTGAGTTAGCTTCAGTAAAATTGGTGAGTCCCAATGTTACCTATGCAGTCAGCTGATGAAGTTTGATTGAAGGATTAGTTCTAGGTTAAAATTATCTTTGCTGTTCTGGTGAGAGGGAGGGAACCTAGTGGAAACTGATAAAGTAACAAAAAGGGATTCAAGATTTCTGTGGAAAGCCTGTTGATGGCAGATTGCCCTAATGCCTCAAGCATAAAGGCAGTAGAAGTTGCTGCCCATCAACCAGATACAGCATCCTTCCTGCTCAGCCCTGTGAGAATAGAGAAATGCTTTCCTCTTGTTCTTCTGGAAATCCTTCATTTGTTTCTGCCTTATAAGAATGAGAGATGTTAATTTTCATGCTAGTATGTGAGCTTGTAAATGTAACAGGCACTGCCTATTGCTTTCTGAGAATATGGCTTTGTCTTCCGGCCTAGCAAATGGTTAAGCAATACTGCACTTAAGGGGAGCCTTATTGTATGGTAATTGCCCTGGGTTTGTAGTTGTATTAACACCCACTTAGGAACCTGTTGAAGCAGGTATAAGTGCATTAAGACAACTGTGATATAATTATAGGCTATTTATCTTACTTTATGGAGATGCTTAAACAGAACTCACTGCCTCTATGTCCTTTGGTAAGACATTAAATGATTCAGTTTTGTGTCCTTTCTACTTTTACTTTAGGTTTTCTTACATTGCATGAAGTAGGTGATTTTTTTGTTGTTGTTTGTTTCCCCAGTAAGGTTATTGGGAGGGTATTATGAACCCAATAGATTATAGGGTTTGAGTAGCAATGTGCCCTCTCAGGAGTGTTTGGTCTTAATGAGCTAAGGCTTGCAAATGGCATTGCATAAAGCTTTTGCCCCAGTCAGAAGGAACGGGAAAAGGGGTCCCGTTGGTTGGTTGACTCATGAGGTTGGTAAGGGACTGGACCGGGTCATGAGAGGTCCCTTCCAACCTCAAAGATTCTGTGGAGATTGGATTGAAGCAGCACAGGAAGTGCAGCCACATAGGCTAGGGGAAGAGAGTGATCTGAATGCTTAACTTGCTTTACAGTGTCTTTTAGGTAATGCTCCAGAATTTATAAACTCATATCATGTTTTCTTTGTCTATTATTTGGCTGCTATCTATATTTTTCTAGAACTTGAGCTGTACTCAGGAAGAACTAAGTTTCTTTGGAAGGGAATCAGTGAAACCCAGGAAAATACTAGTTTGTAGAAGAATGAGTTGTTTCTTGTAGCTCATGTACAGATGCTGGCCAGGAGTTCACAGAAACATTTTCATCATGGTGAACACTACCCTTTGTTGCTTTTCCAAGTTCTCCATCCTGCCTTTGGGTGCAAGCTCTGCTTTTCTGGGGCTGAGATTGCACTCCACAGTGTGATGGTGTCGCATTTGGAGTCTGAAGCAGACTCACAGTTTTACTGTCTGTGATCCACAATTCCTCATTTGCAGTAGAGACATCATTGAGAACATTTCATTCAAGAAGCTGTGGCAACCAGCTTGGCTCTTAATGCCTTGAGGAGAGTGTTGGCATTTCTATTTATAAAATTAACCTGAGGAAACATGGCAGTCTAGGTCACAAGACTCTGTATTTATGTCGCTTTTGAAAGGAAGGTGTGGTGCTAAGCCTCTTACTATGGGAGACTGTTGAGAAGCTTGCAGGAAAACTGTTGCTTTCCATGCTAAATTAGACTCAAATTAGCAACTTCCTTTATATACTTTTTCCACTTTGAAATTGTTACTTACTATTTAAGTGCACTGTATCTGAAGTACTAAATGCAAGGTCAATGAGACACTCTGAGGTTAATAATACTGTTTTCACTTTGTCTAGAGGGACTGAGCATCCATTGTCTTGTAGAACATTCTCTAATACAGATTATTTTGATTTATGTATTATTTGAAACTCTTATGACATGTAACCCCTGGCATCTGTGACTTCTATGCGTCCTGAGTTGGTGCTTACTGCACTACTATTCCTTTATGGCTTAAAATTTGTAAACTCTTCACATTGAATGCTGAACTCCTGTCAAAACTTGTTGAACTGGTTTGCTTTCTGAAACGTGTACTTTGACTCCCTTAACGTGTCCTTCGGGTTGTATTTGTTTTCTGTACCTTACAGGCTTTGCATAAAGTCTTTCTGTTGTTTTCCCAGATTAGGAGCTGAAAAGGCAAGATAGGTGAGAACATGACTGCACATCATCTGATGTTTGGTGGCTAACTGGTCACTTTCTAATATCTGAATAGAAGGTCCAAAGGAGGACCATGAAGATGATCAAACCGTAGGAGAACCTGCCCTGTGAGGAAACATTGAGGGAGTTTGGTCTTTTTTCCTTGGACAGGGGAAGGCTCAGGGGGTATCTCATTGCAGTTTTGACCACTTAAAAAGTAGATGCAGAGCATAGAAGCTTTTTCTTCACAAAGCCACGTGGAGAGATTGAGGGCTAATGGGTGCAAGTTCTACTGGACGAATTTTTATCTTGATACAAAAAAGAAATTTTCTGCAGTGAAAACAATCTACCAGTGTAACAACCTCCCCAGGCATGTGGTGGAGTCCCCATCACTGGATATGACTGGAGAGGGTACCAGATAGTATCACCTGGGCTCTCCTTCCTGCAGGAGGTTGCACCAGATGATCTTATAACTTGGATCTGTCCTGTGATTCTGTAAATAAACCAGGCAGTGAGAGTAATCACCATTTCCAGTTAGTCAGGTGCTATCAAAGGGCACACAGATCAATCCTCTGACTTCCTCCAGCTTTTAAGGAAAAGCCATTAAGACCCACAAGGAGTGTGTAGGACGTGAGGCTTGGAAATGTCATTTTTATATACCTTTCCAAACAGTGTTTTAGGTGATTCTCTGGAATATGAAAGGATACTTCTTGATTTCTGCAGACTAATTCACTGTCTTTATTGGTTGTTTGGTTTGGTTTGTTTTTTTGGGGGGGTGATTGGGTGGGTGGAATTTTCAGCCTCTGCAGCCCCCCCAAGTAGTGTTGCAGTATCCCTTTTCTTCAGTAGTGCTAGGGCTCAGGGATTTTTATGTGAAGTTTGTCTCGGTCATTCCAACCAGCTACTTGTTTGCAGATTGAAAGATTCTACACACAGAACCTTTGTCATCTGGACATTCAGAGCAGAGGTTACAATTGTCGTCATGTTGTACACTTTGTGAAAGAGTTTTGTGAGATGTTAATTAGGAATTTTGGTTTTCTAGTTCTGTGGATCAGGAAAGACTCTGAAAGTGAGTGAGGTGGATGGAGAATGAGAAGCTGGAACAATCTGGTGTGTTGCTTTTCCTGCAGAAAACCACCCCCTGTTGTGGGAGGGTTGTCAGCAGGAGCACAAAACTGTTTCTTGCTGTTGATTCTTATGAACGTTACTTCCTGAGAAATGTGTGGTTTCCCCTTTCTCTTCCTCCTCCTTCCAAGGTCTTCTGAAATCTGGTCTGCTGTGTATGTTGGAGTCATCTGGTTGCTGACCTCCTGTGCTTACTCGCTGTTGGAACCTTGTTGTAAAGCTTAGAACCCTGTTGTAAAACCTTTTCTTGCTTGTGTTAGCTTTTCAAATGTGCCACCTCTGCAGCTTAATGCTGTGGAGATGCAGCACTGTGAGGAAAAGGCTTTCCTGGGCAAGGGGGATGGCTCTTAAAATTGAGTAGCTATTTGCATTCAGATAAAGGAATGAGTAGAACTGAAACAGGAGGCCTGTTATAGCAACTGATTGTAGGTACTTTATGGTGAGCAACTGTGGAATATTGGAATATTTAGTGATTTTTTTTTTTTTCTTTTTAAAATAACATTTTTATGTGTTATTTGGAGAGGAATGCAGGTATTGAAAACAATCTGCATAACTAAAGCAGCATTGGTGAAATCAAGCTGTTTGTAAAACCTCTATTGAATTCTGAGTGCTCTTTCAAGATTTCTTCAGTGTCACAGTTATCTTTTTGGGTATAATCCCCAGTCTGTAGATAAGCTTAGCTCAGTGACCTGATATGTAACCATGTCAAAAGCAGTCCTGCTCTTACTTAAGCTGTGACCACCTGTGTGTTAATTATAATTATACTAATATTGGTGTTATGCTCTGATTTTTCCAGCCTCAATTTTTGTGCTTTCTTCTTGACAAACTGAAAGAAGGGGGCATAGCATGAATCTATGCCAAAATGTGTTGGAAACAGCACTGTTCAAAGAATCCCATGCAAACACTCTTTTGAGATGTCTTTTTAATTCTTAGTATGTATGAACTGGTTTGTGGTTTTTTTTTTTTTGTCTATATGCAGTGCTTGATTCTGATCAGAATATTGTGAGGCATGAAGCCTTACACCTTGTAGATAAAAAATATCTGCAGTTTTAGTTGCTCAACAGAGCTACTTAGTTTTCAAGGTGTGATTTACAGGACTGATTTCTGTGAAATTGTGTTAATTTACTGCAGTTATCCATTTAATCTGTTACTTGCATCCAGTATGGTGTTTTCCTGTCATTTTGCCTAGATTAACATGGAGCTGAATAGTTTACAGCCATGTATGCATCTGAAACAGTATTTAGAATACCAAAATTCTCTTAATTGGGTTCCAGCATCCTTTACTTGCTTACATTTTAGTCACAGTGTTGTGGGCTAAAAGGGATGTTGGAGTGAGAAGGGGGACAGTCTCTTCTCCTCGGAGTCAAGTGGCAGGACCAGAGGAAAGGGTCGCAGGCTGCTCCAGGGGAGTTTTAAGCTGGGTATTTGGAAGTATTTCTTAATTGAAAAGGTGACTGACTTCACTTCCATTGCCCTTCATCCTATCGCTGCGTAAAGCTGAAGAGAGACAGGCTCTATTCTCTTGACAACCACCCATGAGATATTTGTAGACACTGATAAGGTCCTCTCTCAGCCTTCTCTTCTCCAATGATTTAAATTAGTTAAAGGGAAAAGTTGGCTGCTTTGTCTAGACTAGTACCAACTAAACCATGAGCCGAAGGGGAAATATGATAATGAGATGGTATCTTAATTACTTGTGATGCTCCAAGTACTGGACTCTCTACTTAATATTCTGTCTGCAGTGTTACTGACTGGCATTTTAATGACATAAATTATGTGGCAGCATTATACCTACTGTAAATGCTAAGTGAAGAGTATGCTGGAGTATGACAGCAGTAGCAGCATGAAACTTGTTTAGTGTGGGGTTATGTTCACAAGTTGGAAGTACACTCACTTTGTTCATCTTGCACTTTCAGATGGATGGAGGCCTGTCTGAACGAGGAGCTGCCTCCCACGACAGAGCTGGAAGAAGGATTGAGAAATGGAGTCTACCTGGCCAAACTTGGAAACTTCTTCTCTCCTAAAGTGGTTTCTGTGAAGAAAATCTATGATAGGGAGCAGACTAGGTATAAGGTGAGAGCTATTGGCTGTAGATACTGCTTTAGGCAGACAGCTAGGAAAATGAGCACACAGAGACACAGAGCAAATAAGCACAAAGTTGTTTTATATTGTTGTTACCTGAACAACCACCTTCACTCTAGAACATCGGTTAAATGAGGGGCTGTGGACTCAGCTTTAGATCTCAGCTTGTGCTCGTGTGAAAAAACTTGTTGTATACAGTCAGTAAAATTGTACAGAGAAGACTGTTTTCACAATCTGTCTTGCTGACCCTTCCTGCTGTTCTTGCAGCTGTGCTGTTTTGTTTCTTATTGTCCTCCCTCTTATGTTCCTGCCCATTTTTATTTCAGGCAACTGGTCTCCACTTCCGGCACACAGATAATGTCATCCAGTGGCTGAATGCCATGGCTGAGATTGGTCTCCCCAAGGTAATTCAAATATAACTTACTGGCTTCACTAGAGAAATGGCCACATAAAATCATCTGAGTTAGTAAACATTGTTACCTGAAAGTGTATGGAAATGTGGTAGTGCTGTGCTGATAGTCAAGTTGCATATGTAGATGATAAGTACTTTTTTTCAGTATGACATGTTGGGATTTTAGCTTGTTTGGTTTGTTTTCATTTGTTTGTTTGGATTTTTTTGATGGTGGTGGTGGTTTGTTTTTCTTGTAAACCATGCTATGTACCAAAACTAACACTGCATAGTTCATGTATGTTTTCTTTGCATACGTGCTTGGAAATGGAACACTTTGTATTTGGCAAAGTTTTTTCAAATAACTTGTTGATTTACTAGTTGAGCCTTGCTGAGATTTATGATGGTTTTACAGGAGCAAATTTGGGATTAGGAAATACTGAAATATGCTGTTGAAGTTGTTAGGTGAAAATACAGGAGGGAGGAGCTAGACAGAATTTAAGTACCAGGTATGAAGCAAGATTTTCAAATGTAAGTGGTTTTGAATGGGGAAATAAATTTGTGAGATGTTAAAGAAACTGGACTGAGGTCCAGTACATTGACAGAGATATTGGTGCTTAAAGCATTTTCTCATGCAGGAGAACCAAAGAACTGATGCTGTGGAATTGTGAGGGTCCTTCAGTCGCTCTTGCCTTTACAGAAAGAGCTAATGCTATTTTGTGCTCATAGGTGACAGAGAGGAACTAGAAAGCAGTGTGCCTCATCAGCACTTCTGAATGAAGTACTCCCACTATTAGCCCCTTGTGGCTAAACTGAAAACTTTTGGGTCCAACTAATTGCAAATATATTATGCAGAGCACCTCAGTGCTGGTCTCGGTTTCCCTTTGTCACTGTTTCTTCTCTTGATTTTTGAGCCACATTTGGTAAAAAAGAATAAAGTAAATAAAGAAGTCCTCCTTTCTCTCCTGTGGTGGATTTTATTTTTCCTCACCTCTTGGTTTCCACCGAAGTCCTTGCTGATACCTCATGACCCAGTGGGCACACAAAGAAAGAGTGAACTCATCCATGTGTGTAGAAACTGGGCAGGAAAAGGGAAGCCCTGGTCTAGGTGGCAGAAACAAAAGGAAAGGTTGGCACTTCAAGTAGGAGAAGTGCTGGGCCAGGGCAGAGAAGCTCAAAGACTTGTTCTGTGGGCTGTTCTATTACTATAATGCAGAATAATGTGGCTTTTCAGAGCTGTGTGATTTGGCTGTATAAAGTGAGTGATCTTCAGACTGCTAACTTTGTTTTATCTTTAGATATTCTATCCAGAAACTACGGATATCTATGATCGCAAGAACATGCCGCGCTGTATCTATTGCATTCACGCACTCAGGTAAGACATGCTAGACAGAAATCTAGTTGCTTCTGAAATCTTTCTGCAAAGCTGAAAAGGAAGAGAGGAGAGAACTGGACTAAAGGCTGGATGAGGTCAAATTTTCTAGCCTAACATTCTTACCAGGTCAGAGCAAAGATCCATGAAGCCAGTATTTTGCCTTGGCCAGCTACCAGATGGGATGCTGAAGGAAAAAGAACCAGTCATCTATGTTGTGATCACTGCCTTCCCATCCTAGTTCTCACCCTCATTCTCTACTGTCAGAGGCAGAGATAAATATTTTGTTGCTTCATTTTCCTCAGTCCCATTTGTCCTTAGCTGCATGGATTCATCCCTATCTGAAGCAGCATCCTTTCATTTCTCAAAGTGATTACCTGAACACCATTTTAGTGAGCCACATCCAAGGACAAGTCCTGCCTGACCAACCTAGTGACACCTTCAGGATCAGACTCAACGTGGCCGTGGGCATCCTGTTCTAGTTGGAGGTGTTCCTGTTGACTGCAGGGGGGTTGGGCAAGATGACCTTTGGGGGTCCCTCCCAACCCAATGCAGTACGTAAATCTGTGAATCAATGTAGGGAATGCTTCCCCCTTAATGAATACCGCTGAGACCACACCTGGAGTACTGTGTCTAATTCTGGGCTACCTCAAGAGAGACATAGACATATTGAAGAGAGTTGAAGGAAGGGATGCTGAGATGATTAATGGATAGAGCTTCTCTCCTGTAATGAAAGGCTGAAAGAGTTGCAACTGCTTAGAGAAGACTTTGGGAGAATCTCAGCAATGTGTGGAGCTATCTGAAGAGAGGGTACAAAGAAAATGAAGCCAGGCTTTTTTCAGTGGTGCCCCATGACAGGGACAGAGGCAACCGGCACAAACCTAACAGCAGGAGAGTCCCTCTGAATGTTAAGAAACGTTTTATTTGCTGTGTGGGTGACCAAGGAGTGGCATAGGTTGCCCAGAGAAGTTGTGGAGTCTCTGTTCTTGGATATACTAAAAAGCCATCTGGACATGATCTGGAGGAACCTGGATCTATGTGACCTTGTTTGATGAGGGAGCTTGAGCATGATGATACTTTAGCCTCAATCAATCTGTAATTCAGTGAAGACTTCGAAGTGGTGGACCAGTTATGTGCAGTTGAGGGGCTAGGATATGAGTCAGCTCACACTCTTGGTGATTGAGTGATTTTGGCTTTTTTGAATGGCTCCTTGAATCTGTACCTCGTAAAGTTGTCTTTGCTGTTGTCAGAACCACAAAATAATTTTTTTTTTTTTAATTATTATTTTGTTTTCTAGCCTGTACCTGTTCAAGCTGGGTCTTGCCCCTCAGATTCAGGATTTATATGGCAAGGTGGATTTCACAGGTAGTAAAATAACAAAGTTTGCTGCCTTTATCTCATACTCTACTAGACATTGTACAGGTCTGTTTAAGGGTCATACCTGTGAATAACCTACATGTAACTGAAATAAAAAATTAGTGGCTGTGAGGAGTTGCAGTAGTATAAGACACATCTTTGCTTTTGGTGCTTCTGAGCCAGGCTGTTGGATAGCTACCTGTTTGCTGTTCATTACTTGCAGAAATAACAGCCTCCTAACTTTTTTACCTTTGCTATGAAATGCTTAAACCTTGTCTCCACTCCCTTGGGAGAGGGTTCACTTTGGAATTGGTAAATGGCTTTAGCCTTCCTTGACAGTTTAGAGATGCCATAAGCTGAGGAAGAGTTTTGCAGCTGATCTGCTGCAGGAGATTCCAGCACAGTCTCATGCCCACGTGCCTCATCAAAGTTTCAGTTCCTTGATTTCTGCAAGGGTGTCAAATTCTCTCTTTTGCGTTACAGAGGTTCCTGCTTCAGGGCATGCATCTGATTTACAAGGAGTACAAACTTTATTTTCCTGCATAACAACTGTTGATTGTATCTATAAAATGATGAACTCTTTTTGAGTTTTATGCTATTTAGCAGCAGCATGACTAATATCCTCTGTGTGTTTTTCTCAGCATGGTCTCTTTATAGGGTAAAAAAATGATAAAGAATCCCTGTGCATGTTCCTAACTTGAGGCACCTCAGAGTGATGAGGCCTGTTTCTAGCTCAGAGCTATGTGCTGTTTTCTACCAAGAAAGACTAGAGTATTCCCCTAGATTTTAGAAAAGTGTGCAAGATGTGTATCTGTTTTCATTTATTTCCCTTACTGAGTTCTTTTCAAAGTATTATTTAAACAGTGATTGCAATTTATTGTAGTTCTCTTAAACTTTTTTGTTTACTGTAGCAGTGCTTATTCCTAATGTGTTAATAAACCTGTTCTTGATGTGTGTTTCAGAGGAGGAAATCAGTAATATGAGGCTTGAACTGGAAAAGTATGGCATTCAGATGCCTGCCTTCAGCAAGATCGGAGGAATTCTTGCAAATGAACTTTCTGTGGACGAAGCAGCATGTAAGGAAAATTTGAGTTTCGCTTTATGTGATCATTCAAATCAGATTAGATTTTTAAGTCTGTTTGTTTTTTTTTTTTTTTAAGTGTAAATTTTGGTGCACTGTATTGTAAGACAGTACTAACCTTTTGGATTACTAGGAAGAGGGTTTTCTTCTTTCCCTTGTGTATTTTTTTCCTCTTTTCTTTCTGAAATGTGGTGATTTGACTAGCTACAGTATTGTACCAGGAAATAGCCTGCTGGTTTTCTTGTCAGTAACACAGAGCTGTGGTGGCATGAGCGGTACTTTGGTAATTCTTTTGCTTTCCAGAAAATTTCCAGATATAATTCTTCTACTCTTTCCAGTTCTTAGTTTGTAACAGAGCTGTTGTTTGGTGCTAACTGTCAGTCTGTGACTTGATTTTCAGTACATGCTGCTGTCATTGCCATTAATGAAGCAATCGACCGTCGGGTTCCAGCTGACACTCTAATGGCAATGAAGAACCCTAATGCCATGCTAATAAATCTTGATGATCACCTGGAATCCACTTACCAAGACACACTCTACAGAGCAAAACAAGACAAGATGGAGAATGCTAAAAACAGGGTAGATCAATTCTTTTCTCAAATTCATCCATTTGCATGCATTGCAATTTTGTATTGCAGTGTGGACTGTGGGAAGTTCACAGGATGCATCTTACAGTCCTGTGTGTGGTGTTAGGTGGGTTTATTCTTGGTGATACTCTAGTGTGTTCCCCAATAACTTGTCTTCCTATCACAGAAGACAGGCAGCAGCAGTTAGCTATGTTAAAACAGGCTGCTGTTTATCTGTCTGAAATATGAGGTATGCAGACACAGAATTCATGCCAGTCTTTATCTGTGGGAAATGCTCTCTCTCTCTCTTTTAATTTGGTGTAGATGTGTGTTCCTAACAGTGACATTTTGAGCAGAATTGACTGATGCTCTCAGGAACCTGTGCTGGATATCAAATACCCAGGTCTTTGTACTTCTGTCTGCATTCTGGAGGTTCACTGCATGGTCATACAGAGCCAGTACATTGAAATGGGGTGTTTCTAGGCTGTCTATTTCAGCATACCTACTTTAGATATGTTTACTTCTAGGCCTTCTTTTTGCATAGAGATAGCCTGTCTATGACCTATCACACCTCTATGTAGACATAGTTGTCATCTCTGACCTGTTCAGTTGTACGATCTATGAGAGCAAAGGAAACTGTAGAAACAAAAAATTGATTAAATTTTATTTCATCTTCAGATTGCCTCAGAAAATACAGAGAGAGAGAGAGATGTGTATGAAGAACTTCTGACCCAAGCTGAGATCCAGGGGAACATCAATAAAGTGAACAGTAGGTATCATACTTAAGTAATAGTCTTAAGTAAAAGAACATTAAAAGTTATTCCACGTGTCTCCTCTCTGTGGCTTTCTGTATTGTGAATAAAAGTGGTAGACAGCTCCTGTGGTTTTGGGGGGGTTGGGATGATGTTTTTTTGTTTTGGTGTTTGTATTGGGTTTTTTAGGGTGATTATTTTTGTCTTTTTTGTCTTTACTTTTAAATTTTTAGTATGATTAAACCAGCCTTTGAGGGTCCCTTCCAACCTGAATTAATTTTAACTTTTGTTACCCCTTCCCTTATGAAATGGATTATCCATGTTGCTGGCTCTTTCAGCTCTTCATCTTGAGTAATGAATGCATGTTATTTTCAGCCTTCAGACTATTTCAAGATTTGGGAATCTTCCATTCAGATTACATACCTAACTTGCTATCTGTCATGTCGATGAGGTTTTTTGTTCTTTCTGAGCAGTAGGTTATATAAAACATAGAACTTCCTCATTTAATTTTTCTCTCAAAACTCCTTTACTATTGCTAGCACATGCAGCCATATCAAAGATTGATCTTGCTTTGGAACAAGGAGATGCATTAGCACTGTATGAGGCTTTGGCAACACCAGCCCTGGGACTCCGAGGGGTGCTACGAGAAAATTGTGACTGGTATTTCAAGCAGTTTTTGAGTGACAAACAGCAGAAACAGGAGGTAAGGGAAGGTCTTGATTACCTTAATTTGTCAGGGTTTCCCTCCACTCTCCACTGCCTTTCACCCTTTTTGCTGAATACAACTCTAACTAAAAAGTGTCTTTCAAAGAGACTCCCTCTAAGGATTTAATTTCTCTCAGTAAAATATTCCAATTAGCCTCAAACCAGCACACCCTCTTGTTTTGTTGCCAGACTGAAGTGCATTCATTCGGCTCCTCAACTGCTGTGTAATTTGTTACGGAGCAGGACTGGATGCAGTTGCAGTAGGAGATGCCTGGCTGCATGATTGTGCCTGTCTCATGAGACCTGGGTTAGTCTTCTGTTTTGGACATCGGGTTCATTAGGACACGTGTTTCTAGCAACTTAACATGTCCTCCCTCAAAATCTACCTGTATCAATATATGTTGAGAACTGTGTAGGTGTATAATAGCTTTCTTTTGTAGACTCTTGCAGTGTTTTCTGGAGTGCAGCTTTGCCTTGTTCAGAAGGATCCCTCGCTCTAAAAGGCATACAGCAGTAACTCAGAGCCACTCTCAGTTGTTTGTTTATTTATTGGTGTGCTGTAAGATGGGTTTGATCAGTAGCTAGACAATGCTCCTTAGAGAATAGTTCCATACAGTGAATGCGCTGTTTTGGGATACTCTTCCCATCAACCAGGTTACTGCATTCTTTCTGAGTGTTCCTTACCTGGGATTCTGCATGAAAGATGCTGCTGAAGGGTGTGTGTATTGCTGGTACCTCCATCCCAGAACGATGTATGAGGGCTTCTGCAGCGCCATTCTTTGCCCAACAGCTGTTGCTATTTAGAAGATTTGTCCCTTATGTATGAAGAAAGAGTTCACAAACTGTTTCTTGGGACCTACAATGAAGATAAAATAGGGAAAGTTTGGATTTTTTAGGAAGTCCTACAAAGCTTTAGTGTGGCAGAAACTCACCATAGTTGCCCAAAGATGTCTCTGGGAATGAAATAGAACTGGAAGGACCTTGACCTTTTGGTTTTTTGTTTGTGGGTTTTTGTTTTGGGTTTGTGGGGGGTTATTTTGTTTGTTTTGTTTTGTTTTGTTTTGTTTTGTTTTGTTTTGTTTTTGGGTGGTTGTTGGTTTTTGCTTTTTTTTTTTTTGGGTGGGGGCCACAAACCCCAGAAGAGTTCATCTGTTTTCTAAAATGCAAAGTCAGAAAAGTCTTGTTACATAAATGTGGTCTGTTGGTGCTTTTTGAGAACTGGCATCCTTAATGTGTGAACTATATGAAGGGTCCTGACTTACATGGCTACTACCAAAGTTATTCAAACCCTCTTGATCCCCAGTCACTCAGTCTTATTTTCTATTTGCATTCAGTGTGTGTATTCATGTAGTCCAAGAAGCACGTCTGTATGTGCCAAAATGTCATGTTGTCTATTTTTGATTGCTCAGAGGTAACATGGAACATTGATTAATGTGTCACTTCATGGCGAACTACACTAGTACTAATTTCACTCCTGCATGCAGCTCATGTACATGGAATGTTTTCCCACAGAATTGTCCTCTTTATCTTAAATGTTACATAATTTTGGAAACTGGCTTTTGCCTTTGATTACTGTGTTCATGGGACTGCAGTTCTAATCCTGGTCAGGTTGTGCGCTTACAGTCTTAGCATATAAACTGAGAATCTGGGGAGGAATTGGTGTCCTCCTCATGTATGTCAGATTTTTTGTTTGCAGTAACTTTGTAGCACTAGAATGTTTTAAGGAAAAGGTGAATTTGTTTTTTCTTTTTGTTGAACTATTTCAAGTGAATAACTTGACATCATTTTATCTTCCTGGTTTTGTTTTTTTCTCAGACTGGCCTTACAGGTCCACTGCAGAAGGAAGAGTTGCAGTTGGGAGTGGATGCTGCTAACAGAGCAGCACAACAGTATCAGCAAAGTAAGGATCAGCAGACATATTTGCAGCAAAGTGACCATGGAGTTGACCAAAAGGATGAGAGAGCACAATATCTGGGTCTATCTGGGGGATACATGAGGTCTCTCTGAAACCATTATGAATATTCTTTAAGTACTTCAGGGCTGCTAAGAGCATTAGAGAGAGATGCTTGCCCTGATTGTTTGTAGTGTCTTTTATCCCTCTCTTAAAATTCTGTTGGAGGTGACGTAATTTGTAATATTATAAAAGCACGGTACTTTCACAATCACCTTAAATAACTTCTTTTTCTAGAATACTTAGATCCATAGCATGAAAATTAAGTGAAGGAAATCCTGATTGGTCCATGAGGTGTGAAAGCCAGGTTACTTGCTGACCTTTGACATAAGTCTCACTTTGAACTACAAAATCTTTAACTGTTTCTAAGTATTAAGTAACAAATAAAATGCAGATCATGATATTGCTGATACCATACGGAGCTCTGTCTGGAGAAGAATGTTCAATTCTGGTTGTGTAGGAGCAATTAGTTGAATTTCTAATAGGTAGAAAGAAGGATATTAGTTATCTAGGGAGAGAAGGTTTAGACTACAAGAGGAAAATGTGAATGCCTCTGAAGTATCTTGTTCATCATGGAGCTTGGTGATTGTTTAACTACTTGTGCTGTTTTAAAGTTTTGGTGAGTTTTGGTGTGGGGTGGGGTNCTGGGGAGGGATTACTTACAAGGCATTTTAATGACTGGACAAGGGGCAATGGGTTTAAACTGGCAGAGGGGAGATTTAGACTGGATGTTAGGAGGAAGTTCTTTACAGTGAGGGTGGTGAGGCTCTGGAACAGGTTGCCCAGGAAGGTTGTGGCTGCTCCCTCCCTGGAGGTGTTCTAGGCCAGGTTGGACAAGGCCTTGAGTGACCTGTACTAGTGGGAAGTGTCCCTGCCTATGGCAGGGGGTTGGAACAGAAAAAAAAATTTCTTGTTACTTATCCATCCAAAAATTTGTTGTTATGAGGTTTCATGCTATGAGAAGACTGAAATGGCAAAAGAAAAACCAGGCAAAAATGTGACTGATATTAAACATAAGCTTTATTTAAGAAAAGGTATTCTCTGTTTCAGTTGTTCTGCAGTAATAGGAAATTAATTGGGGAAGTATGGATCAGAAAACATCAGTAATTTCCTGCAGCATAGGAAATGAATCTTTTTCTTGTTAGGTATAAGATTATTGGGTAGAATCAGAGTGCCCTTATTACTGAGATCTCAGTTGTCTGCCTTCCTTTTTCTTTGAATTTCTAGGGCTGGCAGCAGTAGCCAGAATTAATTCTGCAATTCGAGTGGGTGATGCTGAGAAGACTGTGGCAGAAATGATGAATCCAGAGGCCCAGTTACCAGAGGTTTATGCATTTGCTGCAAATCTGTACCAAAGGGAGCTGGCCACCTTGCAGCTGCAGAGCCCTGAAGCAAGTGCCACTTTCTGTCTTATGGACCACAGGGTCTACCTTGTCTATGTTGTTAAGTGTGGTCTCAGAAACAAACCTGTCTTGACTCCTCATAGAACTGCTTTGGTGTTCAGTCTGTCCTGATGCAAAGTTTAATCCATAAGTCTGGAGCTACTTGACCCTATATGATTCTATTTTAATCTCTTACTCTGTTTCTGGTACTCATTTTTCTAGTTCTATGTCATAAAAGATGTGCTTTTGTTACATGTCTGTTCTGGCAAATACTCTGTTCTGTGTTCTCTGTGCAGCAATGGTTTGTGAGAGAGTGGAATTAATTTCTTGTCCTCTTTGTATGCAGGGTAACCTCACCCATCCAGAATTATCTGTTGCTGTAGAGATGCTGTCTTCTGTGGCCCTGATTAATAGGGCTTTGGATTCAGGGGATGTGAATTCAGTGTGGAGGCAACTGAGTAGTCCTGTCACAGGGCTTACAAACATTGAGGATGAAAACTCTCAGAGGTGGGTATTACAAGGAATCAAGTTTGTCCTGGATGTTGCTTATATTTTGTGACTTGGTGAATATCATAGAATATGATAGACCTTATAGTAGCCTTCCAATATCTGAAGGGGGCCTACAGGAAGGCTGGGGAGGGATTACTTACAAGGTCTTTTAATGACTGGACAAGGGGCAATGGGTTTAAACTGGCAGAGGGGAGATTTAGACTGGATGTTAGGAGGAAGTTCTTTACAGTGAGGGTGATGAGGCACTGGAACAGGTTGCCCAGGGAGGTTGTGGATGCTCCCTCCCTGGAGGTGTTCAAGGCCAGGTTGGACGAGGCCTTGAGTGAGCTGTGCTAGTGGGAGGTGTCCCTGCCTATGGCAGGGGGTTGGAACTTGGTGATCCTTGAGGTCCATTCCAACCTTACCATTCTATCATTTTATGATTCTGTGATCCTGTCTTACATTTTGCATTCTTACTACAGTCCTTATCATGGAATTGATTTAATCTCCATTCCCTCTTGCATTTTGGTGTTGCAATTACTGTTTTTTACTGGTCTGATTTCAGTACTGTCTCAACTCTTTCTCACGGATTTCACATTAGAGCCATCTTATGGCACCATTAGTTTGTCACTAAAACTATGGCAGCTCTCTCACCCTGTTCTTTGCCCTAGAGCCTCATTCTGTGGTTCAGTCCCTTTGCTGATTGTTTTCTGTCTGGGCTGACCACCTTGCACATAACCTTTCCTGTTTCTCCCTTCTTTTCATATTTGTTCCACTTTCAACCCTCATCTTACCTCTTTAACTTTATGTACAATCCTTGTGCTGTGTTGTATGCTCCCTGGCCAGCTTGTAGCAATGTTTTTTATCCTTTGACAGATATATTGATGATCTGATGAAGTTGAAAGCTCAAGCACGTGCAGAAGGAAATGAATTCATCACGTGGAATGATATCCAAGCGTGTATTGATCGTGTGAACATAGCTGTGCATGAAGAACATGAAAGTAAGGGTTGAGCTTAGTGATGAAAATTTCAGCAAACCAGAAAACTGGAGCAGTTCTTTCTCAAGACAATATAGGTTGACTTGAAATCCAGAGTGGAGATAGGAGTCCTTGAAAATAGCACAGTTAAGCACTCTTATTCTTAGATTCTTCTGAGGTTCTGCATCAGGTGATTTAATTTTCTGTGAATTGTTTTGTTTAATTAAGGGGCCATAATTTTTGTTATGACTAGTACTGAAAACCTCCTGCATATGTAAGTAGCATCACATTCACATTCAAGCCACCTATGTAATATTTAGCTCAAGCCTTGCATCATAAAAGGGGAGAGATTAGTCACAAATGGGAAGGTGATGATAAAGTTTATATCATGCACTGAGACAAACAGGTGTTTTCTACCATTTCTGGTTGAGTAGTTGCTGAGTTATGTCTCACCTTCTAGAAAGGGTTAAATTTTAACAGCCTGCTATCTTGATTAACTCGTTTCCTGAATCTCCAAATAGATGCAGGCTTTCCTGTTTGGGTCATGTGAGCAGTTTTGTTGAAACCACACAAACACAGACCTACGCTGGTGCCTGCACACACCAGAATGTTTCATGGCATCTTCTCTTTGTAAGAGGTCACAGCCAAATCTAAAGCTTTGTGTAGTCCCAAAATCTCTTGTTTCTTGTAACACTCCTTAACCTGTATAAAGAGGTGCAGAAGATCCTGTAATGGGAGGAGCTCTTCTCACAGGGAAGTTTCTAATTCTGTAATCTTCATCTATGCCCTTATGCAAGGACACTACATTTTGGAGAAGGTCCTCAAGGCATATGAGCATATATTTTTCTTTTCCACTATTGATGTAAATAGTTTGAAGTTTAAAAAGTGAGGAACTGTTAACATGTTACTGTTTCATGGAATGGTCTTGTTGCTCCCATATTAGCAAAGTAATGAAGAGAATTAGTACTTGGATTCTTTGCCCTTTCCCAAGTCAAGCAATTGTTATACCTGCATTTTGACAAAAGCCGTTTTAATTATCCTGATTCTTGCAATGTCCTCACCATGCGTTTTTTCCTCATCTAGTTAATCCAAATAACACCTCCTTAGAATGTCCTGTTTTTCATATAAACTGTGATTCTGTGGTTCTCTTTCCTTTGTAGAATAAAAAGTCACAGTCCTTGGATGTATTAACCAAAGCTGGAAATTCCCATGCTGAACTCCTTACATTCTTTTGCCTAGAAGATTTCTCTCTCTTCTGCAGTGATTTAAATTGATCCTTCTTTAAGCAGGGAGTGAAATCAGGTGACCTCTAGGGTCTATCTCAATCAAGATTATTTTGTCATTTGCAGGAGATGATTGCTGTAGTTAGGACATGTACCATAGAGATTCTGTTTGCTTTTAGCTACAAGATACTTATTTTTAATTTATTTAACTGAATGGCAAATTCTACTGTTCTTGAATAGCATCCACATCTCTGATAGGGCAACTGATACTAAATATATTTAATAGAAGTTTTCTACTGTGTTTTTTAAATGGTATTCCATGGAAATCTTTAGCTTCATGTGAAGATTTCTTCCCAGAGAAGCCAGAACCTTGGAAAACTGTAATGTATGAACTCTAGCCATTTAGGCTTTGATAATTCTCTGATAATGGCCCTAAACTGCACATCTGAGGACTCAATTCTGTCCCTGCATGTAGTATATTTGAGTGTTTTTTAAGATTGAGGGGGTTTTGGTGTTTTTGTTTTGGGTTTTTTGTTCGGTTTTGGTTCTGGGTGTATTTTTGTTGTGGTTTGGTTTGGTTTTTGTTTCTTTTGTGTTTTATTTGCAGTGCCCAGGCATTATGACTGCTTTTAGGTGGAAAAGTAGTCCTGATTTCTTTACTAGTAAATAGTATTTTTCTGTTAAAATCATTGTAGCTTTCAACCGATACCTGTCTTAGGAAGAGCTAACTGCATTTTTCTTCTGAAGCAATGGTTTTGATTATCATTGACCAATAATGGAACTTTGTATTTTCTCCCCCTACACCTTCCTCTCTAGGGATTTTGGCAATTGGTCTTATCAATGAAGCCCTGGATGAAGGGGACTCCAGAAAGACTCTTCAAACCTTACAAATACCTGCAGCAAAACTGGAGGGTGTAGCCCCAAAGGTAGCCCAGCATTACCAGGATACGCTACTTCGAGCCAAGAGAGAGAAAGCACAGGTGAGTGCAACTAAATACACCTCTGGAAAAACCTTTATGTCTGTGTAAGAAACTCATTAGTGGTCTTGAAAATCAGGAATCAAAACTGGAGGTAGAGAGCTGGGTGGGCATTCTGCACACCACCAACTGATCTTATCTCCATTCAGTTTGGATTTGAAAGAGATTTGCAGCCAGAAGAGAAAGAGATTTACATCCAGACCATATGAATCTTCCTATCACAGAGTCACTACGGTTGGAAAAGATCTTTGAGACCATCATGTCCAGCCATCATCTAACTCTACCAGGACCACTACTGCACTTGAGCAACATATCTGAATGGCTTATAACACCTCTAGGAATGGGGATTCAGCCACTGCCCTGGGCAGCCTGTTCCAGTCTTTGAGAACCCTTTCAGTGTAAAGTTTTTCCTGTCTTACCTGAACCTCCCCTGGCCTAACTGCAGTCCCATTTCCTCTTGTCCTATCAAGTGTGATTTGTGACAAGACTGATTTTTTGTTTTGTTTTGTTTTTTGTTTCCTTCTCCTTATTAGCAGACATTTCTGCTTGCAGTGGCTTGAGAGTGGGATTTTGTTGTTGGGATTTTTTTCATTTCTGGGAAGCTTATTGTTCTAATAGCAGTGCAGAATTTTATGTAGAGACTAACATCTGGACCGTAATGAACACTTGATGATTTTTTAAATTTTATTTTATTTTTTTTTACTAAAGATAACCTGGCTGATGGCAGTAGCTGAAAACTGCACATATTTTGGATGAAAATCATTAAGCAGCTTCCTGCTGCAGCCCTGATAGGGTTAATGTTCCTCAGGAACCCATTTTGTGCTGAAGCATTTCCTCCCGCTGAGTCAGAATAAAATAATGAACTCTTTTAGTGTGACTTAAGCTTGTGCCAGGCCCTGCTGGTAACTTCTTGTTAAATCACCTTATTTAGGCATATGTTTAGTTTAGGGCTTCTTCCAGCAACATGGCAGTGATTTTAAAAATGGAAAGATCATATAAAGTAATATTGTGGGGAAAATAGTCACTATCTCAGGTCAGCTGTTCCTTACTAACAAATGATTTCTGTGCCTTGGGACTGACAGAGATTGCAGTTCACCACAAGATGTCATTCAGTTGCTTCTGTGAATGGGGAGTCTTTGGGTTGACTTCTGCTAGTAGAGATTACTGTAGAAAAAACTGCTGCTTTGATTTTTCTCCCCACTTCCCTGGAGGGGTATTGAACTGTTGCTGCTACAGTTGTGGGACTGTCTGGGCTTTCAGATAGACTCTGCCACTGAAAGAAGTTAGTCTCTTGAATGAAAGATCATGAAGCATGCCAGTCTGACCCACCGAAACAGTGGAGAAATGTGAAGGGTATATAATGAAATGTTTATTTCCACCCTGGCCCTAAAGCTCTCTAACACTGTAAATACTGGGGGTTTTGTGCAGTGTGATGATTATTCCATACTAGAAGTAAATGTTTCCTGTGTTCTGTTTGTGCAGCCTGAGCTGTTAGAGGGGTAGCTGTTGTGTCTTAGCATTCCATTCAGCAGTTACCTACAGGAAGCACCAGTGGGTGGGGAGAAGCCACACTTGGCAAATGCTGGGGTCATTGTTCTTTATGTGTATTTTGGGACTTGCTAAACAGTTGTCTTTTTCCTCTCAAATTTCAGCATGTATCATTAGTTGATTTGATTTGTTCAAATTCTAGCAGATTCTGTGTGATTGCTGCTCCTTGATGAAGAATTTGTTAAAATCAAGACTTAGAACGTGGCTTTGACTGTTCTGCCTTTGTAGCCAGCCACAATATGTGCAGCACTTTTTGGTCTGCTGGTTTGTACATGCTTGTGAACTTCTGTGGGCATGGACAAGAGCAGCCTGATTGTGACATTAGGCTGCCCAAGAGGTTTTAGCTTCTGCACACAGATGTGCATTGGGCAGCTTTTTGTAGCCATGTTCAGTTGAAGGACTAATGATTTTTCTGGACGTTGTGTCCTAGCAAGTGCAACTTTAGGACTAACTGGTGCAGAGTTCTTGGCCTTGTATTCTTTGCTTATTGGAATGATTCCCACCAGCAGAATTGCTGCTTTGTTCTGTTTCCTGAGAAAAAATTTTGACTGGGAGCTGGTGTTCAATGTGGTAATGCAATAAAACTCCCTGCTAGTCGGAAATGCCCACAATCTCCTTGTGTAGAAGTCAGTTACAAAGACTGAACTTGTCTTACTCTCTCCAATGTAGAACTACTATGTTGGTTACTGTTGAGTATAGGTTGTTCTGCTTTGCAATGATAGTGATACTTTTCTCCTTGGCCTTTGTGTATATATGAGGGTGAACAAGGCCAAGTGCCAGGTCCTGTCCTTGGGTCACAACAGCCCCATGAATGCTTCAGGCTTGGGGCAGAGTGACTGGAAACTGGTTGGCAAAAAAGGCCCTGGGAATGCTGACTGGCAGCCATCTGAACATAAGCAGTTAGTGCGTCCACAGGTGGCCAAGAAGTCCACCAACATCCTGGCCTGGATCAGTGATAACGTGGCCAGCATAACCCCTGTACTGGGCACTGATGAGGCTGTACTTTGAATACTGTATTCGGTTTTGAGGCCCTCACTCCATGGACACTGAGGGGCTGGAGTGTGTCCAGAGGAGGGCAGTGAAGCTGGTGAAGGGTCTGGATAACAGGACTGGTGAGCAGCTGAGGGAACTGGGATTGCTCAGTTTGGAGAAGAGGAGGCTGAGGGGAGACCACCTTACTCTCTGCAACTACCTGAAAACTGGTTATAGAGAAGTTGAAGCTGATCTCATCTTCCAAGTAACTAGCGACAGGGCAGGAGGAAGTTGTACCAATTTAGGTTGAATATTTGGAACAATAGCTTTCTTGCAAGAGCGGTTTGGTATTGGGACAGGCTACCCAAGAAGATGGTGGAGTCACCATCCCTGGAGGTGTTCAAGAAATGTGGACATGGAACTTTGGGACATGGTTTAGTGGGCATGATGGTGTTGGATTGATGGTTGGACTTAATAATCTTAGAGTTCTTTTCCAACCTTAATGATTCTATGACTTTATGTTCTTCTTATTCACTTCTCTTCAGGACACACAGGATGAAACAGCTGTTCTTTGGCTAGATGAAATTCAGGATGGAATTCATAGAGCAAACAAGGACACAGAGGAGTCTGAGAGATGTAGGTATCATCACCTGATAGTGCTGTCAGTCCCCATTATCAACCAAATATTGGTTACTTAAGTAAAGGTTAGAAGGTAGAAATGTCATGTAAATGTGACAAAGGAAATAAAATGCACTTATGTTCTTCTGGTGAAGTAATTTTTCTTTGAAGAATGAATATCAGAGTCTTCAACCATTCAGTTTCTTACCAGTTTCTTACCTTTTGGGGCATGTCTTTTTACCAGATTCGTATGTGACTGTGTTACGTTTTTGTGCAAATCTCTGTCATTTGCCCCTAACTGAGTGTGTCTGTGGTTGGTTAGTTAGGTGTGAGAATGTTCATGTGCAGAGTTCAAATAGTGTTTTCTGGTGTGCAACACCTTTTTGTTTATGTGGCATCCCGCACTCTTCTCTGGCTTCTCTTGAGCATTTCCAGACTGCCTCACATCTGTTTCAAATGCAGACAATAACGCACACGGGTGATGCCCACCTTTTGCTCCTGAGCAGTTTGGACTGGCCTGGCCATCATTACATCCCAGTCTTTTTAGTGAGGCCATTTCTGTCTCCAGAAAGTGCTCTTTGCTTCACTTACTGTTTTGCTTTTCTTTTCTTTGTTACTTTGTTTTGTGTTTCTGACTGAGACTTTCTCTTTCACAAAGGATGGAGGTTTTGGAAGTCTTCTGATACATTCTAATGGCCTGTTCTCTGTGTCTATTATCTGCTGTTTATTTGATGGGTGCCACATGATTCAGAAAGCTTGGTTTTGTGTGCTTTAAAAAACTCATGACATTCTGTTTGCAGATGCTCTAAATTTCTAAATTTTCTAAATTTCCTATTACATTCAATATTTGCATCTCTGCTTGGTTTTGCTTGACTTGTACAGTAGGTGTAAACCGATTTTTTTTTTTGCATAATAGCCACCTTATATTTTTCTTCATTCTACTTCTTCATCTCTGGTATGCTGACAAAACCTTGCTTTCCACTTGTAAAACTTGTACATGGTGTGTTGTTGAGAAATATTGATGGTAAATGAGCACCATCCTGGTACTTGGGGCACACAAATGATGTATTGTCAGGTACAGTAATATCTCTGTTTGGACACTCCATGCTGAAGAGACCTCTATACTACACGTTGTCTGGTCATTTTTTTAATTCACATTTTCCGTTTAAATACACTTAAATGTTTGTCTCTATACATGTACCCTTCCCCGCCCCCCAGCTGTAAATGAGCTGCTTCGCTCTGTGCTGTCATTCTGTGTTGCTGTGTGTCACTGAGTCCCCGAATGCCAACATAACCTGCTTCCTTGTGTTATCAAAGTCTCATTAGGAATTCTGGCCATTAATAAAGCAGTGGAGCATGGTGATGTTGGTCAGACCCTGAGTGCTTTGCGTTCACCGGATGTTGGGCTATACGGAGTCACTCCAGAATGCGCCGAGACGTACCAGCGAGAGCTGTCAGAAGTCAAGAGAAGAAAAATGGCAGCAGGTAAACCTCAAGTAACTAGCTGTTAGTACGATAAGTTCAAAATTATTGCAACTGAGGGTAAAAAAAGCCTCTGGGAAGAAGTCTTGTGTTAACCCCAGACTATTCTCCACTTTCAGAATGTGTTTTGTGTTTAGGAAATTGTAATATGAGGTCATTAGGGTCTCAGAATTATTTCTTCTCTTGCTCAGAAGAAGGAGCATCTGTGGATGTGGATTCTATGTGTCTAGTTGTAACATCTGTCTTCAGGAAAGATAAGACACCTGTTTGGTTGGTTGGTTGTTTTTGAGACTAACACTGCAGCTTCTGCTCTTAGGTGGCAGTGGTGGCGAATGGGTGAAACACTGGGTCAGAGGAGGCTATCATTATTATCATAACCTGCAGACCAAAGAGGGAGGATGGGATGAACCTGTGCCGTTTGTGCAAAATGACACACAGCTGTCACGGGAGGAGATACAGGTAGAGTGGATAGCACATGGTCTTGCTCTGAAAAGTTGACCTCCCTGCCTTTCCCTTCTTTAGTGCAGCTCTAAGAGAACACCTCAATGTTGCAGTTTTGTTAACAAACTTAGTAATGTATTTCCCAGACTGTGTGTGTCAGAACTCCCTGCCCCATTTCAGAAAAACTTTTCCTCTTGGTAAAAGGGTACAAGGACCATGGTGTTGCTGCTTATTGAAAGGCAGCTTCAAAGTTTCGCATATAAGCACAACAGAGAAAGATGAAGTATATCTCATTTCTTGTATATCCTTTCTCTTTTTCTGGCTCCCCTTCCTACTGTAACGTGAATCCAGAGCACCATATCTGGAGTCACTGCAGCATACAACCGAGAGCAGTTGTGGCTGGCCAATGAGAACCTGATTACAAAACTTCAGGCTTGCTGTCGAGGGTACCTTGTTCGTCAGGAGTTCAACTCAAGGATGAATTTTTTGAAGAAACAAGTCCCAGCAATTACTTGCATTCAGGTAATAATATTCTTCAATTATGTTTGAAACTTTTACTCTGCAATTATTTTCTATACACAGGCTTATGGACAGGTTTTAGTCAGTTCAAACAGCTACAGTGTACAATTGTCTTAATTTTGTGAATTATCTAAAGGCATTTCCTTCTCCCAAAGAGTTTTGTTACATTAATTTTTCACACAGAACCACAGAACATTAGGGGTTGGAAGGGACCTGGAAAGATCAACCAGTCCAATCCCTTAGCTAGAGCAGGATCACCTAGAGTAGGTCACACAGGAACTCATCCATGTGGGTTTTGAATGTCTCCAGAGAAGGAGATTCCACAACCTCTCTGGACAGCTTGTTCCAGTATTCTGTCACTCTTACCAAGACAAAGCTTTTCCTTGTGTTCATGAGGAACCTTCTGTGCTTCAGCTTGCACTCACTACTTCTTGTCCTGTTGTTGGACATCTCTGAGCAGGGCCTGTCTCCATTCTCCCAGCACTCGCCCTTCACATATTTTTATAAACATTAATGAGGTCACCCCTCAGTCTCCTCTTCACCAAGCTAAAGAGATCCATCTCCCTCAACCTTTCCGCATAAGGGAGATCATTGTGGCTCTATACTGGACTCCCAAGCAGTTCCCTGTCCTTTTTTGGTGGTATACATAATCAAATCTTCTCAAGCAGAATTGGAGAGAGAAAAACTTGAGGAATCATTACTTTTCATTCTGTGGGCAAATTCATTGTTTCAGGAAGTGTGTCATATGTCTTTATGGTGGTAACACCATTTAAATTCCTACTGTGTTTCCTCTTGAACATGGTTTTCAGTATTTCTGAATAAGAGTCTACTTCTCTTCAAATTTATGCAGAGATTTGAAGGACTGGAAATAGATGATAGGATAATGCAGCATGATGTTGGGCACATTTAACAGGAGAACAATGAAAAGTTCTTTCTCTGATGTCATAACTGAAATGGGTGCAGATGAAGTAGCTGCTTTGTACCTTGTATTTGACTTGTATATGTTTGTTTGTTTCTAAGTAGCATGCATATTTGCAAAAATCCCCACAACAAAACCTCTAAGCCCACTCCTAGCTCATTAAAACAAGACTCTCTCCCTTTAAGTGTAGCTCAAACCCTTACCTATCTTCTCTTCCACATAATCAGTAACTAGGATTCTGCTCTGAAGGCTTATGATGTTACATAACTGTTCTTGCCAACAGTGAGCCCCTGTTCCACGTGTAGAACAGTTTCTGTCACCTTGACTGATTAGCTGGCTTCTTGATCTCTTATCTGTGCTATGGAAGGCCCAGACTCTTCACAGGGTGATTTCAAGTCTCACATGATGACAGTTGGTAAAATAGTTAAGGCTTCACACTGTGCATCTCATAAAAAGGCAAGCATGTCTTCCCTTTTGGCTATGTAAAACTTGAGGAAGTTGGAAGCTGAGAAGCAGAGAGAAACTCACAGTTGTAATCACCTTTCTTTAACAAGGAAAGTCAAGTCCCTGCCTGTTTTCTGTTTGCAGTCCCAGTGGCGTGGCTACAAGCAGAGGAAGGCGTATCAGACCCGTTTGGATTACCTGCGAGCACAAAAGGATCAAGTAGTGAAGGTAGTGAAGGCTTCTTTGTTAATCTTTTGAGTAGTGACCTTCATAGGGAAGTTTTTTATCTGAGTATTTTGGTTACCCCTCTAGATTCAGTCAATGACCAGGATGTATCAAGCCAGAAGACGTTACAGAGATCGTCTGCAGTATTTCAGAAACCACGTAAGAGGCTATTTCTTGCTAAATCAATTCAGGGCTTGACTTTTTTGCACACTTTCCAGAATGAAGTCAAATGCTTATTTATTATTTTTCTTTTAATCCTAGATAAATGATGTTATAAAAATTCAAGCCTTTATCCGAGCAAACAAAGCCCGAGAGGACTACAAAACCCTCAGTAAGTATTGCCAAGAGGATAAACCTGGTGTGCCTCAAATCTCTAGTTGCAAGGGATGATGTTAGTGTGATCTATAAAATCAAGGTGATTTGGAAGGGCAGTTGACATGAAGTTGGTAGGACAGTGTGGAGAGTAGGTAGTTTTTGAGGGTGAAGGAAAAACTTGATTCCAGCTGTGACTTTTGCTGCTGAAAAATAGAACTGTATGTTGCAGTTAACTTTGGTGTCGTGGATTACCTAGGCTGGTTGACCTTGTTCTGTATTGTTTGCTGTTCTCACCAAGAAATTAAAAATGTTATTAACTATTTAGACATGGTGATGCTAATTTTATTCTGGCTGCTCTTGATGTGCATTTTAAGTGTAGTTCAGGCATACATTTGCTTCTGTTTCCTGTTACCTGATGTTTTCTTGCTTATTTTTAGTTAATGCTGAAAACCCACCTATGGCTGTGGTTCGGAAATTTGTCCACTTGCTTGACCAGAGTGACCAAGATTTTCAGGAGGAGCTTGAGCTGATGAGACTGCGTGAGGAAGTTGTAACCTTGATCCGATCTAATCAGCAACTGGAAAATGACCTCAATCTCATGGACATCAAAATTGGACTACTAGTAAAAAACAAAATTACACTGCAGGTAGGAAATATCCTTCTGAGAGACCAAGTACAGATTGAACTGAGCACAGTAGTAGGTGGCGTGGTGAACTCTCTTCTTTGTTTTCAGGATGTTGTTTCTCATAGTAAAAAACTTACCAAGAAGAACAAGGAGCAGCTCTCTGACATGATGATGCTGAACAAACAAAGGGGAGGTTTGAAGGCTTTGAGCAAAGAAAAGAGAGAAAAACTGGAGGCTTATCAGCATCTGTTCTACTTACTTCAGGTAAGCAACTTCTAACCCTGTTAGGTAACCTCCTGTCATAGTCTTACGTGTCTTGGCACAGTCTTTCCTTATGTGCTGTGATTTCAAAGCTCCACTGATCTTAGCTACACTGGCCTGTGTGGATGTGAGCACTGACTAATATTTCTTGTTCTAGACAAACCCAACCTACTTGGCCAAGCTGATTTTTCAGATGCCTCAAAACAAGTCCACAAAGTTCATGGATTCTGTCATCTTCACACTGTACAACTATGCCTCCAATCAAAGAGAGGAATACCTCTTGTTGCGGCTTTTCCAAACAGCGTTGCAAGAAGAGATCAAGTAGGTGGTAGCACACAGCACATTCTTGCTGCTGATTCAATCTTGGCCATTTGTCAAGTTGAGGCAGTTTTCATGTTATGCCTCGTACTGATAGGCAGATAATGCTTACCTGTCCCTTCTTCGCTTTTTATATCTGCCCTTAATGTAGTCTATAAAGGAAGAGTTGAGTATATCCATTTTGGATGAGGGGTTTTGCTTGCTTAACACAGCAGCTGCTTTTAATGTGATGCAAATCTTATCCTAAAATTCAGTCTAATCTCCATTCTCCAGTAACTGATTATAAATCTCCAACAAACTGCAAACTCAGGTTTTACAAGCTAGGGAGTGAGCTGACTTGAAGCTCTGGATTTCCAAAAGCTGATGAGGAGGTCGAAATCAAGAGGCTTTACTGTCAGTGTCAGGGAGCCTGACTGTCCTGGGGTGTGTTTGGTTTGTCCGGTTGGGCCTTAGGAGCTCAGTGTTCCATGACTTCAACTCTTTACAGTGCCAAGCTGCCCAGCTTGCTGTGAAGAATGTGCAATAACATTTTTGAGGAACTACTCTTTCAGCATTCTTTGGAATGTTTTTTAACCATGAAAATGATGTATGCCCTGAAACAAATGAACTTCTGCAGAAGACTTCTTTTTCCCTTAAACTGATGTTTCAAACAGGGAAATGCTTTACAATTGCTCTTCAACAGTTTATTTTATGCCAAGAAACATATCTAAAGCTGCCAGAATTATGCATACCTCACATTTCATGTAGATTCTTTCTTCTTCAGGTCAAAAGTAGACCAAATACACGAAATAGTGACTGGGAACCCTACTGTTATTAAAATGGTGGTAAGTTTCAACCGTGGTGCCCGTGGTCAGAATGCCCTGAGGCAGATTCTGGCACCAGTTGTTAAGGAAATCATCGATGACAAATCGCTCAACATCAAAACTGATCCAGTGGATATTTACAAGTCTTGGGTTAACCAGATGGAGTCTCAGACTGGCGAGGCCAGGTATGGGAAGTGATACTGTTGTGTTTCTCTAAACGTTGCTTGGCTGCTTTGCACCACTCTAACTATTCCAAACCATTCTTGGCTTCACTGTACGCATCTGTCCAATGGATACCAGCTTTGCCATCTCCTCAAGAGGGCTTACATCTGAGACTTCTAAAGATTGTTTGCTGGCAGTGATGCTGAGGGTGTTGAAAGGAAATCTCGTTAAGAGATAGAAGAAGAAATGCTCCTGGGTTTTTGCCTATGTCAATCTGATAGTAAGCTATGAGATGCCCTCCAACCTAGTACAAATCATGGTGGGAGAATGTATTTGAGAATTGGTTCTGTGTTGCAATCTGTTCGTGTTGTGTTACCTTAGGTGCTGTTTCCAAGCCAATAAAACCCTTCTCTGGAGGAGCAGCACAAGATTGCAATTCTTTTACTCCTACCATCTTTCTAATTGGTATCAACTGCTGACAGCAGTTGGATTGTGGTAGATATTTTTGGTGTCATCTGGTTTCTTTTTCTTCCAGTGCAGGCGATTTTCTAAATCGCTAGGTTTTTATTGTGTTTTGCTGTGTTGGTTGTGCTGTTTTGGTTTTTTTTTTTTTTTGTTGGGTTTTTTGTTGTTGTTGTTGTTGTTTTTGGGAGTTTTGTTTGTTTGTTTGTTTTTTGTTACGATACTTAAAAATAAAAGAAAGGCATACAGATGAGTGTGTTTCCCCATTCAAAGCAATCTGCAGCAATTTATCTTGCCTTGTGTCTAGTTCAGAATCCTGGACATGTTAAAAATGCAGGTGATGATGAATGTTCAGATCCTTCTCTTTACATGGAATTTAGGAGATACTGCTGGAAGTTACCTGCTTTTTCTGTCTACCTTCAGTGGAGTACTATGCAGTAATTTCAATTGATGGGAGAAAATACAATATGACCACTCATGGGCACTGCTTCCTGCCAATAGCATGTAGCACTGATTTTATGGATGCTGCTTGAGCTGCTGGTGTGTGTCAAAACCACGCAGACAACCCAGCTGTGCCATAATCTTTATGTTCAAATGTGGAGCTTGCTTTTTCAACCATATATCTGCAAACTGAGGTAACACTACATATTACAGATGGCACTTTCTTGCTTAGCATGCATGGGTGCATAATGTGAAGACAGTTTTGAGTTAGCTAGGCCTTTTCTCACAGTGGCCACTGTAAAGGAGAGTAGAAGTAGTAAAAGCAAGAAGTCTTCAGCTTTCAGTGCCTCAAAGGTTAACTGAAGGCAGTGCACAGCTTTTGGCAGCCAAGCAAATATAATCTTGTTTCCTTGTGTTGCTAGATGCTCTTGAAATACGCTGAAGAATGCTCACTCTGATGTTTGATTTGTTCCAAACAGCAAACTGCCGTACGACGTCACACCCGAACAAGCTCTAAGCCATGATGAAGTGAGGACGCGCTTGGACGCCTCGATCAGAAACATGAGGAGTGTGACAGACAAATTTCTGTCTGCCATTGTCAGTTCACTGGACAAAATCCCGTGAGTCTGGCGTACCACAGTGTTGTCCCTGAGAAGCTAGAGGCTTCCTGCTTGCAGCACTCTTACTTGCCCTTTTCTTTCTCTCAAAGTTACGGAATGCGTTTCATTGCCAAGGTACTGAAAGACTCCCTGCATGAGAAGTTTCCTGATGCTGGCGAGGATGAGCTTCTGAAGGTGAGGGTCTGAACAGCTTGGTGATTGACTGTCAGTCAAACTGGCTGTGACAAGCACATGTTGTTCTTGTTCTTTGGGTGTATGTGTGGAGAGGAGCACATATACAAACCTTATTTATTTACTTCTGTGGATAAACAACATTTCACATTGGACTTTTTTGATTGTTAGCTTTGTACAGGTCACCTGAGATAGAATATGTTGTTTGAGGGAGGTATCCTGTTGTTTCTGCTTTGCTTTTGGTATCTTGGGCATTTGGTTCTTTAGGTTTCTTGACCTAGGGTACTTTTGCTCCTAGAAAGTGAACCTTGGTTTCACTGGTATGTTGAGAGTGAGCTGCGCCTTTCTTAGAGACAGTGTCAAGTTAAAAAGTCTGTATGCAAAATTCTGATACTCCTAATTCCCCTATTTCTCCAGGATATTTTGGCAGCAACATGTAGAGAGTCACATTCCATGATGTTCAGTCAGTTTTGTGTTTTGTATTTCAGTATGTTTGGAGAACTAAAAAAGATCTTAATAGTAGGCACTTTGAGTATAATTTTGGGTTTATGGCTTTTAGTAATTGTGAAAGGCCTTTGTGTCCATGAATGCTTTGCTTGTTAATGAACCAAAGTTTGGGTCTTAGAATACTTGACATCTCTTAAACTTCTCTGCCTCTGCTTCATTACAAAATAATTACCAATCTGAATGCTGTTTTCTTCTCTCTTCTAGTTCTGTGCTTTCCCATTCTGAGACATCGATTCTTTCTATGCAGGTGAATTAATTTCTTCCATCTATAAATTTAGGTGGAAAGCTGCAGTTTTCATTAATCCTCATGGAAACAATGTACCTGGCCATGTGAAAGTCAAATCTGCAGTTGCTTGTAATGACTACTAATAGATTTTTTTTTTAATTACTTTTTTTTAGCAACCAAATCTATCTATATAATAGACTGTTCTTCAGTACTGCAAGTCTGAAAGTTTTAAGAGCAACTTCTTTCACAGAAGTTGGTTCTTATTACTGGTAATAGGCAACTTTGATTGCAGTTACCCCACAGGGTAATCTGTGAGAGTACAGCAGGGGCTTGTGTGAAGCCATTGTCAAAACCGTGACCTCACTGAAAGCAGTTAGCATTTCTGGGGCTGCTCAGCAATGGCTAGTTAGGCTTTTTTTTCCTCTCTACTTTCAACTGTTTGTTCAGACCTCAATTCGTTCTGTGCATTAAAGGCATGTGACAACCAACTTAGCAAAAAAATGACCCTCTGCAAATTTCTGTGAACCACCAGAAACTCTGAGAGCGTGTAGTGTTAAGAACTGTCACTGTATATCAGCATGTTGGGTTAATGCCCTTTTATTGCTGGAATTACTTTTGACAACACATCAAGCAGAAGTATGTTTGTGAGTGCCTGGATAATGTGACAGCTTTGGGTTTGGTTCCTTGAGGTTTGTTGAGGCTCACATTTGACTCAGGAAATTGGGTTTTAAAGCATCAAACACCATGTGTCTTCTGTACTTCTGATTTTCTTAACTCTGAATTCAGTGGTTTCTCAGTTGCTGACTGGGAGTCTGTGCCTGAAAACATTGCTGTCATATTGAAAAAAATTCCGAAAAAGAAAATGGCTTTGGAGAAGGAATGGAAAGTAGTTTTATCAGTCTGGCTCCTTGGTGTGCCACACTTCCTTACTGTTTTTGCCTTGCTGGAGGTGGCAGCCAACTCTGCTTGCTTCTCTAAGGATTAGCTCTTGTCCCTATTGAAACTGCATTACCAGGTTCCTCTATACCATGTTCTTTCTGCCCTCTGTTAGACTAATTGAATTACATTTAAGTTTCCTGATAGGTTTTCTCATTCTCATCAGTAGACCACTGTTAACTTGTCTCCTGTCCTTACATGTTTGTGAGTTAGTTTTAAGTCTCTGTGCACAGAAGTATCTGGTGCTGTGTTATCCTGTGACTACTTGTGCTCTGTCTTTCCTCTGTGTGTTGACCATCCTACTGCATCTTAATGATTTAAAAAAGAAAAAAAAAAAATCTTTCTTTAACAGTGTAGATTCTTTGGGATAGGATACTCTTGTATGCAGCAGCATGGCAAAACTTTTTCCCAGAAGGGGCCTCTGGTTTGCAAGAAAAGAATTTTATCAAAGCAGAGAGTAGTTTCAGTGAAATTTGGTTGGGTTCTGTGCCGTCGTTTCTTGATGCGTTTCTTTCCCACTCAACTTCTACCAGATCGTTGGCAACTTGCTGTATTATCGCTACATGAACCCAGCCATTGTGGCGCCAGACGCCTTTGACATCATTGATCTCTCAGCGGGCGGCCAACTGACCACGGACCAGCGCAGAAACCTGGGCTCCATCGCAAAGATGCTGCAACATGCTGCATCCAACAAAATGTTCATGGGAGACAATGCACACCTGAGCATCATTAACGAGTACCTGTCGCAGTCCTACCAGAAATTCAGGTAGGAGACCTTGGCTAATTAAGTTGGGGTGTTTGGCAGTGGGTGATGTTGCATAATTTGTCCTAGTTAAAATTGGTCTCTGTCAAATAAGATGCATTCTGTTGGGGTCAAGTGCAGTTTGACACTCCAAATTGCTATAAGCATTAGTGATAAAATACCACAGAATGATAGGGGTTGGAAAGGACCTCTGGAGATTGAATGCAACCTCCCTGCCAGAGCAGGTTCAACCAGAGCAGGTTGCACAGGACAGTGTCAAGGCAGGTTTTGAATGACTCTGGAGATGGAGACTCCACCATCTCTCTGGGCATCTACCACCCTCAAAGTAAGAATCCTCCTTATGTTTAGATGGAACTTCTAATGTTCGCTTTGTGCCCGTTACCCTTTGTCCTGTCACTTGGCAGCTCTAAAAAGAGACTGGTCCCATCCTCCTGACACCTCCCCAATGTATTTATAAGCATTGATAAAACCCTTCCTCAACCTTCTCTTCTCTAGGCTCAAGAGCCCCAAGTACCTCAGTCTTTCTTTGTAAGAGAGATGTTCTAGTCCCCAGTTATCTTTGTGGCCCTATGAGATTGCAGAGTCAAGTATCTTGACTTTGGTGGGAGTTTGACTAGATGACTTTTGGAGGCCACTTCCAGCCCAGCCCATTCTGTGATTCTGTAACTGAGAAGTTTCCAGAATAAATGTTACTTTTGCGCATGTTTATTGTGATACTTTGGATGTGGACAAGTAGAATGGGCATACCCATACCGTAGAAGATGCAGTAGTGCTCAGGAATAAAGCAGGCAGGGTGGCATTTGGCTGTTCATGTAGATGAAGTAAGCTTCTCTTTGACCATCTTATACCTCTCATATTTTGGAAAAGAAAGACAACTAGAGATCGCTAGGGGCAAGGGCTGTTACTGCAGCAGAGGCAGGAGGATGTGTGAACAATGTCACCAGAACCATAGACTGCTGGTCTTGTGAACTCTGAAAACAAGGCAATGTTAACATGGCCAGTATCAGTAGTTTACTGGTTTCCTTCTGATGTGTTAAACAAAACCTGACAAACTGTAGCGTGCCACAGTGTACCATTAGCCTAAAGAAGAGAGTCTGTGCTTGGGATTGTCATGGGGAGATGATGCTCTTGATCTTGACATGACTCTTGGGACCATTCTGAGCCTTCTTTTCTTCTCCTTTTTCCTGAAGACGTTTCTTTCAGGCTGCCTGTGAGGTTCCTGAATTGCAGGATAAATTTAACATTGATGAATATTCTGACTTGGTGACTCTCACTAAACCGGTTATTTATATTTCTATTGGTGAAATCATCAATACACACACCGTAAGTATACACTGGTCACAGTTACTCCTTACAAAGAGAATGCTGCTTCTGGCTGAAATGTGAAAATCAGATACCTTTATATAGAATAATACTACAGAATTAAGTAATTTGCTTGTGGCTTCTTTAACTTTCTTTTGAAAGTGTTTGTGCATGTGGTAATGGCCCAGCTCTGAATGTTGACACTGTTGCTTTGGAATGCAGTGAATCGAGATCTGTTAGGAAAAGTTAGAAGCTCAAATTAATGTAGTTTTACTGTCTAGAAGAGAATAAATGTTCAACAACACAATGTTCTTTCTTTTCATCTAGCTGCTCTTAGACCATCAAGATGCAATTGCTCCTGAGCACAATGATCCAATTCATGAGCTGCTGGATGACCTTGGAGAGGTTCCTACGATTGAGTCCTTAATAGGTGGTCCAGTTTATTGCACTTAAATATGTGGTGTTACTTTAAATGATTTGAAGTGTGGTAAAGACATGAAGGAAGCATCACAGGGCAGACAGGCTAAAAAGCAGCAGTGGATTCTGACTGCAGAATTTGTTACCTGAAAAAAACCCAGGAGTTCTTTCTCTTCTCCCCACCCTCATCACCTCACCCCACCCCACTCCAGAACTTTGTAGCAGACAGGCTGATAGTGAGGTGGGTTTTGTTCCATTGCACTGAAGCTGTTTTATAGAATCATAGAATACCAGAGAGGAAAGGAGCTCAAGGGTCATCTGGTCCAAACTTTCTTGTCAAAAGCACAGTGTAGACAGAATGGTCCAGTACCCTGCCCAACCAAATCTGAAGAGTGTCCAACATTGAGGACTCCATCTCTTCCCTGGGGAGAATGTTCCAATGACTGATTATTCTCGTTATGAAAATGAGGCTGGGAGGGAAAACATCTTAAGGATTGTTCTGCCGAGGGACAATTTCTTTTGACAGGATAACTTGCTTGTCTTAATAGAAGATTACAGGTTTGGTTGCCAACAGGGCCTTTGCTCTTAGCTTTGAAAATTCCTTCTAATAAGGACATGGCCATAGAGGCATTGTCATATTTTTATTTATAAAAAATTTTTGGCAGGTCAGCTACTCAGAAGAGAGAAAGATACTGACCTGTAGTGTTGAATGCATATGAACTAGTGATTTTTGTGGTGCCTTCCTGGCTAGTGCATTCTCTGAGGTTTGCAAAGAAGTCATCTCTAAGGTACTTGAGGTGATCTTTTTAAAAACTGGGTTTGGCTTTTGAAATATCCTTTTTGACAGTATAGGGAACGTTGTAGTTTTCCTGTGGTCTGTTAAGCAGGGAAAAATCACAAAGGTCTAGTAGGCAAGAACATATAAAGTATGATGTAATTATAAACTCTTTCTGCTTGACAGGTGAAGGGTCTGGCAACATCAATGACCCCAACCGGGAAATGCTGGCCAAGACTGAGGTTTCTCTCACACTCACTAACAAATTTGATGTTCCCGGTGATGAGAATGCAGAGATGGATGCAAGGACAATTCTGTTGAAGTGAGTAAGGGGTAGCTACTTGGAATGTTTCTCCAGAGAGTGAGTCACCTGAATTTTCAGTTCATCTCCATGTGAAAATAAGAGAATCAAAATGTAGTTGAAATGTGGGACTCTTACTCCATATATACTGACCTTGTAACCGCGTCCTTCAATGCTGCAGCTGCTTTTCATGGTAATTCTTTAACAGTATGACAAATTCAACAAAGTGCACTTAGTACTGTAGGCTTTTGCTGGCTGCAGAAATTCACTGTTACTACTACCCACTTTACCAGATTTCACATAGGTGAACCTCTTAGGGAATCAGTTTCTGATAGCACCTGTCAAAAAACGTACTTCTTAGGGCTGTGGTCTGATCTAGTTTATGACTACCATAAGCTGCATCTAGTGCTAATCTGACTTTAGATAAACCAGTAATGTTGGTATTACTGCAGAACAGTATTTNCCCATTCTCCTTGATTTCTTTGCAGCACAAAATGTTTAATTGTTGATGTAATCCGCTTCCAACCAGGAGAGACACTGACTGAAATATTGGAAACTCCAACTACCCCAGAGCAAGTATGAAGCTGTTTACCTGCATTCTTTTTATGCTAGGAAATTGTCATCTATCTAGATATATGTGGGTATACCTGGAATCTGCATTTGTGCCTTGCTTGTGTTCACTTTAGTACAAACTTGTAACGTTCAGTGCTGTTTTTTTTCTAGGAAGCAGAGCATCAAAGAGCTATGCAGAAACGTGCCATTCGTGATGCTAAAACTCCTGACAAGATGAAAAAAGCTGTCTCTGTAAAGGAAGATGGCAACTTAAGTCTTCAAGGAAAAAAAGACAAAATCAAGACAGGCCTGAAGAAATTGACAGAACTGGGGACAGTAAATGAAAAAAATAAATACCAGGAGCTCATCAATGACATCGCAAAGGTAGACCAGTCAGTAGTTTCCTGCTCATCATAGTGGAGCTCTGCCATGTGAAACCAGAATGAGTTTTCAGGAGGAGCAAGCTTTTGTCACTGCTCATCTACAGATCTGAAGCCTGCATTTTGCTACAGCATTTTCACCTCTTGGCATTTGGGAAGTCCTTTGTAGCACATTTGTGTTTTATCCAATGGTGGTGTCGCCAGAACCTCAGACACTTTAAGGAAGAGCATTGTAGCTTGGAGGGGAGGTCCTGATATGTGATCTCTTTTTTTTCTGCTGCTTTTCACTAATTTAACACCTTTAACAAACTTATTCACCTGAGGAAGTTTTTGCGCATGACTTAAAAGCATCCTAATGGTTATATAAAGAATATCTTAATGATAGAGGGGGGGAGCTGAGGAAAGCTTGCAGAAGTGATGTAACACTGTTGTGCATTGTAGTGGCAATGCATTTTAAATCACACATTCAAAAAAAAGTTATATATGAAGTGAGTGAATTATTGCCTTTAGAGATCCAGTTATAATTAATTGTACTGTTGTTAATATGTAACAGAAATTAAGACAGAAAGAAACTTGGACACATGATGATTTTTGGTTCAGCTATTAAGGTGTCATGCTTATAGGTGGCTGACTAGCGAAGATAAGGAAATCTGTGTTCTGCTATGTTTTTAGTGCTTGTTTTGTAGGATACTTTTCCTACCTACCCAGTGGTGGCAAAAATTGATACCTGCATTTGTTGGTGCCCACTCTATAGCCATTGCAGCTTGGGCACCATTGATGTTTGAAAGAGCAACAAAAGGTTCAAGTGACCTGCTCAGCAGGGTTGGTTAATTCCAAACGCGGAGAAGTGGTGACACTTAAACTGGCACAGGTGCAGCTGAGGGCTCCAGTTTGTAGCATGAAGCAAGACAAACCAAAATCAGATGGTTTGTTTCAAGTACTCTGCCCTGAACTTGAGCAGCTGGAGAGCTGGAATGGCTGTTGAGTCTTTGCCTGTCTTTGTGTGCACAGGATATCCGGAATCAGCGTCGATACCGCCAGAGGAGAAAGGCAGAGCTGGTGAAGCTGCAGCAGACATACAGTGCCCTGAATTCCAAAGCTTCTTTTTATGGGGAACAAGTGGATTATTACAAAAGCTACATCAAAACCTGCTTGGATAACCTGGCCAGCAAGGGCAAGTAAGTATCTTGGAGCCATGCCACGGCCCTGTGTAACCACGTGTAAGTTGCTAGGAAGAGTTATAATGCCATCTGCTGAAAGCTCCTTGGCCAAGCTCTTTACCACAGCAGTAGTTCTAGGGAAAGCATCTCAGCAGAGGGGAGGAAAATACTGGGAGAAGGCAGTGCCCTGAATGGGATCAAAAAGACATACTTGAAAGAATGCTCCATCTGGGAGAGTGTAGAGGGTCCAGTGGGAATGAAGCAGGTTGCCCAGACGATGCACATGCTACTCTGTCATCCTTTCTAGGAGCAGAGAATGAAAATAACAGTCAACCATAAAGAAGGTACTGATCACAAGGTTGTCCTCTTTGTATCTTGAATGGAGTGAATTGGTGTACTGCAGGACAATTCAGATTTCTCTGGAGAGGAAAAAAATAAAAAGTCTTCCTTTCTAGTGAGAAGCAGGAAAAGCAACTGCCAGTGACAACTGAGACAAAGTTGTTGAATAATCTCAGCCTTTTTCATGTCATTGTTCACTAGATCACTCCTTGTGCCTGATGAAGTGGTACTTTCTGTGGAGTACCATGTGGAGTTTGCTGTTGTTTGAGTGGTGTAGTTTTTTTGTTTTTCCTTCTGTAGGGTAAGTGTTACTGGTAGAAAATCAAAGACCTGATCTGAGCTACAAGTGTCTTCTAGAAATACATCATTTATCAACTGCGTTAGTCACAGTTGATAAGATATACTGGTTCCATCCCCTCATCCAAATAGGATTAAATTTTTGCTGTCTGAAATCTCTTTACTTGTTTGATCATAATTTGTTTTGATTTGTTGTTTGTTTATGGTTGTGGGGTTTTGTTTGTTTCTTTTTTTAATCCCAGAGTCTCTAAGAAACCTCGAGAGATGAAAGGCAAAAGCAGTAAAAAGATTTCTCTAAAGTACACAGCAGCTCGACTTCATGAGAAGGGAGTGCTTTTAGAGATTGAGGACCTGCAAAGTAACCAGTGAGTATCCCCTTGAAACTCGTTAGAGTTGCATAACCTTGTCAAATACGTATGCTGAACTCTTGTCTCTGTCTTTGAAGTAGTCTAGGTGCTTGCAACTGGAGAACAGAAACTCTGAGGTTTATTTGAGATAGTGACTGATTGTCTTGTGGTTTTGGTATTGGAATTTAACATCGTTGGTAGACTTAGCTGAAGAAATGGTTTTGATGGTGTAGACTGGCATCTCTAGAGCCAAGAAACCTTGTACAGTGGTCGCTTTTGAGTTCCCTCTTTCTGGTTGAAGCAAAGCAGGTCTTTGATGCAGCAGTGCATTGGGATTTGAACATGACATCCTCTTCCCTCCCACCCCTTCCCTGGCACTCCCACAGTCGTGGAAGAGTACCTCTGGTGAATCGCTGTGCTATGGTTAATAGGTCTCACTGCTGAAAAATCAACAGAATGCTACATTGAGTTTGTCCAGCTGCAGTTTGCTGCCCTTGAGAACTTGATGCATCACCTATGGAATGCAGAGAAGTTGCCTGTTACTAAACTTAATTTTTTTCAACCCCGAATCATGTTTTGTACTTTGCACTAAATGAGGCTTGGATATAGAGCACTGAAGTAGCTGTTCAGATGCATGACTATATGAGAGTATTTGCTGCTGCACCTGTGTGAAGCTGTGATCTGCCAGACATAGGCTCTGGCAGGCTTCTGTCCATTGCTGTATTGAGTCTGGTCAGCTTCTATGACCCTATTGCAAGTGGGGATGTAGAATAAAGAGTTAATAAGAGTTCTTAGAAATTTATCTTTTGATTTAATTTTTTATATTGGCAGTAGAAAGCACAGAGCCAGTAATGAACTACAGGTTTTAATTTCTCAAATTTCATAGGTTTAAAAACGTGATATTTGAAATCAGTCCAACGGAAGAAGTAGGAGATTTCGAGGTAAAAGCAAAATTCATGGGAGTACAGATGGAAACCTTTATGCTACATTATCAGGTAAGAACTGTCCTGTGTAATAGTGCCATATATAAGTTCTGTTTGCCAGGCTCTTCATCAGAATAAGGACATACCTTCTACCTGAGCGGTCTGGAAAATGCTCTCAGAAACAACCCCTTCGTTACGAGTGAAATGGGTGCATCACAAATGGTAGATTTGGGCTGCTTCCCTTTCTGTGCTAATAAGGACCTGACCTTGGTCTTAATTACAAGTACCCACACAAAATGAATGCATGCATTTTCAACTTCCTGCTGTCCAGTGTGTTGCTGAGAAGAGCAACCTGTGACTAGGAACACTGCCTTCATCAAGGCACAAGAGGCAGACTCAACCTTGTGTGCATGGCCCTATTTCTCTGCTCTGGACTGCAATGCTCTAAACCAGCTCACTGACCCCTGTGGCAGATATGATATTTAGATGCTGTCATGGGATGTTGCCATGTTTCATGGGTGCATAATAGTTATGTACCTAGGAGACCCTTTCTGGAAGTTTGAACACCTTAGTCTGTTGTGCAGACAAACAGGAGGGAGATGGCTAGATCTGAAATGTAGCTTTCTTAGAAGGGCCTTCTGCTTGTGCTCTCCTTGGTGTTTTGGTTTGTTTTTTTTAAAAAAAAAGACATTCAAATAATAAGATCTTAAATGCCTTAGAGTGACTTTATTTTTCCTGCAGATACCAGCAGATCCTTTGAGTCTTCTTTTTCTGTCTTATGCTGTGTGCTTTGTGAGGGATACTTCTCAAAATCCTGCTCTATCACAGGGGTTTGTGTATCCTCTCTGAGCTCTTGAGGACTCCTTGCTCATAAAGGTGTTCTGTTTGGCAGGATCTTTTGCAGCTGCAGTACGAAGGCGTCGCGGTCATGAAGTTGTTTGACAGAGCAAAAGTGAATGTCAACCTTCTGATCTTTCTTCTGAATAAGAAATTTTATGGGAAGTAACTGACCTCTGCCAGCAAGTCTGTGAAAGAGGAGACACATACAACTCCCAGTGATGTAGCTATGTATCAGTATATGCTCATGCTGTGCTAAAATGTATCAAATGTATTCTGGAGGAGGACTAAGAACCTCTTATGAATTGACAACCCTGACTGAGTCTGCAGAGAGTTGGTTTCATGCTTATTTATGATCTTTATCTTCTACTTTGAAGGTCCCCTGAAAAGCAGCTAATTTAGAATGTATTTTTACATGGCACTGGGGATTAAACTAAGAGTATACTTAGGGTATCTGGATGCTTTATTTGCTTATTTGTGTGCTTTGTGAGGCTTCAGTTTTTGCTACCTGTGCAAAGAGAATGCTACCGTTGCCCAGCAGTCAGTTCACCTCTTCCTGAAAGCAAAAAAGGTTTGTAGATTGTATTCAAACTTTAATGATTCTCTAACAGCAGTGGCTGAAATAAAGGTCAATGTCCAGGTTACCCATTTGTTTGCCAGCTTGTGGTGGCCAATTCCCCACATAGAACCACTGTCATCTGAGGAGTCGGTTAACTGTCATAGATGGCTGCTGAGCTCTTTGTGGTTATGTGCTACAGCTACACAGAACTGCTATAGCATCTTGGTTTTCTTGGTTTGCTTATCACACTGTAATAGATGGCCCCATGAACAGTGGAATGTATTTACTGGTGCTCGCAGATGGGAAGAAACCTTTTTGGGGAAGGGGAGGGAAACACCTAAAAAATCTTGAGACATTAATTTTTAGTGTTGCTTGCAAAGCATTTGAAATGTAAATTTTTTTTTTTCAGTTTAGAGCAATATTCTATATATGTTTCTGATGCAACAGAAGCTGGGTTCTACCTGCAGACTTGTCAAAGGAAGAGGACTGTCTTAAATAGGATAGCTTTAAATTTTTCTAGCTATGTTGAAGTTCCCATTTCTCTTAGAACTTTGGGGTTTTGTTTGCTTCTGTTTTGTTTGGTTTCTAGATCATGGTGGCAGTGCTGGCTGTTCTGCTGTCTCCAATAAAAACGCAGAGGCTCTTGAAAAATAAAATTAAATGTGACCTTTAAATTCATCAGTTGCTCCAAGCTCTCACCCCGGATTTTTTTTTTCTTAACATTTGCAGTTTTTAAAAAAGAGACATCTCTCTCAGTTGCAAATTCTAAGGTACTCACAGGTCACTTGTGTTGTTTGTCCAGATTACTGATTTAATTTGAACTGGTTTATCTCTGCTCTATACTGAATTTATTTCTTCAGCTTAAATCTGTTTTCCCTTGTGAATGACACTTGTAGCCTTAGAAATGGGTACATCCCAGAGAATAACTATACTGCAGTCCTTTTGGAAGCAATTATTTATTTCAGCCTGCTGCTGCCTAGACTGTATTTAAAGATACTTCAATTCAATAACCCAGATTTACTTGCCAAAACCAAGAAAAGTCTTTGTGGTCCAGATCATCTGCAACTGTGATACCTCAGACATGGATTTCCACTGAAATCTGAACAAGATACCTGAAATGGGGTATTTTTTTGGTGTATGATGGATTTGGTGTTGGTGGTTGAGGTTTTTTTTTTTCTTGTCTCTGACTTTTAAAGTTAATTTCTTTGATTTGGAGACAGTGAGAATAAGGTAGAACACATACCACATCTACATGTACTTTTAATACTTTATGATGTCTCCCAGATGTCAACTATAAACCCAGCTGGGTTGCAGAGATAAGGTAGTAAGGGGTTAGAGGCCTGTGTGCTACCAGGGGGGAGAGCTTGTTGCCTACACGTACTGAAAAAATGAAGTTTATGGCAATCCCACAACAAATCAGTCATTTGAAAATAATGGGAAAGAGTCTACTTATTTAGCTGAATAACAGTGTGGAAAGGTGGAGGTGTGGGGTCTTTTTAAAGGAAAAGCTCAGCACTTAAATTACAGAAGAGGTATAAGCGTGGTTTTGTTCTGCTTACTGCATTACACCTCTGTATTTACTACAAGTGTAGCTACAAGTACAACCTGTAAATTCTTTCTTTCCTGGCAAACTTTACCTTTGTATCTCATCTCTAAGTAAAAAGTCATTTGTCCCCAGGGGTCTCGTGGGCAGGCAGCAGCCAGAAACACGCTGCTAGGGGCCAGGCCTAGTGTCATGGCAGTCAAAGGCCTCTTCTTCCCCTTTTCCCAAAGCCAGTTTGGGGCCAGTTGCCCTAAACTGAGACTGCAGTGCTACACCGGCCTAGCAGAGCCACCCCCGTGGCACACAAAGGGTGCCAAATGGCTCAAAAAAGCCTTTGGCGAGCTGACACACATGACAGTTCCCTGTCCACCGTGTGCTGGAAATGTGTTGCCGGTGAATATTGCGGTATGCGGCAACTCGCACCACTATGCTTAGTGCTCAGTGCTGCCACCAGGTGTTTACCTGTCGGTAGTACAGTTCTGCAGCGGTGTGTACCACTCCGTCGCCGCTCACTGCTGCCACCCGGTGTGTACGTGTAGGCACTGCAGTTCTGCAGCGAGGGGTGCCGCTCCGTCGCAGCTCAGTGCTGCCACCCGGTGTTTACCTATGGGCACTGCAGGTCTGCAGCGAGGGGTGCCGCCACGTGGCTGCTCAGTGCTGCCACCCGGTGTTCACCTATGGGCACTGCAGGTCTGCAGCGAGGGGTGCCGCCACGTGGCTGCTCAGTGCTGCCACCCGGTGTTCACCTATGGGCACTGCAGGTCTGCAGCGAGGGGTGCCGCCACGTGGCTGCTCAGTGCTGCCACCCGGTGTTCACCTATGGGCACTGCAGGTCTGCAGCGAGGGGTGCCGCCACGTGGCTGCTCAGTGCTGCCACCCGGTGTTCACCTATGGGCACTGCAGGTCTGCAGCGAGGGGTGCCGCCACGTGGCTGCTCAGTGCTGCCACCCGGTGTTCACCTATGGGCACTGCAGGTCTGCAGCGAGGGGTGCCGCCACGTGGCTGCTCAGTGCTGCCACCCGGTGTTCACCTATGGGCACTGCAGGTCTGCAGCGAGGGGTGCCGCCACGTGGCTGCTCAGTGCTGCCACCCGGTGTTCACCTATGGGCACTGCAGGTCTGCAGCGAGGGGTGCCGCCACGTGGCTGCTCAGTGCTGCCACCCGGTGTTCACCTATGGGCACTGCAGGTCTGCAGCGAGGGGTGCCGCCACGTGGCTGCTCAGTGCTGCCACCCGGTGTTCACCTATGGGCACTGCAGGTCTGCAGCGAGGGGTGCCGCCACGTGGCTGCTCAGTGCTGCCACCCGGTGTTCACCTATGGGCACTGCAGGTCTGCAGCGAGGGGTGCCGCCACGTGGCTGCTCAGTGCTGCCACCCGGTGTTCACCTATGGGCACTGCAGGTCTGCAGCGAGGGGTGCCGCCACGTGGCTGCTCAGTGCTGCCACCCGGTGTTCACCTATGGGCACTGCAGGTCTGCAGCGAGGGGTGCCGCCACGTGGCTGCTCAGTGCTGCCACCCGGTGTTCACCTATGGGCACTGCAGGTCTGCAGCGAGGGGTGCCGCCACGTGGCTGCTCAGTGCTGCCACCCGGTGTTCACCTATGGGCACTGCAGGTCTGCAGCGAGGGGTGCCGCCACGTGGCTGCTCAGTGCTGCCACCCGGTGTTCACCTATGGGCACTGCAGGTCTGCAGCGAGGGGTGCCGCCACGTGGCTGCTCAGTGCTGCCACCCGGTGTTCACCTATGGGCACTGCAGGTCTGCAGCGAGGGGTGCCGCCACGTGGCTGCTCAGTGCTGCCACCCGGTGTTCACCTATGGGCACTGCAGGTCTGCAGCGAGGGGTGCCGCCACGTGGCTGCTCAGTGCTGCCACCCGGTGTTCACCTATGGGCACTGCAGGTCTGCAGCGAGGGGTGCCGCCACGTGGCTGCTCAGTGCTGCCACCCGGTGTTCACCTATGGGCACTGCAGGTCTGCAGCGAGGGGTGCCGCCACGTGGCTGCTCAGTGCTGCCACCCGGTGTTCACCTATGGGCACTGCAGGTCTGCAGCGAGGGGTGCCGCCACGTGGCTGCTCAGTGCTGCCACCCGGTGTTCACCTATGGGCACTGCAGGTCTGCAGCGAGGGGTGCCGCCACGTGGCTGCTCAGTGCTGCCACCCGGTGTTCACCTATGGGCACTGCAGGTCTGCAGCGAGGGGTGCCGCCACGTGGCTGCTCAGTGCTGCCACCCGGTGTTCACCTATGGGCACTGCAGGTCTGCAGCGAGGGGTGCCGCCACGTGGCTGCTCAGTGCTGCCACCCGGTGTTCACCTATGGGCACTGCAGGTCTGCAGCGAGGGGTGCCGCCACGTGGCTGCTCAGTGCTGCCACCCGGTGTTCACCTATGGGCACTGCAGGTCTGCAGCGAGGGGTGCCGCCACGTGGCTGCTCAGTGCTGCCACCCGGTGTTCACCTATGGGCACTGCAGGTCTGCAGCGAGGGGTGCCGCCACGTGGCTGCTCAGTGCTGCCACCCGGTGTTCACCTATGGGCACTGCAGGTCTGCAGCGAGGGGTGCCGCCCCGTCGCCGCTCAGTGCTGCCACCCGGTGTTCACCTATGGGCACAGCAGTTCTGCATCGAGGGGTGCCGCCCCGTGGTTGCTCAGTGCTGCCACCCGGTGTTTACGTATAGGCACTGCAGTTCTGCAGAGAGGGGTACCGCCCCGTCGCCGCTCAGTGCTGCCACCCGGTGTTCACCTATAGGCACTGCAGTTCTGCACCGAGGGGTACCGCCCCGTCGCCGCTCAGTGCTGCCACCCGGTGTTCACC
>VWZE01013812.1:144391-155117 GCA_013396675.1 Eubucco bourcierii | reverse complement strand
TATAGGCACTGCAGTTCTGCAGCGAGGGGTGCCGCCCCGTCACTGCTCAGTGCTGCCACCCGGTGTTCACCAATAGGCATCGCAGTTCTGCAGCGAGGGGTGCCGCCCCGTCACTGCTCAGTGCTGCCACCCGGTGTTCACCTATGGGCACTGCAGTTCTGCAGCGAGTGTTGCCGCCCCGTCACTGCTCAGTGCTGCCACCCGGTGTTCACCAATAGGCATCGCAGTTCTGCAGCGAGGGGTGCCGCCCCGTCACTGCTCAGTGCTGCCACCCGGTGTTCACCTATAGGCATTGCAGAGTTGCAGCGAGGTGTACCGCCCCGTGGCTGCTCAGTGCTGCCACCCGGTGTGGACCTATAGGCACTGCAGTTCTGCAGCGAGGGGTGCCGCCCCGTCCCTGCTCAGTGTTGCCACCCGGTGTTCACCTATGGGCACTGCAGTTCTGCAACGAGGGGTGCCGTCCCGTGGTTGCTCAGTGCTGCCACCCGGTGTTCGCCTATAGGCACTGCAGTTCTGCCGCGAGAGGTGCCGCCCCTTCGCCGCTCAGTGCTGCCACCCGGTGTTTACCTATAGGCACTGCAGTTCTGCAGCGAGGGGTGCCGCCCCGTCCCTGCTCAGTGTTGCCACCCGGTGTTCACCTATAGGCATTGCAGAGTTGCAGCGAGGTGTACCGCCCCATGGCTGCTCAGTGCTGCCACCAAGTGTTTACCTATGGGCACTGCAGTTCTGCAGTGAGAGGTGCCGCCCCTTCACCGCTCAGTGTTGCCACCAAGTGTTCGCCTATAGGCACTGTAGTTTTGCAGTGAGAGGTGCCGCCTCGTCACTGCTCAGTGCTGCCACCCGGTGTTCACCTATAGGCACTGTAGTTCTGCAGCGAGGGCTGCCGCTCCGCCGCTGCTCAGTGCTGCCACCCGGTGTTCACCTATGGGCACTGCAGTTCTGCAGCGAGGGGTGCCGCCCCGTCGCTGCTCTGTGCTCCTTTAAATGCCCTTGAATGTTCGAAATGTCTGAAAATTCTTGGGGCGGGGGAAGGGAGAGTTACAAAAATATTTAAACTCATTTGTTTAAATGAGGAGTTCAATATTTATAAACAAATGAGAGATTTTCCTCTATTTAACAACTTCCTTTAGTTATTGTTCCTTAAAAATAAAAAGTCTATCTATGATATTACAAAATGTATTTTAGAAGATTGGAACCTCTGCTGCTAGAGTGCTGGTGAAGATGCAGTGCAGCTGTGCATTTCTAGGGAGCTGGCCCCTGCGCCATAGACCCACACAGTGCCACAGCAACAGATCCACATGTCACTATGGACTCCATACCTGCATTTAGAGATGGGTTATTCTTCCACAAGAGTACCAAGGAGGTATTATCAGGTCTTGGAATTCCAGTGAACGGTACCCCTTTCTTAGCATTTTCAGGGAAGGGGCTACATACCCAGCACTTGCTCTTATTAGCTATTTGCATTGTTTTCTGTATCAGTTGATAATGGACAGTTTCTTCCCAGGGGATTCTCTCTAGATTTAGGTGATAGGCTTTTCAAATTCCCCTCTCCTCCTTTCCTGATGCCTGGTATTTGTGCTAGTGCCTAAATGGATAGCATACATGGGATGGAGAGGAATCCACTGACAATTTTTGAGTAGCCTTGGATTAAACAAAGGTAATCTGCACAATACATACTTAGAGAACAATACAAGCCCTTAATGTTTAGGGTAACAATGGTCCCATGGATACAAAGGATATTTCAATATAGAATCACAACACTTCAGCTACAAATCTTGAAGTCTGTCTGATCTTGATTTTCAAAAGTCCTTCTGTAGTCACCTCATGCTGACCTGTTTGGTTGCTCTTTGTGATCTTACAGTGTATCCACATGGGCAGTGCAACTACCTTCAAAGAAGTGTAAATTGTTAATAGAACTTGATCTGCTCCTTTCCATTTTGGTTAGAGGGGTTCCTGATTCTACGTTTTAAGGTACACCCAGTCCCTTGGTTCAAAAGAATGAACTTTGTGATCTAACCCTAGGGGTGCAGTTGACACTACATGTTTTATAAGCTCTCTTAGGACTTTTCTCTAATTGAGAAAGATATTGTTTAATTTCTACTTACTTGACCTCTTATTCCTTCTTCTCCTGGCACCACTCCTGCCTGCTAGGGTCATCTTCAGGCTAGCACTCGTGAGTTTTTTTCCCAGTACCCTGGCTGGTACCCATATAAAATCAAGTCTTTTTGGGTGCCCTGAAACGAAAGACAAAACAAAACTTCCCCCCAACCCCACCTTCTGCACAGCATTTCCCCTTAAGATGTGTTTCAGCCCACCCATATGCTCTTTTGAATCAGTTTAATTGGGCAGCCTCTGGGGACTCTCTACTCCCTTCTCACTTGGGGTCCCCCCACCTTCAGGTGCATACCAATCCCACCTTTACACATTTTATGCACAATTTACAAGCACAGGTTCCCTTTAAGAAATGCCTTTACCTCTTGCAGGGGTCTTGCTACAGCTCTTTGGTCTGGGGATCAGAGGTTCTCCCCAGTCATCCCCCGGTGCTGGTTGGAGGTCCTGTCATCCCATGGAGCTGTTGATGTTCAAAAGCAGACTTCCATCTGGATTGTCAAAACCGATGTCGGAATCAAAAAACTTCTTAAGACAAGAGGTAGCATTTCCATTTATTTACTGCTAGATAAGGCAACTTTAAGAGATGGCTCCCAAAAGTCCCAGGGCACCCCGAGGTGAAGTTTTCATGGTTATTTATACAGGAGCTTTCACAGTCACACCTACCTAATACAATTATTCCTTCTACCTATTAGATATTCATGGAGTACGATTCAAAGTGCTTGGGCACCTGCACCCATGCAGATAGTCATAGAATCATAGAATGGTAAGGTTGGAAGGGACCTCAAGGATCATCTAGTTCCAACCCCCTGCCATAGGCAGGGACACCTCCCGCTAGTACAGGTTACTCAAGGCCTCAAGTAGTCTAGGCCCCCTCTCTCACAAGGGTTTGGGTTAAGGTTTGAGCGTGGGTTAAGGGGAGGGGTAGAGTTCAGGTCGAGGTAGGATTTGGGTTAGGGGTAGGGTTAGGCTATTACAGTTAGTGTTAGGGTTAGGCCACCCTTAGGGTAGGGTGAGACCTAGACCATTATGATTAGGATTAGCATTAGGCCTTTAGGGTTAAGGCTTGGTTTAAATACAAAAACATGGAAAAGAAATTTTGGTACTAGGAAAAAATATATGTCCAAAAATCTTTATTAAACACTGTACAAAATAAAATATTGCACTTTAAAATCAGACCATAAATATCTACAAATGTATCTTACAAGTTTTAATTTAAAAAACTGCTTAAACAATCAAGACCCATTGCTGATTAAAAAGGTAATGATCAGGAATATCCTCTTCTTGCAATTAGCCTTGGACATCATAGCCCACATTGAACATTTTTTATACAGTAGTGCTAATCTAGTTTTCAGTGATGCAAACCAATGGTACAGGAATGCCGTTTCTACAACTGTTCTTACAGCACACCCACTAATTAGCATGTAATGTCGTTCAATAGTGTAAGACAAAATCCAAGTCAATACAAGCATTCAGGCTTCCAACATGTGCAGTAGTTTGGAAACTACAAAAGCAAACCCATCCATCTGCTGCCTCCTGTGGGGTTCTCTCTGCTTACAGCCCTAAGAAGACAATCTACAATATGGAAAATAATTTGCCTGGGAACGTTACAACTTATTAAAGGACTCAGATGGTTAATGGTCATGAAGAAGTCATCTGGATGGAAAACTGATCAGAATAGATTTCTTGCACTTGTCTATCTTTATAACTAATAATCCTTCCTTGGACATTTTGCCCCATTCATGGGGAGACGGGGGAGGAAATTGATTCAAGACAGAAAATTTGACAGCTGGGTTCGACCAGTTACTGGCTCCCTATTTGACTCGATGTGCAAGAGAACATTTCTCACAAACATTTCATTCGCAGCTCTGACAAGGAAGCCTTGTGTCTGATGTAAAATCAGTAGGAAAATCTAATCGTGCCAGAACTTCAGTTTTACTTCAGTGACTGGAGCAGAAGAACAGGAACAATGGAAAATGACACCTCAGTTATTCAAAACAGATCTACTGCTGTTTTGAAAATACTACTAGCATCTGCAATGTCTGTCCCTGCATGCACATAAGTACAAGCACAAAAAAATCAAATGCACTTCTGTGTGTCCACCTGGCAGCTAGGATCAGTAAAACATATCCTAGGGCATCGACCCTTAAGCTCAAGCTGTTCATGAAAATGAAGTCGCTGCCAAAACCTTCACAGCTACAAGCCACAGCTTCTATAAATTTCAAAACTGTTAAATTTTATAAAACAATAAAACCAAAACCTAGGGGTCAATAGTTACTGCATTCCAAAATTCAGGATTTTGTGGCTTTGTTTTTCTCATAAGTTAAGGACAGCAAGCACTACCTGGTGCTTTTAGTGTTTCTTTCCCCTGATAAAATCATGATGTGAAGGCTTGTAAAATTTTACAGATGATATGCCGTGGTATTATCTTCCTAATCCCAACACCAAAATGTTTTAAACATTAAAAGTTCCATTGCAAAGAGTGCATAATAAAAGTTCCCCAGAAAAAAGACCCTGCCCAGCATATCAGTCTGCAACACTGTTCTTCCATCAGCCCCACGTTCCAATTTAGCTGGTACAACTGGTATCTTATTTACAAGCATATACTTTGAGCAGGCTACTTTAATGAACCTCTCTTCTCATCTCTTCACTGCAGCATCGTGAACTTTCCACAGAAGAGTTACATTTCTTGACATGATTGACAACATCTTTGTTTGTAGGTGTCTATCAAGCATAACTTTAGTTGCTTGACATATGTACAGTAGTGAGTTGTATCCTTGCATTCGCCTTCTGAAAAATATATTTAAAGATTGAAAGGCTTTATAATGGACAAGAGACAAACAGAACTGCTTCGTAACTGTAAACAACTGATGGATCCCCTTTGGAATTATTTTACTTTGCATTTCTGGCGACAGTGGCTTCAAAGCTTAACTAGGTCACAAACAAGAGTTGTGATCTCACTGCATTCACCTATTGTCTGTTTCAGAAAACTACCTCATCTTTCAGGAATTAACAGTTTGCTCAGACTTATGAGTCACAACTGGCACAGTCACATAGGGAAGTTTGCATAAAACAACTTCCTAAATATCCTGTTTCTTAAAAATGTTTTTTTTGAGGCTTTAATATCAAACTGGCCTGCTCTGAGAAAAATCACCCCAGGATGCTGAAGTGCTTCCTGGAGAGGATAGTTTTACCTTTCACCTACAACCAAATGCTTGCAGAATCATTAGCGTACAGCCGTGAGTCGTTTTCTAGTATAACTGCTACAGACTATTACTATGCTCATATATAAATAAGAATTTACATACTGCCACAGGATGTGACATTGCAGTGTTGCCAGGTAACTGGTCTCTTCCTCCATCTGCAGTACTGATCAGCCACAGGTTTGTTGTTTTTTCTGTGTATACAATACACTCGTCTTGACTGAAACCCACTGCCGCAGTCCACACTGCAAGGCCTCCAAGGGCCTGTCCGCCAGTAGACGTCACATGCTTCTGAAGAGCAGTTTCTTCTGACGGGAGACCTGTGGTGTAAAACAAGTGGCACTTAAATGCATTGTGCTAAGCTCCGATTCACAGACTGGTAGAACCCATGCTGGAAGGGAATTCTGGAGTTTGATTACTGTATACCCCCTGCTCATGGCACAGGAAATTAGATCAGGTTGCTTAAGACTGTTTCCATTCGTGTTTTGAGTATCTGCAAGAATGGAGACTCCACAGCCTTTCTGGGTAACCTGTTCCAGTGCTTGAGAATCTTCATAATAAAAAAAGTTTTTTGTTATACTGAAGTTAAATTTCCTGCATTTCACTTAGTGCCCATTCATCATGACTGACTTGTAAGGAAACAAAAGACAAGGTTCTGTTTCTTTACACCAATCCTTAATCCTAGAAAAGCAACAAAAAAAAAAAAAAAAAAAAAGTTTACCTTTAGAAAAGCTCAACTGGCCTTGAATGTTACCTACTGGATGCTGCAAGATCTTCCAGTGTAACCTCTCTTGAATACAGTATTTCTGTGCTGACACTGAAGATCCTCAAACATCTGAAGCTGCCAAAGTACAATCCTAACTCTTAGCAGTAAATGGAAGTTGCACTGTGTGCTTTGGTGGAGGCAAAATTTAATTGTATGCACAGCAAAAGTGCTTTTAAATGCTCACAACTCAGAAGCACTTCTATAGCAAGAAATATGAAGAGTGGGGTTGAGTAATCTAGAAAAATGATAACAATTCCCATGTATGTACATGATTCCCATTTAGTCCCTGCCCTTCATTGCCCTACCTACACATTTGGTCTGGAATAGTCCTTTGCTGTAGACTCCCCCATTCGGTTTTAATTTATTTGTAATTTAGTCTTTTTAGTATTATGGTGTTTCACAGAGACTGCCACCCACCCATGTGCTACATGTGCCTTGAGCAAATCTGCTGATTAAGATTTTGTGGAAGTGTAAAGCCTGTACTGTTCGTATTGAAAGGGCTTGTTTAAAGGAAGCAAGCCAAATTAACAGAGTTCTTACAAAGAATGTGTGCCTTGAAGTAAAAAGTCACACCTTCCCCATCATTCAGTTTTTACATACATCAAGTATTTCACAGTAGAATATAGAAAGAGGCAGAATGAGATTGATTTATGTAGAGAAATACATCATATTTCAGTACACATAAACTAGTAACCCAATTTAAATGGCCCACAAAAATAAGGGAAACATTTTATAAAATTTGGGCAGCAGTAGAACAGAATAAAAAGTACTTTAGTTCGGTAGCAAAAAAAAAAGTTATGGCAGATTGTTCCAATTTCTATTTTCTTTTTGAGAAACCAGCTTCTCTGTATTTATAGAATTATAGAATTGTCAGGGTTGAAAAGGACCTCAAGGATCATCTATTTCCAACCGCCTTGCCATGAGCAAGGACACCTCACACTAGATCAGGTTGCTCAGAGCCACATCCAGCCTGGCCTTCCACTGGTCAGACACTTCACACAATTTCAGGATTTAAGAGAATCCTGTACTATATTATAGAAAAGTATTTGATGCATAAATAATTTACACTGGCCTGAGATGGGGCTTCTACCACCTCCCTGGGCAACCTGTTCCAGTGTCTCACCATTCCCATGGTGAAGAGCTTCTTCCTAACATCCAAATTTCTAGCTTTGCCGTTAGCACAGTGGATGGTTCTGATCAAACCCTTTACCCTCCTTTGGTTCCTGAACATACAAAGGTTTGACTATCACTAGCACCTCTCCTCTTGTTTGATACATAAAAATCTGCATAGTTACACTGCATTGGCAATCTTTCATCTTTAATTTGGCTAATTAAAAAATCTAATTTGTGCTACATCAAACTGCATACCTCTTTCTTTCATCACAAGAAGAGTTTGACACCAAAGATCCGTTATGAAGCTGACATAGAAAGTGATGATGCTGCAAACCTACAGGGCGGTCAACACAGCGACCAGTACACTGAAAAGCAAAAAAACCAAGAAGGATAAGGGGAAAGAAAAAGAAACAACCACTTTAATAACAATAGAATTACTCTTCTAGGCTGTTACACACTCCTGCCATAATTCATGGTCTCCATTTGTCCTTCTTTAGCCTTATCACAGCTCAGTTCAGACAAAGGCCTAGATAGATTCTGTGCATAACTTTGACATGCTACTGACTTTCCCTACTACTCATAAAGCTAAATCTGCTGTCTATGCCTTCATCATTTCGCATCTCTAGTGCTACAAGTTCTTTCTGTAGCTCTGACAACACGGCTATGCCTTGCTAATGCCTGTATCACAAATGTGCCAATAGTAATTCTCTTAAATCTTTTAACTTTGCTCATTGAATGGTAAATGTGCATTAATGATTTCAAAAATCCTAATCTCAACACAAGTTTACTGCACAAATGATGTAACACAGAAAATACAGGGAAGCGTAGTTCTGTGGCAACTGCTTTTGCAGCACATTCATACTTCTTCAGAGTACTTCACAAGTACAGCTATGCAAACTGTGTTCTGCAGTAAAAGCAATATGCTAACTTTAAAACTGAATATGTAGCAATGGATTAGCTTATAAAATTTACTGAAAATAATACTCGGGTTCCAGGACACATCTTTGACGAGTAAAAAGTAGCTCAGACATCACGAATTAAAAGCCAAACAAACAGGAATTCTAAATTCACTGGTCTGAAGGGTAATTACAATTAGTGCATCAGCTTCCTTTGTGCACAAGGACAGATCTTTAGCCAGTAGTACGAAGCATGTGGGAGTTTCCAGACAAAGTCTGCAACTTACCTGTCCTTTTGCCTGTGCTGTCCCCATGGTACAGAGATGGCCCACACAGGGTTTCCTTCCCACAGGACGCTCTCTGTGTATACAGGCATGCGGGAGCAGCGTCAGCACACTGCCGCTGGCTCTTTCCTGTTGGCAAGTTATTTGTCGATAGCGAAATCCATTGCCACAAGCTGCAGAGCACTCAGACCATGGACTAGTTACCCACCTATAAGATGCAGAGAAGGGTTTATAGCAGTGATGAAAGTGTCACAAACTTGCTGGTAGTTTTCAAACGAGAATCCAAAGAACCTGTCATTGCCAGTTTTAGCTGTGAGAAAAGGTGGAACTAACTTTTCCAGTTGCTAAGCAAGATCTTGCAAGTTTGGTTAAGTGATGGCTTCTAAGACAACTGTGGCTCAATATACACTAAGAAAAGCTACAGTGATTATTACCCAGAAGGTTTAACTAGGTAAACCCTACAGATTCTGCTGGGTCTCACATTTCTGCAGGAAGAATGGGGTACCTTTCTATAATTTATAAAACGAATGCTACTAATTTAGTTACTACTAAGGAGACAGGAGTCATCCACATCTATTCCATTAAGATCTTGACAAACAATGCCTTGAGCAGAACATACTATTTATTGATTAGAAGTTGCAAAGATTTAGCCTGACTTGACAGCTAGGAACAATACTGGAGAAGCAGGAGACGGTAACACAATTTATTTGACTTGATCTTTTGGTAAATCTGGGCTAGAAATACAGAATGGACATTTATGTGTAGCACAACTGCGATAACAGAAAAAAAAATACTTTATTCTCTTTAGAAGTTTAATTTTCTTACAGTCAAACAGTCTATAACCACTCAAGGAAGATTAATTGTTATGGTCTGGACCTTTGTCTCTTTTCTCGCTTTTAAAGCCCAAGTACTTTGGTGCAGCTCATGCACAGCAAGTCTGCAAGGCCCAAACTTGTCAAACACAAGTTAAGTACCTGATTAAGTCCCTATATTTGCTTGACTGCACTTCTGTGCTGTGCTGAGGAGAAGTGGTTAAAACACATGCAAACACTTTGAACAGTAAGGACCCATGACACTGGCTGTACATCCAAAGCTTTACGATTTTATGGATACTTCCTACTCGGGATGAGAAAAGCACATAGAAATCATGGGCAAATGGAAAAGGAAGTCTGAACGTTTTGTATTTGCCCCTCAGGTCAGTAATCACAGGGAAGAGGAAGAAGTAAGAGGCACTAGGAATCCCTAAGATCCAGACACAGGACTATTCTACAGGCATCTGGAACACTCTTCCTATACAGGAAGTGTGAAATACTTCATAAAAGAAAGGCAATCTGTATGTTAGCCTACATGTAATTCAAGGTAGAATTCCAGATGAGGTAATCAAGCTAGTACATACACAATCCTCTTCCACTGGTAAATACACAAAGCTAAATCACAAGCTAAATCAATCTAACCGCTTTATCAAGAGAGAGTTCAAGTTCCAGTCTGTTTAGTTATATGAAATAACTGCCCTTTGTGGTTTATTATCTGGGTCCAGTGATAATCAGATTGTTATGTCATGCACTGCAATCCACTTAGAAGGCATGACCTTACTCAGGCTCTCTAGTATCCTCCTAACTCCCTGTTGTCATCTGCTGTGAATGGATGGACTTTAAGAGGGCAAGCTGCAACTTAGTCTGTGTGTTCAAACTATCAGCTGTGTCAGTATTTTTCCACTGACAAAATTTTTGCTTCTTATACACTGGCTGGAGTTCAGACTCATAATTTCAGATGTTCTCCTTTTCTGGCTGCTAATAATGAAACATAAACAAATTTCTCCTGATATTTATCTGTTGCTACGCTTTGTGTATTTCGAGTTTAGAACATACTGGCAAGATGTGGTCCCACAATGTCAGTTAAGGCCTTAACACTTCTCTCCAAACATTTTCCAGTGAGGGACAGCTCCAAAATATGTGCATGACTTTTCATCCCTCACAAATTTTTACACTGCTGACAGTGATGGCCAATTCTTTTATGCAATGGAAAGCACTTGTTTTGAGGACTCCTCTGGGATTTCCTGCTAAAAACCTAGAGCAATGCCTTGCTGAGATGGAATGTTCAGTGAAGCTCAAGAGGTCCAGAGGTAATGTTTTGGATTTTGGAATCAGAAGTTGTTGTATATGTGCCTGTGATATAAAGATTTTCTGGCCAAGATCACAAGGTACCAGATTCAATCCAGCGAGAAAATTGGCAGGAAAGGAGATGGAAGGAGTGCGATACTGTGGTGAGTGGCATTACAGACAAGTGAGGCATTCCACAGTCATAGAATCATAGAATGGTAAGGTTGGAAGGGACCTCAAAGATCATCTAGTTCCA
>VWZE01013812.1:72068-144012 GCA_013396675.1 Eubucco bourcierii | reverse complement strand
GTTGCTGTCTGAGCTGCATGTGCTCACTGCAGGCTCATGTTGAGTTTTTAATCAACCCAGACTCCAAGGTCCCTTTCCTCAGGGCTGCTCTCCAGCCATTCACCACCCAGCCTGTATTTGTGCTTGGGATTGTGCCTACCCAGGTGCAGGACCTTACACTTGGCCTTGTTGAATTTCATGAGGTTGGCCTGGGCCGACCTCTCCAGCCTGTCCAGGTCCCTCTGGATGGCATCCCTGCCCTCTAGCGAGTCGACTGTGCCACACAGCTTGGTGTCATCTGCAAACTTGCTGAGGGTGCACTCCATTCCTCTGTCCATGTCACTGACAGTCAACATCCTACTTGGAGCTCTGCTGGCTCAGAAGAGAGGTGAGCACAATGTATCCTGCCTGCTCTAAACATGAGTGTTACCTCTGTGCTGGCAGGGACTCCACAGAACTAGCACATCACAACATCTCAGAGAGACCTCCAGCTTAGTTACCAAGGTGTTAATGCAGTGATCGCAGCAACATGTGCTGCAGCAGCATGGTGACTTGCATGGACCTTGTTTACTCAGCTTAATCAAGCATTTCCCTGTTTGTGTGTGATCTATTTTCGCATCTCTCATGCTTCAAAGTTCATGATGAAATCAAGCCCACATTTCAGACTCAGAGTACAAACAGAGGAACAATTTCAGGAGGTTATGAGTGCATTTTGGTACACACAGAGCACGTAGAAATTAGAACGTTTACCTGGCAGGGCAGTCATCTGTGTTGCATAGCTGGTAAATAATGGCTGGCTTTTGCAGCTCCCTGCATAGTGATTCATTTACTGTTTGTTTCTCTGCATTCACACACTGTAGTTTTCTGGAGCGGGTTCCTGAATTCCCACAGCTAGCAGAGCAAGTACTCCACTCAGCATATTCCCACTTGTAATCTAAGAAATGCAATTGAAAGCAGTGTGAGAGGAGCACTATATGTTCTGATTGTGTCACGTTTTAATTGATTTGGCAGCACACTCTGTAAGTCAGATAAATTCTGCAGCCTCTGTAGAAAAGCAAAAATATCAGCGAAAAGGGATCATAAGCCAAAGCAGAATTCAGTCTGCCTCAGTTTTCCCTAACGTTCACCCCTTACATATGAACATGGAGTTCTCTAGAAGGCAAATGGGATCAGCATATGTGCACACGAAGGACAGAACCTGGCTCACAGTAGGAACTGATGAACTTCTTTTAAAATTTTCATCATGTTTTTACACAATGAGCATTAAAAAGAGGAAACTGTAAATCAGGCTTCCCTAGGTTTCCTGCTGTTCTACAGGAAGTTTATGCTGAAGAAAACTCATCTTACTCCAGACACTTCACATAATTTCAGGATTGAAGAGAATCCTGTACTATATTACAGAAAAGTATTTGATGCATAAATAATTTGCCACTGAGGAATCTGGCAAGATGAAAAAAGGAATTTGTTTTAAAGAGCATTTTATATTAAAACCCAATCACCTCTAACAATTACTACCTTTATATTTAGTCACAGTTCCACACTTACCCCTTCCCCCACCATTTTTTTTTTTTTTTTTTGGTCACTTGGTAAAAGATGAAGTACCATGCAATGTTGACAGATTTTTATGTGATCACAGAAGGAGTCAGATTTTTCTGTAATAACCAAGAATAATTGATAGCTACCAGCTGTGTCCACAGGCTCACTCTTCCAGCACATAATGAATTCTTTAACTTATTGTTTTTCAATGTATCCTTATTACTTCTGAATTTCTTAAAATAATACAAAAGGGTCTTTTTCAAAGAAGAAATAGTTAAATTTACTGACTGTAACTATGATGGAAAGACTGTATTGTTTGTTTAACTAGGATGATACCGCTCAGAAGTGCCCTCAATATGCCTACTGTGCAAAAACCACCAGAAGAGCCTTTGCAGTCTTACAAATGCATGGGTGATGAAACATTTACACAAGCATCAGAGTTAAAGCTCATGACTGAAATATGGAATCTCTCCCAAGTACTGAGCAGCCTGACTGGAAAGGGAATTGGGCAATCAAAAGGCAGTCCAGCTAAAGACTACAGGTGGATGTTTCATTACTTGGCCAGATCTGTTCAGAAATTTTAACTTTAATGAGATCTATATTAGGAACAAGGCCTGGATGCATTTTTTAACAAACTCTATTAGCGTATTTTCTGATTCAGTTAATCGGTATTGTGATTTATTTCTCTTTTTAAAATAAACATTCTGATCATAGACATATTTCAGCAAAATTACTTAGTAAATGTAACTGACTCTTCAACTCCATGAATACCAGAGTTTTCATGGTATTCATGAAGTACCATGAAATTCTGAATACCAGAACCATTCTGGTCCACATAAGTTATCCACTGGTAGCCACTGAGAATGCATAAGGGATTTGCAAGAATTGATTTACTGCTTGAGTCCACTGCATATAAACATGCAGCCAAATCACATTGATAGGTTAACAGATGAATCACATACAAAAATTTTCAAATTCAACAGATACTTGTTTTTAAATCTGATTTGCTTTCCCTGGTTATTGTCTGCTAAAAGACTTAATTTTTTAAAAACTGTTAAATGAAGTTTGGTGCTTTGCTGTCAGATCACTAGTAGGATCAAAGTTCTAAACTCTATTGTGTGGGGTTTTTTTGGTTTTTTTTGTTTGTTTTAGAAGTTCAATTATAATGTAATTAATTTCCAAAGCACTTTAAATATTTAAAACTTTATAAAATGTTTGCAGGTATGGACTAGTGTCCTGCTGTTGCATATGCAAGATCCTTGTCAAATTTAATCTATTTAATCTATTTAATCTCTCTTGCACATCTGATAACCTACTAACAGAAATGTAGTTTTGTGCAAACACTTTACATTAGAGAACATTGCAAAATGGTCTTGAAAACACTGAACCTGATTTAAGTGTAGTGCACTCTGGTACACTGACATGTTTAAGGATGGCTACAATAAGATGGTTACCGGTGATTGTAATGGTGCTAGAATATGACCATTAAAATGATTTTGATTATAGCTAAGATATTTCTAAAGGAGATCTCAAATTCAGTTTGGTGGGCCACCACAGCAGCAATCTGTATGACTTGTTGAAGGGAAAGCTGAGAAAACCTCTCTGTTTAAGCAGCAAGACACTGAATCAGGGAACATTTTCTCAGCTACACAGGTAAGAAATGCAAACCCTTACACGATCCTTGGCTACACATAAATTCCCATATCCAACCATGAGTGTGGTCACTGTCTATTGACCTAAATTGAATTATTCACAAATGTGAAGTTAAAAGTGTGGAACAAATAAATAAATAATAGTACTTTGTGTATAAAAGCAAGGTAGGATTCAGGAAAGACTTTACAGAGCATTAGAAAATACTTTAGAATTTGTCATATAATTTTCCACAAACCTTCCTTCTTGACATTTACCCAAACTGACATTGGTTTTATGCTAGCTGAAGTCCAACATTGGAATTGTCCAGCAAATTGACCAGAGCTGGTGTTCACCTCTAGGATACGACCCCCAACCAGGGTTCGGTATTCCAAGGTCTTAACTTCCTCAACTGGACTATCTCCAAAAATCCAGCGGATTGTATTTCTGTAGCTGGGAGGCACTGGGCAACCTACAAATCAAGAGCATTTTATCAGGATTTTCTAAACACCTTGAAATGTTTGTGATTGATTCTACACAAAAGATCTTACCAGTCTAAAAAAGTTGACTGAAAGTTAAGCTCTGGCTCAAAAATCCAGAATGCCACTTGAGGGTTATCAACTGTGCAAGGTGACATATAATTACCATGGTTCTTTACATTTTCCTTTTCAGTAAGTTCTTACAAACTTAACTTCTATATGAACAAAGGGGGTGGAGGGAATAATTATTGAAATGGAACAAAGATGTCATCCTAGACTCTACAATGTGCAATAGATTTGTAATGGAATAATTTGCCTGTTGTAGAAAGGAATCATAAACACATTAAACAAAATTAGGCATAGGTACAAGAAGGATGAAAACAACAGAGGTATTCATTCTGACAGAAAATCAAAAGAATGGCACTAGAGCCCAGCTGGATCTGCTCCCACTGTTTTCAACTGAAGATGAAAGACAAATTACACAGCTTCAGTCTCGTGGTGAGTCACCTAGACGATGCCTAAAGTGCCATAATTTTTAACCATTCTTTGAAAAATAACTGTCTCTCTTATTTGGAGGTTCCCTCCCCCGTAACAGAAGGCTGAGATATGATTAGGAAATCCAGAAGGTCACCAAATCCAGACTCTTAGGAATTACACTCACTTCCACATAGGGCCCTATCTATTACAATGAGATCACAGAATGGTAGGATTTGGAAGGGATCTCTAGAGATGATCTAGTTCAACTCCCACTTCTAAAGCAGATACATCTAGAGCAGGTTGCCCAAACACATGGTTTTGAAAGCTTCCAGAGAGGTTGACTCCACAATGTCTCTGGGCAGCCTGCTCCAGTAAATAACATAAATGAGAAAGCAGAACAAACATACCTATTCTTAGCAGATCCCCACGAACCACACTGACATTTGTGCCAATTCCAGATGCCATTAGGACACGTTTTCTTCTGCTTCCTTTTGATAACAGAGCGCTATTCTCTGCAAACCTTTGTTCTGTAACACAATGCATAAGATCCTTTCTTAGCAACAATGAAATCATTATGCAAAAAAAAAAAAAAAGAAAAGAAGTTCTATCAAAATATCCAACATGCTGGTTATGAAGCAGAAGGATGATAGTGCTTTGGAATTAAGATATGCAGTTAAGTTGTTCATTTAACAGATACACTTCCAATATGCTGTGCTGGTTTGAGGCTAACTGGAATATTTTAATAGAGAAAATGATATTACAGGCTATAAAAGGAAAACAATGGTGATGTCTACTTCACTCATAGGCTTGCTGAGATGTTTAAGAATAAGTACTCAAAACATAGATAAGGCAGTCTCTGGGGCATACCGTCTCGGTCTAGCAGCTTCTGGGTTTTTCTCCTCTCTGCTGAGTAATCTCACTAACTACTTTTCTTCTAACCCCCCTGACTGATCCTCCAAGCTCACCTTGCACATAAGGCAAACCTTGAGGTAAGGCATAGGGGTGGGGAGAAGGTGGAAGGGTGGTTGGGAGCCCCTCCTGGGGTCTCTGATTTCTGGGAGGGGAGTTGTGTTGCTGTATTACCTTTAACTTGTATATTTCTGTAACTATGCCTGTCTATAGTGTACATCTCTGCTTGTACATTGTGCTGAGCTGTAAATAGAGCTTCAGTCCTTAACTTCCAGCCGTCTGAGTTCTAGTCTGGGTCATTTTACAAAGTGGGCGGCAGGCAGGGAACTCCCAAACCATCACATACGTAAACAAGGAAATACAGCAATTATATGTAACACTTAAGCCAGTTTCTAAATGAATCAAATGTACTGAATTTCATTTATCAGAAAAGTAAGCCTGTAACAGTATAAACCCAGGATTTACAAGATGTAGGATTAATTTCCTATTTCTCATGGCTAAGTTTATTAATTCCTCACCAGTCATTCAGCTACAGAAATTCCAAGAATAAGGCTAATTCCTGTGTTCCATTAGATGGAATTACAACAGCAGATAAAAAAGGAAATATTTTAAAATTTCATTATGCATAGAGGTAGCACAATGGATGCAGAATCATATGCCTACCACTACAGCAGCTCCTCCTTTTTATCATATATCAAACCAACCAAATGAAAACCAAACAAGATCCCAAACCAGCCTTTGCTTTCATTTCACTGCATTTCCTCTCAGATTTTCTCACTACCTCACCTCTGCCTCATTGGTTAGACAAAGCACTCAAAGCAGTATAACAGTGGATTTAGTTTTCTAATGTGTCTGCTGGTTTAAGGGCTGATATTTGTTGCTTAGAAGAAGGAAGATGGAACAACTTTTGAAGAAGTCACAAGTCAAACCATCTGTACCTAGATCCACTATTACAGGAAACACAGAATACAGAGCAGATCCCAGGGAGTCAGATGCAGTTAAGAAAATTACCAAGTTAATTATGAAGTGTTAAACATTCCTCCAACTATTTTACTGCTTAAACTTCATAATCGAAGACACTCAGTGTTGTTATCAGTAAGGATTTCTCATTTAGCACTCACCAGTTAAGTGAAGAACAGATGCAGCTTCAGCTTTTCCAAGAGCATTAGTTGCTCTGCAAGTGTATGTTCCTGCATCATCATGGGAAACATTCTTCAGAAATAAAGAGCCATTCAAAACCAAGAATGAATTAATTTGTAGAATGTCTTTCTTCTTAAACCATGTTACATTTGGTTGAGGGACACCTTTAAAATGCAAATAATGAAAACATTTATTGTGAGAGATAGTACAGAGGGTTTATACTGGTAACTGTTGCCATAACACACAAATATCCTTTGTCAGTTCCAGACAGCGTAAGGCAAAGCATTGACATTGCAGCAACACAAGTACTTTTTCCAGTCACAGTAAAACTTACCAGTTGTGAACCTTATCAATAATTGAGCAGCCCACTAAGATTAAAAGGTAAGTACTGTAAAGCAGGTTCACAGAATAGCTTTACAAACTGCTGCCAGTCCTACAAAAGCAATGTGTCTCGCCACTGAGAGGTGAGATCATCAACCCCAGTCAGGACCAACTAACATGAAAGCATCCTTACATTCAACATATATGCCANGTGTTAAGAGAGAAAAATATTTCTCTTGAAGAAGAAAAGGATATGTTTGTCAATCAGATTAGAAAATGCCTTTGAATGCCTTTGGACATTTATTTTTAACTAGATGATTTCTATACTAGCACAGTACCTCCTCTGTGGGAGGAATTCTACTGTTTTGTTTTCTTCAAACACTTGCCTTGGAAAAGATACTTAGCACAGTGGGAAACCAGACGTTGCATTGTTTGTGCTCTGGTTGAGCTGTTGCAGCAGAAGTGCTCTTTCAAAACTCCAAGGTCCTAGATAAATCACTGTCTAAGCTTTGACACCTGTGGCACAGCAACTAGCTGCAGAGGTGCACAAAGGTGCAAAGCACAAGGTAAGTAAGAGCAGTTAAACTGTCTTTCGCCTGGGCTCTTTTTATTCACTAAATATATTGATTAGTGCTCACTGATGACTACCAAAACAGGTTTTGTTTTAGAGTGTCCCCCTGAATTTTGAAGCTTCAGCCATGCTGAATGCTAATTCAATCTCTTCTCTTCACAGATCATTGTGCAGTATCACTTTACATATGATGTCTTCATGATGTGGAATAGTCTTTAGGAACAACTTTAACATTTCAATCATTGGCTTAGCACTTCCAATGCACACCTCAAGTTTTTCCTTTACAGTAATAGGAACCAGACATATTTTTTGGAGCCTGCCGTTCCACTGAAGGGAAAATCTCCCACCACCACTTTGTCTAGAAAGACAGAGGAGAGAAACACTCTTCTGCATAATCATAGATTTTATTCTAGACAATTTAGCAGCTGCTCAGTGCTTTTAAACTCCTGAGGTTGTGTTTTACTGAATAAAACTGCATAAAACAAAGTACAGACCTGCAGAGTACACAAGGATCCAAAGAATCAGGCTGATTTTCAAGTTTCCAGAAGAAGTTTTATGCCACTTTGAAAAATCCTTCTGGAATTAGGAAGAGGTCTTGTTTTAAGGGTCTTTTTTCCATTTTACCCCAGCTTTCTGGCTAAAGTGTATCATTCTCAGACATATTTTTCCTTTACAGTGTACTTTCCATGGCCATTCAGGCATATATATTTAATATACAGATGGGCTGAGGGGGTGTTGTGAGGATGCTGAGCTGTTCTAATCTAAGGCCTAGAGGTCTGCAGCCAGACTACCCCTCAGTGGCACCAAAATCCTGCAGACCAATCAGAGACAAAAGTAAGCCAGAAGCAGTACAGTTTAGATGAATCCAAAGTCAAAAGATTTTAAGTCAGATTCCACAAGACAGAAAAATATTTGGAAAAGTTCAAATTTAAGTTTTTTACCTGATCCTCTATCAAACTTCAGCCCAATAATGCCCCATAATACAGTCCTCTGCTTACACCACAGCATTCTTACAAACTTGGTTTGTATCCTGGAGTTTGTCCCAGAGAAACTGCTGTGTCTCTACTCTTCTACCCAGCTTTCATTCAGAGATGTACCTCTAAATGAGGTACAAACCTCTGCAGAAGTCATTTTAAGTCCAAAATTTGGTATCTGCCACACAGTTTAAACTCAATTTAAGTGACGGCAAATGATTCCTCTTTCTTTCTCCAAAGAGCTGCATGCATTTCTCTCTAGGGAAAACAAGCAAGTAACACCTCCACCCTATCACCCTCAAGTAAATCAGATCAGTCCTCAGGTGAATAATGTGGACATACAAACACAAATTCCAGGTCTAAGGGGTGGATAGTGTGAACAGAGCCCTACGTGGCACTCCAGCAATGAGGCAACTGTAATGCACAGTGAACCCACCCCAGCAATCTTAGGAGCAGTGTCACTTACAGATAAAGTGGTGAGGGTGTGTGGTAGAAATCCATGAGAAACTACCAGTTAAACACTTCATAGAACAACCAACATCATGATGTGTTACATGTGGTTATCACACACTGTCATTTAAAATGAGTTCATGTCACGCTAGGGTGCATCCATAAAAGTGAGGTTCTTTAAGCTGAAAATAGTAATGGGAAAAGTAACACTTCTAAATCCTATTTTACCCAAGTTACTGAGAAGTAAGATTCTTTCCTAAAAGTTAATAATTTCTATGCGACCTGTATGCTGAGTCCCTTTGAACTGGCCTCTTGAGGACCCTTCACATTTTTGCATTTTGTGGTTTAGTTTCCCTCCAAGAAAAACCCCTTTGCATTATAGAATCATAGAATGGTAAGGTTGGAAGGGACCTCAAGGATCATCTAGTTCCAACCCCCTGCCATAGGCAGGGACACCTCCCACTAGTACAGGTTACTCAAGGCCTCATCCAATCTGGCCTTGAACACATCCAGGGAGGGAGCAGCCACAACCTCCCTGGGCAACCTGTTCCAGTGCCTCACCACCCTCACTGTAAAGAACTTCCTCCTAACATCCAGTCTAAATCTCCCCTCTGCCAGTTTAAGCCCATTACCCCTTGTCCTGTCATTGCAGGACCTTGTAAATAACCCTTCCCCAGCCTTCCTGTAGGCCCCCTTCAGATACTGGAAGGCTACTATCAGGTCCCCTTGAAGCCTTCTCTTCTCCAGGCTGAAGAGCCCCAACTCCCTCAGCCTGTCCTCATAGGAGAGCTGCTCCAGCCCTCTGATCATCTTTGTGGCCCTCCTCTGGACCCGCTCCAACACTTCCATGTCCTTCCTGTGCTGAGGGTTCCAGAACTGCACACAGTACTCCAGGTGGGGTCTGACGAGAGCAGAGTAAAGGGGCAGAATCCCCTCCCTTGCCCTGCTGGCCACGCTTCTCTTGATGCAGCCTAGGACTCGGTTGGCTGTCTGGGCTGCATGTGCACACTGCAGGCTCATGTTGAGCTTTTCATCAACCCAGACTCCAAGGTCCTTTTCCTCAGGGCTGCTCTCCAGCCATTCACCACCCAGCCTGTATTTGTGCTTGGGATTGTGCCTACCCAGGTGCAGGACCTTACACTTGGCCTTATTGAATTTCATCAGGTTGGCCTGGGCCCAACTCTCCAGCCTGTCCAGGTCCCTCTGGATGGCATCCCTGCCCTCTAGCAAGTCGACTGTGCCACACAGCTTGGTGTCATCTGCAAACTTGCTGAGGGTGCACTCCATTCCTCTGTCCATGTCACTGACAAAGATGTTAAACAGCACTGGTCCCAGCACTGACCCCTGAGGGACACCACTTGTCACTGGTCTCCAGGTGGACATTGTGCCGTTGATCGCCACTCTCTGGGTTCGACCATCCAGCCAATTCCTTATCCAGCGAGTGGTCCATCCATCAAGTCCATGCTTTTCCAGTTTGGTGACCAGGATGTCATGTGGGACAGAGTCAAATGCTTTACTCAGGTCCAGGTAGATGACATCAGCTGCCTTTCCCTTGTCCACTGTCGCTGTGACTTCATCATAGAAAGCCACTAAATTTGTCAGGCAAGATCTGCCCTTGGTGAAGCCATGCTGGTTCCCACCAATCACCTCTGCTTTGTTTTCCATTTGCCTTAGCAGGACTTTCAGCAGGATCTGCTCCATGATCTTGCCAGGCACAGAGGTGAGGCTGACTGCTCTGTAGTTTCCAGGGTCATTCTTTTTACCCTTCTTGAAGATGAGTTTTATGTTTGCCCTCCTCCAGTCAGCAGGAACTTCACCAGTCTGCCATGACTTTTCAAATATGATGGACAGTGGTTTGGCAACTTCATCTGCCAGTTCCCTCAGGACCCGTGGGTGGATCTCATCAGGCCCCATGGACTTGTGCACATTTAGGTTTCTTAGGAGCTCATAAACGTGATCTTCTACTATAGTAGGCAGATCTGCCTGCTCCCAGTCCTCACTTTTACCCTCTGCAACTTGGACATTGTGGTTGGAGCCCTTGCTGTTGAAGACTGAGGCAAAGAAGTCATTGAGCACCTCAGCCTTGTCCATGTCCTTTGTCAGCAGCTCTCCATTTTCCTTCTGTAAGGGTCCCACATTGTCCCTAGTTCTCCTCTTCTCCAATTCACTACCCGAGATTGAACCTGGGAGATAATGGACCAGCTGCTCAAGAACAACTGGTATTTGCAACCAAACATTTTCTGTGCCCTGTTTCATGGGCTTTTGGCTAGGCTGTCATTAAGAATATTAAGACAGATCCTTAGCTTGAGCCCTGAGCTAAGGAAAAAAGGGAAGATAACTTTGCAGAGATGAGTCCAGAGACCTATTACAAGGTGGAGTATAGCATGAAGAAAAGAGAGGGGGTAGGACTCTGAACACACTGCAGTCAGGACACAGCTGTATGGTAGAAATCAGGGCCCTATGACCCTGCCTTTCAGGAGAACCCAAACCCAGTAAGTACAAATGAGATATAGAGCTTCTGGAGTTCTGCATCTAGAGACACCCAATAGAGAATCCAGCCAGAAAAAGGGGTCATTGTGTGCTGCTATTCCACCTGCTGATAGACAGCCTATATATGGATTAAAGAAATAAAGCAGGAGAAAAAGGCATCACTTATAGTCCAGTTCCTTTGCATTTTTCAGCAAAGCAGTTTGTACCGTTCGAGTTCTTCTACACAGCTTCAGTTTATCTGCACGTTCATGGTGCCAGTGAAAAAGTAATCTCTGCCATAACTCTCAGGAGGTTCTTCTGAGTTCTGTCATTCCTAGAATTCCAATCAGAAGAAGCTCTTACTGCTGGAGGATACTCAAAAATCTGATTTAGGTGTGCATTTACCTTTTCGATAGTGTCTGTGGTTAATACTCCTTTGCACAAAAGCTCCTCTCGTAACACAGCACATAGCACAAACCCATCATGCAGTCACTACTTAGATGTTCCAGATGAAAAAGCTTCTGCCATGCAGATTTTTGAGGGTATTCTTTTAAAAACTAGCCTCTATGTTTGCTGTTCCTGAGATAAGACTTAATTTCCCTGCTGGTATGCAGCACTACACAGTGAGTTAAGTCTCATCTATCAGTTCTTGTGAGAAAGCAGTCAAAGTATACAATTCCCACATTCCTCTTGCAGCAGCACTGTGAAAGGGACTGATCTCCTTACACAGAAATGGTAGTAGAGTTCAAACATACCAGCAGAACTCAAGAAAGGCTCTTTATTTCTAGGCAAACAGTTAAAGTCTAAAACTTACACTTTACTCTTCAATACCCATGTAAATAAAACTTTGTTTTAAACACACTTTTTTTTTTTTTTTTAATCTAAGTAGAAAATAAACTAAGCAAAATGAAGATAAACTCAAGGTGTTGGGTTTTTTCCTCCCTTAAAGACACTGAAATTATACCTAAGCATCAATTAGACTTACATGTCAGGGAAGACTTCTGTGCACAAGTTTGAATTTTACTGCAGATGCTCAACTCTCCTTTACATAAACACTGATTTACATAGGAACTTCATGTAGACAAAATTTATACTGTCACTGTCTTTGAGAGCCTCTTCCATTACAGAATTGCAGCACAAAGATGATTGACATGTTTAACAGCTAGTTGCATTGAATTTAAAAAAATAAAAATTCTCCCCACTACTACAATTTTCTGCCCTTTGTCCTGACTCACACGAGTTTCTACTGTTGCCATTTGCTCTTTCCCAGACAGTTTTGAAATGTGCCTTTCCTTTCATCTTGCTGTCCAATTTAAGACACCTTCATGGGTTCCTTCTATAGAATGGTTGCCTTTCTGTATCTATCAGAAGACACCAAAACTTACTGGGAATCAGCTCCTAGACCTTCTCTTGCAGAAAAAAAAATAATATTTTTTTTCCAGTCTGTAATCCTGAAAGGAAGTAATTCCCTATCTACATCCAAGAAAATAGTACTTTCGAGCTGAAGAATTCCTGGTTTGATCCTCAGCCAGTACAAAAAGGGGAAGAAATAAGAGATGGCCTGTAGCCACTTTTGTTTCCTTCATACCTCTGTTCCATCCAGATGCAGCTGAGGATGAGCCCAAATGTACTGACTCACCCAAACTGCCAAACATTCAGAGTCCCAGAGAGCAGTTTATATCCCAATGATTCAAATGGGAGATCCATCACTGATATCAGCTAGTAGCAGAATCAATCAATCGCATCTGATGGCTCCAAGTCAGGAAAGCACTTAAGGACAGGATTCCCCACTAGGGAAGGCAATTAAACATACACTTAAGATTAAGGATGGCTGCAATTGTCCTGAATGGACAAAGATGTATTCCTGAACTCAGGCCTTCTTAGTCTTAGCAGAACCTTAAAAATCAGAATTTTCCTTTTGCAAGGGATCCAAAGCCTGTGATGTTAAAAGTTTCTACTTTAGACCTAAGTGGCTATAAAACTTTAAAAATTAGTTCAATCTATTTTTCTGACCTCAAACACAGGTTATTTTCCACTAATACTGGAGCAGCTCTAAAATACTCAATGTTCCATGAATAAAAAAAGTCATTTTCCACTGTGAGTGGCCCTTGGACAGCAAATGTTATGGAAAAAAACTCCATCTCTGGATAGGACTGCAAAACACGTGTTTAAAAAACGAAAGAACCAAAAAAAAAAAAAAAGGAATCCACACTATAGGGTGCCCTAAAAATATTCGGTGTTCAAAACCAAATTTCCTCCAACCCTGAAAGCTCTATGAAATATTACACACCATAAAAGTCTTGGCCTGCTAACCAGTTGCTCTGAAACATTGGATATGTCTTCAGAAATTTTTTCCCCCAGCTACGTAGATTCTCATAAAGTACTCTGTATTTCCCATTCAACATCAAGACAGAACTGGGCTGGCACCAATCACATTGTGCTGCACTTCCCTAGAACTTTTCCTAACTTTAGAGGTTAAATTCACATGTCACCTTTCAAAGGAAATGATTCTGGGTCAGTAATGTCATCTAATTATTAATTTTACTCTCAGTAACAGTTACAGTGGATTTAGCACAACTTACAATGTCATTTCTTTGACTGATACATCTTCATATCTTCTCCAGCAGAAGTCATAAACTGCCTGTATAGTAACCTGAATTACACTTGAGCAATCAGACTTCCAGCAAAACATAAAAAGTCTAAACTATGCTGCTACTGAAATTACCTGCATCAATCTTGCCAGCTTCACCTGGAGTTAACAGCCTTGGGCAGAGAGCTGGAGTGAGATGTTTTGGTTCTTGGTCTGATCCTCCACTCTGCTCTATGACATTGCTTTGTCCTCTCATGGTCTTTCAAAGCTATTAGCTCTGTCTCTTCCCTACCAGACACACAAGGGTCCCTCTTCCTAGGTGGTAGTAGTATCTGGCAGGATTTAAACATACTTACTGACATCTGGTGACCTTAGAGGGGCTCCTGAAGCAAGACCCCTTCCCATCCCACTCTTGCTACAGCTGTTGGGTCCTGTTTAACTCTCTGTTTTTCAGCTCAAAGAGAACTTGATCTTTTTTCCAGCTGCAGGAGTTTAAGGCTAAAACATTATTTGTGAAATGCTCCTGCAACTCTTAGCAGAGAATTTTAGATCTGATTAGCCTTTGTAAAGGTTGAAAGCTTTAGTTAAATAATTAACTTCTTCAGAACTTTAATGAAAAATATTGAACATCACAAATCCCAGAACAGAGCCTTGAGACACCCTACTGGTAACCTCTCTCCATTGTAAAATTTGAGGACTTGATCCTTCCAGTCATTTAATCGGGCACTACCCAATGAGTTACTTCTCTTTTCACACTATGAGAATTTGTTAAACTTTACCTTGGGAACTTCTTGACAGCTTTTTGCAAACAGAAGTAGCAACTATCCAGGTAATGCCCACAGCCTTGCTGAGCCTTCTGAGAACTTGACTGAATTTAAAGTAGAATTCTAAAATCTTGCCTTTCTCTAAAATAGTTCATTTTAACCCTTTACTAATAAGGAGTTTGAAGGAAACCCCTGTAATAAGGAAAGCTGTGAGAAGACAGGGAAAAGCACACACCATAAAAGCAATGCTGCGAAACATTCCGCTTTATGTAACAGGGGTATCTTTCAGTTTAGCTCTATCCAAAGAGACTCAACTTTCAGGTTCCCAAATTGTTGCAAGACACAAAGCAAAGCACAATGAAGTTTTTGAAGTACATCTTACAGTTCTTCCCATGAGTGTCTGATAAAAAAATAAATCTCTAATGTAGATTCACTCAGAGTAAAAAGCATAACGGCAAAAAGATCTTCCATTTACTGCACCAATTATAAACAGTGTCATTCCTTCCTCATAAAATAAATCTGTACTTACCCTTTTACACATTTGAAACCCATTATTAATACCTTTTAGAAGAACACACAAAAATCTAAAAATAAGTTGTGAGCCAGAATCCTATGTGTTAAAGTACTTTAAGCGTTAAAGCTTAAGGGTAGAAAACAAAGAACAGCATCAAAGTTACATTTGGAATAGTGTGGGTAAATTGAGGAACAGATGGAAAAATCAAATTCTTGATTTATCTGGACCTGTTTCAAGTTCCAGCAAGTGGCTGGTCTACCTTTGTGAAACGTATGTGCAAAAAGATGGCCCTGACTCAACAGTTTTTGTGTGTTTCTCACATTTTAAAAAAAATCAATATGCTATTCTTAGACAGTCAAAATAGATTGATAAGAATGCAGAACTTGGATGAAGCTGGACTTGCCAAAATATTCCAGAGATCCACTATTATGTACATAGTATAACGCACCTCAACCTAGCATATTTCCCTTCTACTCTGAAGGAGATGGCTGGAGCTCCTCTCCTATGAAAACAGACTTGAGAGACATGGGGTTGCTCAGTTTGGAGAAGAGAAGGCTCTGAGGAGACCTTGCTGTGGCTTTCCAGTATCTGAAGGGGGCCTACAGGAAATCTGGTGAGAGACTTTTTAGGGTGTAGGGTAGGGATAGGACTAGGGGGAACAGAGCAAAACTAGAAGTGAATAGATTAAGACTGGATGTTAGGAAGAAGTTCTTCACTATGAGAGTGGTGAGACACTGTAACAGGTTGCCCAGGGAGATGGTGAAAGCCCCATCCCTGGAGGTCTTTTAGTCCAGGTTGGATGTGGCTCTGAGCAACCTGATCGAGTGTGAGGTGTCTTTGCCCGTGGCAGGGGAGTTGGAACTAGATGATTCTTGAAGTCCCTTCTAGCCCTGACAATTCTATCGTTCTATACTTTGTCACCAGGAGGTGGCAGACAATACACATTTTGCACATTCCTCCCCCCACTATTTGACTTAGAACTTTCAAGGTTTCACAATAAATGGAGTCTGACAGTTTTAGTTTATTTTAGTAATAATCACGAGATGATCTTTTCTGAAAATACAATAAATGTTATCCAAGAGCAATTTGGAGCAATCACTATTGATATTTATACCATGCGTGTTGACTGAAGAGCTCTTGGCTGTAAGAATGGAATATGAATCTATTCAGAACGTTACGAATATCTCCTAGCATGTGTGAGAGCTATAAAAGTGAGTTTATTATAATTAGTGGAAAAATATATTTCTTATAAATTAAAGAGAGAAATGGATACCATTAGCTTCAGCAATTTAGCTAGCTTTTAAAATCTGTTCTTTGATGGTCTTCTATTTATTAGCATATACTACCCTTCAGCATTTCAAAGGTGGTTTTTTTTTTGTTGTTGTTGTTGTTTTTTTTTTACTCAGAATGGGATTTTAAAAATCTTTCTTGCACACTAAAAAAAACAAACCACCAAAAGAATCAGATAAGTAACAACAACAAAAGAAAAAAAAATAGTAGTAGTCATCTGGCTAATCCTGCATGCGATATTAAATTTCACCTTTTCCATTAAAGCCATCAGACAAGAGCTGCCCTGTGTACCATGTACTAATGAACCCAGAGCCCCTTAAATAGAATACACTTAGTTCTCTTCAGGTTTTGAATAATTAAAGGGTTATTGAACAGCCATTAGCCATCAAGGGAAGCTTGGGAAGTGTAGCTTTCCCTGCTAATATCACCTCTTCTCTGCCTTTCATTGTTGTCTTTGTCAGATTGTTGGGTAGGCTGCTCCAAATTCCAGCTGAAGTCCTGCACTATGGCGTGCTATTCTCTCCTAAATTAATCATTTTTGCATACGTGCAAAATTTTTATATGTGTTTCAGGAAGAAAAATTCCTGAACAGACCTTACACTGCTAGCTATCAAATGGAGAGCTCAATATGTAGATTTATTCACAGGGATAACTATGGCTTGAAAAACTACAAAGAAGTATTATAAGTTATTCAGCCTACAGAAAAAACCCTCAGAAATCACTGCAGCCAAGATATTTTAAAGTAATTTAAGAATTCTGCTAGTGGCATGGCACTACTGTTTTTCACACACAGACAGACACCTTATTCATTAAATGGTTCTTCTTATGGAGAACTATTTTGTGGGCTTGCAAGAGCCCAAAAGATCAAACATATCTGTTTGATGCTGCTGAGAAATCTGAGGTGGCAACATCTGTGTAGAAAGGTCTTGAGTAAGTTTGGAGCAGAACAGAAAGAGCACACAAAATCTTCTCTAGTAATACTTCACTCAGGGTAGGCAGAGAAGTCATCCACAAAGAAGTCCTTCTTTCTGAGCATTCAGGGGGAAACACAGTGAGGAAAAGGTGATCCAAATCCAGCCAAGGTCTCCCTGACACTAGAAGAAAGGCACTCTCTTGTAAATAATTTTAGTTTGTTCTAAGAGATCCTCAGCTGAGATTCACCTTTGATCATTGTCTAATGGCATTTTTCCTTTAGATATTCATTTTAAGCATTTGCAGTGAGCTATTACTCCAAGAAGGCAAAAGATTATTACTGTATGTCAGTGTGGTGCAAGGTTACGTGGTTGAGCACTAGAATTGATGTAGTTTGATAATGGTTGGAACTCAATGATCTGAAAGGTCTTTTCCAACCACAACGATTCTATGACTGTGTCTGACATGAAGAAAAGGGATCTTGCAGATGCAGTGCCTGTTTTCATAGGAACAGAACTTTTAAAGCACACTGAATCATTAGGATTTTTTTCTGATTCACACTCTGGCTTGTCTGATAACTCACATGATGTTTTATCAGCATTCACAACAAAATTCTCACCCTACTACACTTCAAATGGACAGATTTTTGGGTCCCACATATTAGACAAATGTATTAACATAACGTGCAACTAAGTTCAATCTTCTAAAGTCAGTTGTGGATTGCTTTTCATCAAGGAAAGGTTAACAGAAAAACTCTGCTTACATCATTATGTAAGTTTTTCTGATTCTAGGCTTAGTGGCACTTTAAGACATGCAAGCTCTATTTTATTCACAAACAGCAATACTTACATCCTGGGCAATGACAGGAAATAAAGTCATTAGATAAATAATTTTTTAAGTCAACACTGGTGTCTTACCATAGTTAACATTTGGCTCACAGACATACACAGTTCTAAAGCATGTGGAAATGTACAGTCCCATGTGAAAATACTAATTTGTATTTAAATGGCTAACTGCTTACTCACCCTAAAAATATTAATATTAACAGTGTGACATTAACTCTCTGCTGAATTGGAGATGTAGGTCAGTTATAGATAGAGTTGCCAAGCTATAGTTGGAAAATATTACTTCACCAAAGAATTAGCCTTGGTACAACAGTGAATAGCAGAGCCACATGTCCTAATGTATGTCAGCCTGGCGCCACTATTGTACACAGAACTATTTGTATATCTGTGTTTCCATCACTGCTCTGGTTTGCTATCAACATGCCTTCTGATATGCACTGCCACATCATACTGCCTTCTCTGAACTCCCTATTTGCACTCACTTGCAATGTTCACTGTTACTAGCACTTGACCACACATCTTCAACAAAGCAAAAAAGACTGACTGACCTTAGCTTAACGAAATACTTGACAGGATACTGTCACTGAGAGTTAAGTCTTACAATTTAAACACAACAGATAGTATTATGAGATTGAAAAGAAACTATCAACCTTTACAACAAAGGACAACAAACCAAAATGAGCAATGAACTCCTTAATACATGTAGTTTCTAATTAACATTAATGCTGCTCCACAGATGTTGAGCTAGAAAATACCTATACCCTCTCATGGCTCAGCACTTTTCTTTGTTTCCTCATTACAGCTGCAGACTGATGGCTCTAAAAGGTTTACCTCACTGTCAGGCTTAAAGTTATATCAAGCTACGGCTGGAGATTTAATTTTCAGGTTTAACAATAGTCTAGACATACGTGCATCTCAAACAGGGATAAGGAAAGTTCTCTGATGAGCAAGTCAGCTGGCCATCCTTGCTGTTGCAGCAAGATAGCCATTCATTCTGGAGGGTTTGAAACTCTGTAGTGAAGCCTCAAACTACTTCATGCATAGAAGAGTACCTTTAAAAGAAAGATTATTTGAGCATTACATTGAAGTGACAGAAAGAAATGGGTGACATGTCCAATCAAAAAGGACCAGTGATCATCTTTCAAGATGTAAGGTAAACTTCTGAATTCAGCAATTACAAGGAACTTCAGTGCAATTCTTGCTTACCTTTAACTGGACATTCAACTGTAATATTTGCTCCAATTCTTGCCACGATTGTACCTCCGACAACTGCAGAAAGACTGCTGGCTTCCAGGTTTGTAATGTTTAACATAGAGGACAGGATGACAGGAATCTCTTTGAAATTAAAGAGATAATAAGTTTTAAAATCTGTTCTTGACTTTTAAATGTAGATCCTGTATTTAGGTTCACCATGTTTGGAACAGAATTTGGTTTGCAAAGCAGTAGCCAGAAAATACAGGCAGGATAGGTACAAGCAGACAGAGTTCACACCTGCTGTGGTTTTAGAGCAACATCTTATTTCTACCTATTAAATCAGGCAGTTTCATGGATTGCCAACAAGAGAAACTACTTCACATTGGACTTGGGGGCTTGTATAAAAAAGAAAAATAAAATACAGGATTGATTTTGTGAATATTGCAGTCTTACCTGCCCGCAATAACAATGATGTTTCCATATCAAACCCAAAGTCATTAACAGCCAGGCATCCATATGTACCAAGTTCCTTTTGAGCAGGATTCTGAATCTGCAGTTTTCCAACCGTGTCCAGGATTACCCTGCAGAATATTCAGGGAAGCACAAGGGTTACTACCCTGGGACAAACCCAGCTGAATCTTCTTCCAGGAGTTACAGATACAGCTGCACAATTCCTTTTTAGGAGTTTAACCAGTGCATGCAGTAACATTTCTTCCTCTTCAATGACAAAAGAGGAGCACAAAGGGATACATGCGTGGAAGATTCTTCACGTATCTTTTTTTCTACAAAGCTGTGTACTTCCTGCAGCCCTTTGGAGGACAGTGAGTTTGCTACTACAAACCAGAATCCCTTGGGAACAACAGCTTGAATAAATCAGACTACCACAATTAAAAGTATTAGGTTTGGCAAGAAATCCATCTCTCAAGGGTAAGTTTGGTTTTCAGCAGGATTGGGGAATTCACGAAAGAATGCTCCAATCTGACTTCTGAATTACTGTAGGGTTTGGGTTTTATTTAATATTATCAACATTAAAACTAAAGTTTTCACCAAAACCCCTCAGGTGTCTTGAATACTTTACCTGCCATTTAAGGAGTGAGGTATGACAAAGAGAGTACCACAGTCTAGGAAAAAGGTTGCAAATAGGTGACTGGGTTTTTCTCTCTTGTTGCCTTTCTCAGCAGTGAGTTACATGAATTATGTCATACTCTCATCAGGTAAAAAAAAAAAAAAAGTAGCTCTGGCACTCTCCCGTACTGAGTACCACTCACAAATGTATGTGATACACAAAACCATATTAAAAATCATTGTGTGTCAACAAAAACAAGCACCCAGTATAGTTCTTTTTGACAAACCCAACAGATAAACAGCCCTTTACATTCTTTTTCAGATGCTATTTAACGTCACTGGCTTTTGAGGACACAAACATATAAATGGCATAAGAAAACTCACTGTGGGAAAAAAATAAAGGCAAGAGAAACCTACTTTGCCAATGTGTCCCTTTAGTGCAAGAATATCAGCCTGAGCTAAAACAAAGGCAACTGATGAAAGCAGACATTAGGAATCAAACAGATACTTGTGAATAAACAAAACACCATCATGTCTGAAAAATGAAAGTATCACTTGCAACAAATTAGTGGGAAATTGAGTGTATTTCACAAAATAAACATAACTGGTGGGAGCTGCACGGTTCCAAAAACATTTGTGCTTTCAAAAGTGGCTTCATTTTAGTGTCTTTGCCTTAATTGATAGCCCTGCAGAAGTATATTTTTCTTGGCAGTGTGTTTAATCAGTTAAGTATGTTGAGAACTATCCAAAAGCACCTTTATCATTTCAGAATCGGTTTTTCATTACTCAAGAGCAAGCTATATCTCCAAGAGGCTCACACACAAAGCTAATGTTAATATTATCAGGTGAGCTTTTAATTTATCAGCAACAAAGTAAAACTATTTGCTCAGTCTTGAGCAAACATCTGAATATAACACACACTTGCTATACTTGTTATTCAAGTACAGTTCTCGAATGTGATGGCAGTACAGGTTCCTTTATTATTTTGTATTCCACTGTCCTCAACAGAAATATTTGTAAATTTTGAAGTACTGAAAAAAATTCATAAAAGAACATTCTTTCTTTTCAAGTTCAAGCTATGCACCTACAGTTATACCTAAAGATGTCCTGTGCTGAAGCACAGTGAGAGTATCAGTGGTATTTTCCCTCCCTAAAATAAGAACTAAGACTTGTTTTCATCCATATCATGGCAGAAGTTTTGGGGTTTTTTTTATGTCTTCCCAGTGTATTTGGTATCTGAACAAATCCAGTAAACTTCTTAATTTGAGTGTAAATCTGTTCATTTTGTGATGCAGCTGAAATCACAAAATCATAGAATGGTCTAGATTGGAAGGGATCTTAGAGATCATCTACTCCAACCTCCTTGTCATGGAGCAGGGACGCCTCTCAACTAGACTTGGCTGTTCAAGGGCTCATCCAGCCTGGTCTTGAACATCTCCAGGGAGGAGGCATCCACAGCCTCCCTGGGCAGCCTATACCAGAGTTCCATATGCTCAGAACTTCTTCCTAAGATCCAGCCTCAGCCTATTCTCCCTCAGATGAAAACCAGTCCCCTTGTCCTATTGTTAGGCATCCTTATGTAAAGTTCCTCTCCAGCCTTCCTGTAGGATCCCTTCAGACATTGGAGAACAGCTATAAAGGTGTCCCCGGAGTCTTTTTCTAGGCTGAACATTCCCAGGTCCCTCAGCCTATCCTCATAGCAGAGGTGTTCCACCCCTTAGATCATCTTTGTGACCCTCCTCTGGACTCATTCCACCAGCTCTGTGTCTTTCTTAAGGCATATCACAAAATACAGTTAGGACATGGAAAAAACTTTGCACCTAGTTAAAAAAAAAAAAAAAGGGTCAATCTTCCCACATAAAGTCATGAAAATGCACATATACTCAGATATGGACACATGAACACATACTTAGATATATTTAGTAAAATCAAACTATGTTGCAGACACTTGAAAGAAAAAAATCCCAGTTGCTCAAAAGATGGAAGGCAGTGTTCATGCTTAGCTCATTTTCACAGTCTTATGTTTTAATATCACACAGCAGGGTGGATTTTTACAGATGATAGTGACATAGTACATCATGCCAAAATAAAAGAGAAGGTATTTTCTTACTTCTCAGAGGCTTTTAATGTCTCCCCATCTTTTGTCCAAGTATATTTTGCTTCACTAGTACCAGCTGTTTCACACAGTAGATTGACAGCACGAACATTCCTGGTCAGAAAAACTGTATTTCCAACTCGTACAGTTACTGTTTCATTGAAGAAAACTCGAGGAATTTGCTTTTGCCTCATAATAACTGGAACCTTCTGGTTAAACATTAACTTATCAACAGTTTTTGTGCTGAAGTGCTCGGACTCATTTGGTGATTTGCCTGTGAGTTTTGAGGCAAGATTCTCATTCTGTGTCCCCTTCCATTTTTCAGTAGTTGGTTGTGGAGGCCTAGACAATTCAGCAACTAATTGATAAATGACCTGGGATGCTAAGTCTTCATTGACTTCTCCAGTTTCAATGAGCTGACTCATGTTCCTTACCAGTTCTTCAAACTGCGCCATGTCCATGCTGTAGGCACCTTGGAGAATTGCTGCCTCCAGTCGTTTATTCTTGAATTCACGAGAGTTGAAGTCTTCAGCTGAATTACTCCCAAAGGTTTCAAGGTTCTGGCGAAATGGCTGATCATTTACTTGTCTGTCACCCAGATACAGCTCGTTCTTCTTACTCCATATCTGCCACATTTTGCTCATTTTGTGCCACTTGGCCCCAAAGCTGTTGGCCTCATTATGATCCATGTCACTGGCCTCACTGGCATGTTTCCTAAGATTCGGTGGCTCTATCAATCTGTTGTCAGTACCAATGAGTTTGAGTACAAAGGTTTCATGCACGGGGCCTGCAATACAGCGGTACACACCGATGTCAGTAGCCTCAAGACTGTGTATCTTCAGCGAGCCTGATTTAGTGATGCCAAGTCTTTTAGAGTTTTCTAGGTGTTGCCCATCTTTCTCCCACCGGATAAGTGATTTCTGGAACCTTCTTACGGGGCACTTAATTACAACTGATGTTTTTGGAAGTAAGTAGGCTCGGCTTCCTATGGTAAAATTAATGCGTTTCTCCTGTCTGGTTTGAATATAGACTCGGTGAATGCCGACGATCTGCGGCCCATGAGCAGAATACTTCTCTGGAAGCTTCAGTTTAATCTCTGAAAGAAAAGAAAGTATTGAAAAGTACCTAATCATTGGCAGTCATGTTTATGAAATTTGCTTTTCACAGAACTCGACGGAACTTTTACTGCTTTTGTTCAAGTCAGATTGCAACATGCTGAGTTTTTATCTGAGTCACAAAAATGCAAAAATATCAACAACATGAAACCATAGCCCTCCCCTACTCCAGACAAGACTTCTATTGCTTCTCCCCAAATCTCCAAACAATAAAAAGATACAGGCAACATACACCTATGTAAAGGACATAGATGGTGCACACATGCATAAGTGTATATATACTCATGTATTATATAATACATTAATTTGTACTCTCTATATAATCCTATCACAGTTATATTTCATATATATATATATCTATCCTATTGCTGCCTCAAAAAGGCTAGGCATGACGCAAATGCAAAAAGGGAATAAAAAAAAAAATATGATCACATTATCACTTTTCCCACATTTCAGCACTGCCAAGCGCAGAATGACCTAAATAAAACAACTCAAAACCTATCCAAAAAGCAAGGCTCCCCTCTACTGTTATTTAAATTGTTGGCTGCCTGTGCTGCTTGTTGACTGAGTCAAGCCAAACTGACAGCAACATAGGAGGTGAAAGAAACAGTCAATGAAGACAGTACATGCAGCCATCCTGTAATCATCGGCTGAGGGTAATTTCTTTGGGTTGAAAGATGAGTTGCTCACAGCATTGTGCCAAGAAATTAGGGAGGGAAGGGAGGAAAGACAGAAATAGTTAGAACTTTGAGAGGTTGAATATAGTAATCAGCTGAATTGACAAAGCAGACAATAACAGCATAAAGCTTCAGGGAGACTGGGTACGGAGACAGTGGGTATTTCGAAGCTCCTCCTGGGCTGTACTGCAGGCGCTTGAATGCTGAAAGGTTTCTGGTGAGCTGCCTGAACGGATACCACCACAAGCAGGCTTTCTAGCAGTAGCTGGATAGGCACACGGTAGACAAGAGAATGACTACAATGTTTCAGATACCACTGTGCTGACTCACTGGTGGCAAATACTGTGCCCCACTTTGATCAGCAGGACTAATCTCACTAAGAAAAAGCTAGGCAGGTGAGAAACAAAGTGCTACAGGAGGTGTGGAGCAACGGTCAGAGTTCATTCCACAGAAAAAGAAATTTACCAGCTGGGAAGAGTCGGGAAACACTCTGCATTGGTACTAGAAAACAATCTAGTTGTGTTTGGTGACCTAGCCTTTTGGAAAAAAAGCCCAGAGCCTGCAGAATGAGTTGATTAGCCAGGAAATGGACACACAAATCAAACCACTTCTCAATGTGCCTGCATCTGCCATCATTATGACTACTCCAGTTGGTAGATACATAAATGAAACAGCAACTACACCAATGGCGCACCAAGTGGTATTTGAAAAACTGCATGCTTAGATACATATGCTTCAAATATGCTGTGAAGAAATAGGTGAAAAGTTAAATGCTTCGAGCATTCAATAAGTGTGTACGCTATAGGAACTACACCCTAGAGTGCCTTCTTATGCTTATAAAACAAAACGGTTATTTTCAATGTTTTGGGTAATGAGTTCAGACCTGAGGGGATATCATGGTTACATAATTACACAGCTTTTTAAATCGGTATTCGTTATCCAGATACATGGTTGCCTCAACCGTTTCACATGCTGCAACAAATAAACTGCTTTAGGCACTCAGTTTACAAAAATTATGAAAGTAGCGTCCTGGTTTTAATAAGTTATTTGGTCCAAAATATTTATTTTTAGGGAAGTGTTCCAGTATTAAATATTCCATTTCCAAAATCCAACTTACAGACACAGCAAGAGTAACTTTAAACACACAAAATATTTCAGGCTGTGGTCTGTTTACACTAGTTATTCCAACATGGAACTAAACCCAGTGCATACTTATAAATATATTAACAAGTCTCTTCCATTCCATTTAAAAAAAAATAAAAAAATTACTAACTCTCATTAACAGTCCAACATCAACAGGTGTGTATATTTTTACTGGTGACTTGTGAGCAAAGGTAGGAGTGAAACAAAGTTCAGAGCTGTGGATGACAGGTCATATAAATATATAAGGTCATACGAATATATGAGGCCACATAACTGTATATTTTCTAGATCCTTAGTATCATCCAATCTTGCAGCTGCTGAGGTAATAGACTGTTTGGGAGAGGTTTTTACCTACAAGGTACATCTTGCTAAAGGTTAGATTGTACTGGAACCATTGGACCTCATTATCACCTGGTACAAATACATCTGCAACTACGACCTCTAATGGTCTTCTACAGCTTTAGTTGGGCCTCAGGTCCTCCTGACCTCAGGGCTAAACTGGTGTTATTTCCTATTTCTCAGATTCCATAGTCAGGAATGTTTCTGAGTTAACAGGACTTTTTAAGTAGGAAATAGCTATGCTTACCAGTCCCATGGTAAAAGATTAAATCTAAAAAGACTGAGCACTGTCACAAGGCATTTTAAAAGGAGCTCATCTGAGCCACAGAAGCATAATTTTGAGGCAGTATTTTCAGAAACACTGCTCTCAAAGGCAAGAACCTCTGCCAGCACACATGGCACGCACCACACCACTCTTCACCAAGTCCACTTCACTCTTTGTAGCTAGCCACGTTCCCGTGGAAGGGCTGTGCTAGGATCCTGTCTTATATTCATTCACCCTTCAAGGGAGCCTGAATGGGCTGCCAGAGGAGATACCTCCCTCCCACATGCTCCTGTTCTGCTACTGACAGCTGTTTCAGCTTCTGCTGCTGCGCTGGCTCCTTCTGCAAAACCCAAACTAGAACTATGGGTATGGACATGCCTCATGCCTTCCCTTGTCCTCCTACTGCATAACCAGGGAATTGCCAGGTGGAACTGAGCTGCAAGGGTTCCCTTGCTCCAGGTGGCTGCAGAGATGGAAAGAGAGGACATTGACTTTCTTCTAGGACTTTGATCCACATCCATTCAGGACAATTGCACACCCTCTGCAGTCCAATGTCCAGCTTCCTTGGCACTGTGGTTGCAGCTGACAACGTAACTTTAATATCAGCCTGTGCTAAGCAATTTGCTAACCAGCTACACTGCCATTCAACTATCCACAATTAATTGAATTCAGATAGATATGCAGCTCAAAATATTTTATTAAACCTTATGCCAAGGACATTCCTGAAAGTCCACAGGGCTTTATTTAAGTGGAGTTTTGAACCTCAGGATTTTGGCATGTTAATCTGAAACACAGGCCAGGAAAAGAAGTTTCACATTATGTATGAATCAGTAATTATTCTATTTTTTATTTTGTTTTGTGAATAAATTTTAAGGCAAAGCCCAAAGTGTATGAAGTAGCTATTTTTTGACAGTACTATGAATTGGGTCAAAACACCTCTGTGATCTATGATCAAAACCAGGCCATTTGTGAAGGTTTCTCATTTTCTCCCACCTCAAAACTGAAAACTCTCATGTTTTGCTTTCTTTTCAGTACTTTGTTCCCCAAATCTACAAACCGCTTGTAGTCCCCTGTACAAAGGAAGGAGAGCACAGGTGCAGACATAGGAACCTGCATTAGAGCTACCTATTCTAAATGACTATGTAAATAAACATACTCTGTATCGCAAAGGTGTTTCAATCGCAGTACTACAATTAGTGCAACCAGGGAATCACAGAAATTTAGAGGTTGAAAGGGACCTCCAGAGATCATAGAGTCCAACCTCCCTGCCAAGGCAGGATCACCTAGGGTAGTTCACACAGGAACAGTCAGGTTTTGAAAGTCTCCAGAGAAGGAGACTCCACAACCTCTCTGTTTAGCCTGTTCCAGTGCTCCGTCATCCTCACTGTAACGAAGTTTCTCCTCACTCCACCATTATTACAACCAAACTTGTGTCTAAATCATAATTTCTATAGACAATCCTGCTGAAAACATTTTTATATGATCAGCAGTAAAATACTGAATTTTTTGAAGAGTACTGTCATTGCTTCCTGCAAAGCTCCTGAGACTGGGATTCTCATTTCCACAAGGAAGGATAGAAATTACACTTGAAGTTATCACTGGCACAGAGTTTCAGGTTTTGAATTTCACCACACTAAGCAAAACGTCCAGTGTAATACAAATGTACAGTGAAAAGACAAGCCAGACTGGATTCTTATCTTTTTCTAATGTCATTGGTAATTTACAGACAACTTATGTTTGGTTGGGTTTTTGTTTGTTTGTTTTTTGTTTATTGTGGGTTTTTTGTTTGTTTTTGTTTGTTTTTCTGTCTTTTGGGATAATGTAAAGGATAAAGGAAAAATCAGGTCAAATGTGTGTAAGTAAAAGGGTGAGACATGTGTACCATTAGGGTGTATTCAAAACCTACTTACTGAAATCATAACCTTTATTTCTGACTGGCAGAAAACATTTAAAACAATCCTATTATTACTGGTCTAGTAATTATGACATTTGGTTTATGCCAAATTAGTAATGTTGTCAAAGTACAGGGTGATGAGTGAATTAGCCTGCACACAGATTTTTCTTTATAAATATATCATTCCAAATCTGCAAGCAACTACATAAAGTAACATACTTACTGTTGCAGGCATTCATCTGACAAGACCTTACAAGCAATGAAGGAGACAAACTACTGCACACTGATCCATTTAATGTGACATATTGGCCCTTTGCTGTTAGGCTTTGGCAGGCAAGTTTCCTTCTCTGGATTCCAACACCACAGCTTACTGAGCACTGTGAAAGGAAGGATGCAGTCAAACCAAACTTGGTGTCCCACACCAAACAAACTAATTTTAAACCAGTTTGTTTTGTTTTGTTCTTTCTTTTCTTCTGAGTGTGCACATTCTGTCATACAAATCCTTGTGTTATCCAGATGCTAATCTCTCTCCGCTTTTCCAAACAATAACATATATAAGACAGACAATTTCTTCCAGCAAGCAACTCAGGAACAATTGAAATAACATTATAGTATTTCTTTGTGTCCAAGCACAGGCAGAACAATGAGATCTAGTATCTAAGAGAAACAATTCAGTACATTCTAAACAGTCTGTGTTAAATCTCTCAACCCTCTCTCCTAGTTTGTATTACGTGAACCTTTAATTTCAGCTAAATTTAGTTCTGTAAGTATTTTTGAACACGGAGTGGTAACAAACTTGGATCAAATGGGAAAGGAGGACAACATATTCCAGAACAATGCAAATTTTTCCTTTCTGCAAGTCATAATATGAAACAATTGTTAGTCACAATGTGTCTGGTTGAATGCATTGTCATTACAGTCTGTTTTCCAGCATCTGAAACAGAGTTCAGGAAAGGGGCTATGATCAGCCTAGTTATAGGCAGGGATCTGCAGGAACTGTACGCACAGGTCAGTCCAGGTACATGTCTTGAGAAACGTTCTGCTACCCTATAAATGTAATGCTCTAAAAATGCACTCAAGAATAAATCTCCAGAACTCACGTTGCACTTGAAGCTTTTGGTTCACCATTATTGAGAGCTGCTCACCTTGGACCATTCTCCAAAGACCAGCTGAGGAGGACAATCAACTTTTGCACACGGTTTACTAGTTGGCACTTTAGGTTCCTGGCAGGTTTCATCAGACAGTTTCAGGAAACTTCCATCTGTCAACAGCTGCTTACAGTACACTTTGCGGGTCTGAATCCCTCCTCCACAAGTATGTGAACACTGAAAATGAGAACAGAGCATGTACACCTGCATGGACATCTGCACTCACCCATCACATTGTTCTTGTACAAACACCGTAAGCCTCTCCTCCATGACTACATTCTCTCGAAAAATGACACCTACTTTCAATTAGAAAGCAAGCAGCATGTAGGAAAATCTTTTGTTGAAATGATTAGCTAATATAGTAGAGTTTAAAAGTCACACCACCTGAATGCAATTAAGTACTTGAAATCTTGAAAAAAAAACCAAACAACCCACCCATTTTGAAAATACCCATGCATCTTACACATCTATGCCCCTCACCAGTCAACAAACCTGGCAGGAGTTTAGGAAACCTTGTCCTTGAGATAAAAAAAAAACCCAAAGCAGTAATGTCTCCAAAGGCATGTTACTGCATTTGGAGAGCAAAGAAAGCAGAGGTTATGTCTAGAGTTATTGCTATCCAAGCTTTCAAAAATCTTACAGAGGTCTTTCCACCTCACCCTGTGACTACCTACTTGCATAGTAGCCAAAAGCATTATTTTTGACCTTGGATTAGTTTGTTCTAATGAAATCAGCTGAAACACTTAGATATCAAAGTTTAGGAGCTACCTTCCATGTTACTCCAGCTAGAGAACTGCAAATCTGTCACCAGAGGAACGCATTTAAACTATTTCTGTAACCCGGCCATACCTGTTGCCATTCTTCAACATGCCAAACAGGGGGACAATCAATCTGGTTACAAGCTTGTAAAGAATGAGGTTTGTTGTCTTTGCACTCCTCAGGATCAACAACAGATCCTCCTGGCTGCTGGCAGTACACATCTCTTGTCTGTATCCCAACCCCACAGGTAGCTGAGCAGTGTCTCCAGGAGCTGCTTTGCCACCTGTTTCAACGATACAGCCAGAAGTACACATTTTAGCAACTTGCTTCAGAGTGGGGAAGCCCAAACAGAGTTAAGTCAAAACAAAATCATACCCAAACAGAGCCTGGTTAAAAATAACTAAAGGTGTAGTTCTTGATAGATGGATAAAACATCCCTTTGGCTTGGCCGGAAAGCAAAATTATAAAGTAGATTCATGAAGTTGTAAGTGATGAGGAAATGCAGAAGTTATTAACAAAGTAATAAAAAGTCAAGGCCAGACAAATTAAGCTCCAGCATTTGCTTTCAGAATGATCCTCACAAAAAAACCAGCCTGTTGGCAGCCTGCTGACATTTATATTTATAAATGTAAACATGTAAACAGACACTTCATTCATTTACAAAACCTCCTTGAAATGTGTGTATGTTTCCAAAAAACATCCTGTTCCTCTCAACTTCTCTACATTTTGCAAGAGGAGGTTTCTGCAAACATGCAGAAACAATGTGCAAAGACTCAGGGATGTCAGAGATCAGAAGTATGTAAATAAGGCATATCCAAATGTCACATATGGCCTTTTCAAGCAACCAAATTAGCTAGGATTTCTTGGATTTTGACTGAGTTTGTTCTTTGCCTAGAATCTCCAAAAAAACGTAAGAAACTAGAAAAGCTAAGTGTGGCACCTAAAAAAAGCATCAACTTAAAATATCTTTCAATCATAATTTCACTTTTTTCCCCCTTTTTCTATTCAGTATGGATAGAAAGTAAATATTCTCTTTTTCTGAGAAATTGCCTTAAAACCTCCCTTGTAACACAAGAGTTAAAGCTATTTCTCGAACTCTAGCACATATCTGCACAGGAGATTTATTTCAGAAAACATTCCCTGTTTAATAGGGTGATGTGAAGATTGACAAAGGAGTGAACAAGAGCAAAAAAAGAAAAAAAAAAAAATTCAACCCATCCCCAAAACCTAGGTAAAGACAGAAGCAGCGAAATATCAGGCTGAGAGAGTTGGGGCTCTTCAGCCTGGAGAAGAGAAGGTTTCAAGGAGATCGTGTGGTAGCCTTCCAGTATCTGAAGGGGGCCTACAGGAAGGCTGGGGAAGGACTATTTACAAGGTCTTGTAATGACAGGATGAGGAGGAATGGGTTTAAACTGGCAGAGGGGAGATTTAAACTAGATGCTAGGAAGAAGTTCTTTACAATGAGGGTGGTGAGACACTGGCACAGGTGACCCAGGGAGGTTGTGGCTGCTCCCTCCCTGGAGGTGTTCAAGGCCAGGCTGGATGAGGCCTTGAGTGATCTGTACTAGTGGGAGGTGTCCCTGCCTATGGCGGGGTCTTGGAACTGGATGATCTTTGAGGCCCCTTCCAATCTAAACCATTCTATGATCCTATGATCACCCCAAATCAAGGTCACAGCCCTGCAATCTGAACCCTTTCTAAGAAAGCAAATGGTTATTTAGCTCACATTAACCAAATTTTTTTTCCCCCCCAAAATGCAATTTCATTATTACAGTGTACCTTGGAGGGCAAAGCTTCATATTGCAAGCACGAGTCATTGGTGGTGGTCTCTTGGAGTTGTCACACAGTGTTTCATTGACAGCTTGTTTTGTCTCTACATGCAGACACACTGCAATGGCTTCTTGTGTTCCTGAATGGAAAAGGAAAACACTAAGGAAACACTGAAGGGAAGAGATTTCCATGAAGCTTACTCTTGAACAATGCTCAATAAGAAAAGCCCTAAACATCAAATTAGGTAGCAGGCTTTGAAGTTTACATCTGAAGTAAAAAGCAACAAACATAGTTTATAATAGTAATATTCAAAAGAGAATTATTTCTAGCACTTCTGTGGTATTTAAAAAGCATGACTGTTTCTGAACACCAACAGAAAATAGATTTTTCTGCCTGTCCACCAGGAGATGCTACATCTGTCTGGTTCTGTAACCATCCCAAGCCAGCTACTGGTTTCTTTGTCAAAATCAGGGTAAAGATGAATTCTTCTCACTTACCTGAATTGTAAGAAGCTAAAAGATCTGCAAGAAATGTATTTAAAAAACTATAGTCAGGAGAATGGCTGACTCAGCACAGAAGCTTTCTCACAGGGACTAAGAGGTGCAATAGTTCTGCTGAAGGCAGCAAATCTAACCCAGCCTAGAGGTTACTTGACTCATGAACATTCCTGGCACCTTCTGATCTGCAGCTCTTGCTACCTGGATCTTATTACTGAAGTAAGAAAGATCACTAATACTTAAATTTCTATAAGTCAAAATGAAATCTAATATAGTTTGCTTTAGAACAAGTCAGCTTAGCAAACACACATTTTGTGAGCTACTTTTATTTTAGATGTGGTTATTCAATGTGATATTCAATATGATATTTTTCAGTATGAAAGCCTTGCTCAATTTCAAAGCTCAGTTGCATGCACACAAAAGACAAGATGAATGTATAATATTGTCGGGGGATTCTGTGAATTATTATTATTAATAACAACAACAATAATAACAAATATTAATATTATATAGCTAATAATAAGATACAATTTTAAATAATTCATATTATATGCAATAAATAATAAAATAGTGACAAATAAATTACATAAACCCCAACGTTTTATTGTTTCCAGGTGAAAAAAAGGATTTTAAAGGGTTTCAGAATTTATTTTTCCATTTCCTTCCTATCTTTCACTTTTCCGCAGTAATTTTGTAAGGATATGAACTTGCTTGCAGCAGCAGGTTATATTTCTTATGACCCGCTTGCAAGGTTTCAAAGGGAGTGGCATTTTCAACCAGAAAGCTTCACTAACCACTTAATGGTATCACTGAGGACATTACCTCAAAACTTCACCATTATTGTTACACAAAGGCTACTACAACTTCTCCAATTTCTGTGTCGGCTGTACACAGTGATTGATTTCTTGGCACTGTTGATCCTCAACATTCAGGTTTCAGTGGGACTGATAAAATATCCTACATTGAAAGTTAGTTATTCATGCCAATTCTCCTCATTTCTTTCCTCTACAACAACATTTATGGGTACTGTCATTCTTTAAAAAAAACAAAGCTGTTCCTTCAATTTATAAACAATTCTGTCTTAGTCCAGCATTTCAGCCAGCCCAGGACACAATCCCTCTTTGTGACACTTGAACCAGCCCAACTATTTCAGACACTTCATCAGGTGATTTTCATAACAACATAGATTCCAATCAGGTGATTTTCATAACAACATAGATTCCAATCCCTTTCAGGCTCTCTGGTACACCTCTACATCCCCTCTGGGGCTCATTTTCACTTTAGAAAGACCTTGTTATATAAATGTTTTGACTACATCTACAAAGTGATGAATTTTTATAGACCCTTCCATTATTGACAACCAATTCAGTTATCTTATATCAAGGTATTGATAATCATATTAACATAGAATACACACACTGAAAGCTATTTAACTATCACGGCTGAGAAGAAAACTTTAACAACAAATACAGTGACTACAATGCAACGCACAAAGATGAGAAACAAATAGATAAATCTATTTTCTAGACCTCTATTTTTTTTCTGCAGACCATCACCCAAGAGAACCAAACCGATTCCCATGTGTGTATTTAACAGAAGCAGCTTCCCTGTCCCCTTGCTCAGGGAATGAACACATCTGACTATCTGCAGGAGTGAAACCAAGGTTAATAAATCGTGTTGTGGCAGAACCAGAACAACATTACCAGACAAGTAATCAAGCATCCATATAAGCTCTGGGTTTGGTCAAAATCTACGCTGTGCTACCAAACTCCAGTTTTGCTGACCTCATTGTGTTCCTGTGGGAAAATCCCACTCTGAGGTGATGCTGCTCTGCAGCAGGTTGTGATAAGTAATATCTTCTCAATATCTCACACAAAGAAGGGAATGAAATGAGATTCCTTTCAGACCATTTAGGTTGGCAATAATCCCATGGGAATTTTTTATCTCAGTGTTATAAAAATCAAACTGGTCAGCCGAAAGAACAAAAGGCATCTCACACAAGGTGACAGTTTTGACTGCAGCTTGCCACCTGGAGTTCGTTAAACCACTTCTGCCTTGCAGCATGACCTACCTAGCTTTAATTGTGTTACCAGAAGAAAATGTCGATACGTGGTGTATCTTTCATTTGACTTCATTGCAGAGCACGAACTGCAATAATGATTCTTCCCCAGAGGGGCTTTGTTTTGATACTGTAAGTATAAAACAGTTATTAAAGAGTTGTTAAAAACATAACAAGCACTCCTTTTTTGTTCCTGGGTTCTCTGTTCAAGAGCTCAATTCAACAAATAACTACACATAATTGATGCAGCAGCTGTTTGAACTTCACTGTCAAAATGTTCTGACAGCTAATCAGATTTCTCACCCCAAAATATTAATTTCTTATTCTAATTTGATTGGAAAACAGAAAAATCTATTATTCAAACAAGCAAAGTTTTCTATGTATGACTTTCTTGGCTTCTAATATAAACATAGTAGATAATTTAACAAAAACATTATGTATGCAGCAAAGAGCAGTAAGTATTTTTACAGTAATCTGATGCACTATTGTAGTAATTATCCTACTATTCAGTGAAATAGAATATTTTCTATTTTAACCCAGCATCTATTATTAAACCACATACATTTACATTCTTCTACAAGCTTTTCTGTTCAGTGGAACACCCAGTGCATGAAGCTGTGTTAAAGATCAGAATGCTTGCAAACAGTTCAGACTTTTTGTTTTGGTTTTTTTTTTTTTCTTTTTTTTGGAGTACAAAGCAAATGAGGGTGGAAAGCTGCTGTGCAAATGGTAGGAGGGAGGTTCTATTCTTTATACCTGCAAAAGGAAGGACAATAATTTCTTTCTATCAATAGTCTCAGTCTGGTGAGAGTTTAAAAATAGATGCTGTCAGCTTAAATCAGAAGAAATGCCAAGTCCTACATACAACTGAGCTTCTCTGTAATTCTGCTGAAACTGGCAACGTTATTTATACTCCCTCTGTAAAAGAGCAGTGTCTACAGTTAATGAAACTGGTTATAGGGGTGACCAGTTACCAGACTGCCTACAACACTATGGCAAATGCTCTCAGCTTTATATGCAAGTCTCAGAACAGTCATTACTGTTCTTAAGAGCCCTTAAACTTGGATAGAATCCATTAATTTTCTAAGATCTCAGGTTTCTTATAAATAAAATGCTAAACTTTAAACCATTATGATCCAGGAAAAATCCTGAAAGAGTAACTTGTGGCTTCCAAAGCCACAAACTATGGAGAAAACAACAGGAAATTAATAAGTATTGACTGTTTAATCACATTATTTTTAAGACAATGTAATGACTTCAGGCGCTTGAACCATATTTTTGCAGCATGTGGAATATAAATAATGATAACTACACTGAACTACCAAAACATGCCTCTTACAATTAAAGGGATAGTTAAACAGGGACCCAGAAAACATTCAGATGTTTACTAAATGGAAAACATCTTTTTAAGGTATTCTATAGTAGTAAAGTAATTGACAACACTGAAAAAATACTACAGATTTCAAGAAAGACATTTCTTTTCCTCATGTATAGTCTTAGGTGAACTCTGGGATGCATTAATAAGAGAGTGGCCAGCAGATTGAGGGAGGTTCTCATTCCTCTCTGCCCTGTATCTGGAATACTGTGTCTAGTTCTGGGCTCCCCAGTTCAAGAGGGACAGGGAGCTACTGGAGAGCGTCCTACAGAGAGACACAAAGGTGATTAGGGGACTGGAGCATCTCCTACAAGGAAAGGCGGAGAGATCTGACAATATTATGAAAATTAAACTTTTATTGGGGGCTCTCAAAGCAGGACCAAAGTTCTTTAGACTGAAGAAAACCCCAACATAGTAGGAAAATGAGGCAAATCCTGAGACTGCTGAGAATATAGCTGGGATATTTTCAGCTTGGGATTCCTTCATGCCCTGAAGACAAAAATGATTTTCAACTTCCAGGATGGTTACAGAGGTTCCCTATGGATATTAAAGGTGACTCATGACAAACTGGTCTGGACAACTTTCATTTGCACTCAGAAAGATGGATGAAAGCAGTATTAAATATGCTTACAGGCATAATACAGCATAGCAGTCCTCAAAAGTTTTATGGCACTTCATATGCTGCCTGACAAGTCACACAGATTCAGTGCAGAAAGCACACACTTGCATTATTAATACTCTGGAACCTGCTAAATATGATGAATAAGAAACCAAAGATAATTATTGATAATGTCTTGCAGACCACTTCCTCTATATAATTGCAGTATCTTAAAAACTAACGTTTCCATCTGCATTTTTATGTCTGCTTTGGAGAGGGATTCAAATTAAAATTCTAATCCTGTACCTGTTTTTTTTTTTTTAAAAAAAAAAAAAAAAAAAGGTGCAGGTGAAGAGCACTGAAACAGATTCAGTCCTTGCTTAAACTGTGGTTATAAAGATTCCAGCTTACTTATACCCTGCAGACTTTCCCCTCATTCAGAGAGAGTCAAGCACTAAGAAATGGGGGTAGGGAGTTCTGAGGACACAAAATTCCACAGAAATTTATTTTAATAGCCACTGCTAGATACATACCTCCTAAAGAAAAAGTGCCTAATATAATTTACATTACACTGGGACATGCTAAACTCAGACAACATTTATTTCTTGTAAGGAAACAGTTCATCTAATTGAAATGAGATTTGAACATAAAACTTAGCAGAAATGGATCAACTCCTTTGAACTACACAATGGAAAAATAGTAGACAGTGAGATCATTAGTTAGTACATTGCAGTAAGTTGGAAAAAGAAGAGATGTCTGGTTCCCTTAAAACTACTTATCGGCAGGTAATTTTTGGTCTGTTTGAAAGCCTTTGCCAAGGCAGCAAGAAAACCAGAACTGACAGAATGAAAAAAATCCCTGCTACCTAACTAGCATAACAGTACAGGGACTTCTGAAGCTTGCAGTTGATAAAATATCCTGACAAGTTTCCCTAATTCCCAGGAGCACTACATAAGAAAAACATCTAGACACAGTACCAGTGACACCACAAGAAGTCTCAAGAACACAAGTAGGTATTTTCTTTCAAGCTTCTTCAAACAGATAATTTCTATTTTGTATCAAACAAAAGGTTAGACTGCTATGAACATCTAGAAGACAATTTCAGGTCAAGTACCTTCACAAATTCATGAAAGGGCCACAAGTCAACAACAGAATTCACACTCAGCTCCCTCATGAACATATTAAGCTGAGCATGGGACTCTGCTCATCAGTCATCTTGAAGTTTCTTCATGCCAGCAAACAAAACTACTCTTTTCAGTAGAGATTTCTTAAATTACCATCAGCTTACACTCCAAGTTTTTATGTGAACATTTCTGTATGGACAAAATGAAGATGCAGACAACACAACTGTGCAGCAGCAGGCAAGGATAAGAGGTTACTGCGACCTAGATGTCTGATGACGTCCTCAAAATTAAAAAAACTGCAGAATTTCAGAACACTTCTGACAAAGCCATCCACTAAAAAGCAGTGGTAAAACGAATATAAGGTGGCCATGAAATAACTGTACACTACAAAAAGCAGTGATGAATATAAGAACTACAGACTTAGTGGTAATGAAAGACTTGTTTCCACTTTAAAGTACGATTTTCTTATTTCTGAAAAGAATTCCCTCATTAATATGAACAAAGGCACTTGGTCACTACAGCTGTCACTACCATGACATATTCATACACATATACTTGGACTATAGCCTCTTCTACTTCACCAGTCATAATGCCCACTGAAGGATGCACAGACACAAGTTTTGTGATCACATGTGCTGCTATTCCTATAGCTCAATTCCATCAGCAAAGAAAAGGAGGCAGGTATCGGTCACTCACCATCCTGTTGACAGCATTCTAGGACACCCCTCCCAGCTTCTGCCTTCAAGGTTTGAACTGATGAATAGTACAAAGAAGGTAGCTTTCTGTGAGCTCCAGACTGGTTCTCTGCTTTCAATTGTTTCTGTTCTCCCCTTTTCTACATTTTTAATTTCTTCTGTGAGTACAACTGTCTTCACTTCCCACTGATGTCATCAGTCCTGTCATATATAGGTGTGTTCGCAATTCCACTGCCTCCACTTAACACTTCATAACTCATTCGCGTTCAGTCCCAAAGTACAATATGTAGTAGCAACACCAGCAACCTTGTCTAGCAACATGTACTTAGGACGAGAGGGAGATTCGATTACATCCAAAAAGGAATGTGCCTAACTACTTGCAGACAGATGTATGGCACAGAGTTCCTACAGAGTGTTATAATGTACCAAGACCTAAACAAACTCCTGTTTGATCTTCCAGTCGGTCAGACTGAAAGCAACTCTTCTTAATTACAATTTTGTATCCCTACTCTACCACAGAAAATGGCAGCATTTTTGAAGACAAGGAAAAAGATGGGAATTTTAAGCCTGAAACTATACACTTTCAGTTCCTAGGAATAGAAAGATCATCTAACCATTCCCATCACTGCTGCAGTAAATGTTTTGGTACCACCAACTGCCTGGCAGATGAGACTCCTGTTGCAAGAAGTCTAAAGCAAGCTGGTGTATCACCTACCTCTTGCACCTTACTTAACTAAATAAAGTTACTGTTTGAACACAGGATACAGAGGAAACAAGGTAGTCTGAAATACTCTATGGATAATCCAGAGATAAATTAAACTTGAAGCTGTATGTTTTCCTAGATATGAACATTAGGGTAAGGTTAACAGAGGACCCAACAAAGTCATATAATGCCAAATTCTTACAACTCAAGATTAATAAACACATAAAGGTACCTCCAAGACATGTGGCTGAACAAGGAGTAAAGCCAATGTACTCCCAGTCGTAAATCACACTATCATCTTCAGCATGTGAAAATTCTGGTGTGTAGGGGACAGGATCACTGTCACAGGATGCCTGGTGACAGACTCGTTCTGTTGGTGGTTTCACATCCTCACACTCCTCCTCAGGCAGTTCAACCTCAGTCTGAGTAAACGCCAGAAGAATTCGGCACTTCACGTCTCGCACCTGTGTGCCACTGCCACACGTGGCACTGCATGGAGACCAGGGTTCAGGAATAAACCTGCAAGTAATAGCCCAGTAGAAACACTGTCATTTTATTCCATGTAATTGTGTCTCTGTGTGTACAAAGAGCTAAAACATCGAAATGTTTGCTTACGCACAAAACATGCAATACACGATACTATTTGATGCTTAAATAGAATGCATAATCAAATGACTTAAATCTTTCACTTGCCACCTCTCCCAGACTGTTTCTCAAAGTCACCAAAGATATGATATAAGAAAAGAAGAGAAAGAATCACAAGGACCAAGGAAAGTTGTCTTTTTTTTTTTTTTTGAGGAAAAAGGACATCACCTACATCTTTTCTCAAACTCCATCAGTGGAAAAAAGAAGAAAATACATGAGGACATATCTATACAGTATAAAACAGCTCCCTGGGTATGGAGACTTACAAATATGTCAAAAGTATATTTGCAGTCTGCTGACATCTGAGAAAGGGCATCACCTTGTGTCATACCAGTAATCAGCAAGCAGACAGAAGAAAAGCACTTTTCAAATCTAGCCATCTCCAATGCACACCACCACAAGCTGCTGTTCAGATTTAATCTTATAAGAAGCCTCTCATCTTCAATAAAAAGGTCTAACTGTCTCCATCTAAAATCCATCATTTTTATTAGGAAGCATTTATGCTCCTAATGAACTGTAATAAAATCTCATTTTACAGATCATGAATTTACTGAATAAAACAAGGATTTAGTCTGTAACATTTTCTGGCTTCGAGGGTCTCATTAATATCTGATAGTAATTGTCCAAATGGCACCAGAGCCAAAGGGCTGCATTTCATTAATAAAGTCATCCTGAGTGGCTCTGGGGTACAATTTATAAGAAATTAAACCCAGAGTTTCATAGGACACTTTTTTTCAGAAGGTTGTGGTTATTTTTAATTACACATCCAAATGCAGCTGACGACCAAAACATAAATGGGAGACACAGGAGTAGGTATCTGACCAATGGTAAGAGCATATTTGGAAGGAAAAAAATCTAAATTAGGGTTCAAAGATTTTCTCCTTATCTTTGATTAAGAACTACATCTTCCTCTTCACTGCAGGGAAGTTGCCCTTACAAATACAAAAACAGTTGTGCAAGACAAAAATCCTTATTTACGCTCTGCATGCATGGTAAGCACAGAAAAATGTCAACAAATGTGGTCGATTCTGTGGACAGTTTATCATCTTGAGCTAGTAACTTCTTGCCAGCATATACAGAGGAAGAATCAAATAGAAGAAAGGAGAACTGATGAGTGGCTAACTTATAAGGATACTCTAACTCAGTCATCCAGACTGTGTTTGGGGTAGATCCCAAGACAGATTGTTTCCTATGGAAAAGGCTAGTCCCTTTCCCAACAAGTTACAAGGTAACTGGTTGTTTCTAAGAAGATGTTGATAAAATACACTTATAGCTCTACTACAAACATAAAGATGTCAGAGCCTATCATTTCCAAGTTTCCTTGAATAGAGTCTCAAAATTTTAGAGCTCACTCATCCTTGACAGACTTCAGTGAAGGGGACAGCATTCCCAGTTCTTCCTGAAACCAAGGAAAACTGCAAGTGCTCATCACTTTGCAAGTCTAACTACCCTTGAAACAGATCACCAGACCGATTTTTATTGGACAAGTAGTATGAAAATGATGGATGACTTTGTCCTACAGTGATAAAAATCTAAGTAAATGTCCTACTGGTGCAACTTAACAGTCTACCAAGTCCAATGGTACAGTTGGCAGAGAGTCAATGTCCTGATGCTTTTAACAACAAATTCTAACTGAACATCTGTACAAGAAGCTGCAAAGGAAGACTTTCTTACTCCAGCAGGTAAAATCAGTTTAAACCTGAAACATCAGATTTTACAGACTTCTCAAGGACAGTCATGCAAATGCTCTCAGAAATCACCCTTACCCAACAAAAAGCCTAAGTAGGTGTCTGACTTTAAGCACATTAACTGTCCTTTGAAGTCAACAGGCCTACAATAAACTTGTGCTTAAACGCTTCACTGGATCAAAGCCACTGCACAGAGGCTTAACAAAATCAGGACTTTCTTCTTCTCTGTAAAAAAATGTGCAAGTCCATTTGCAGGTATGTACCTAATTGGGAAAGTAAAACTGATGGACATTTATCACTGAAAAGCATTGGTTGGTGTTCTGATCACACCTCGCAGTGTACAGTCTGAAAGAAAATAACTTTATTTGGAAAAGGCATGAAGGCAACATACCAGAAATTAGTGTTATGTGTACTGTTAGTTGAGTGCATTAAAATATTCCAAGAATAACCTATGATGCATTCTTTTGAAATCCTGTATAACTTAAAGCAAATTCTGAACCACAGCAATCTTTTCATTCAACAACCAATTGGTTTTATAGAAACTCAGAAAATTCTAGGCATTTTTTCTTTGATTTATAGCAAACCTGTATTATAATACAGGTTTTCCTGTTGATACTAGTGTCTAGGACCCATCTTGGTATTTATGAAACTAGTCTCTTGACTGTTTAGCTATTAAAATCCTAAATTATATAACTTTAAAAAAGATTAGCATGTTAAAGTCAGGCTAAGAACCTTCAGCAGAACTAGATTGCTAATACTAAATTAGAGTAAGAACCGACTTTGGGAAAGGAACTGACTGGACAGGGAGAGAGCTCTGGAGACTGGCATTATCCTTGAATTTTTAGATCAGGCAGATCTAAAAATTTTCCTTTTATGTTTCCCATTTAACACATGCAAAAACAAAGCCTGTGACAGATCATTAAAGTAAGCTCCATCAGCCTCAGAAGTGATAAGTTTTTGGCTCTGTGCAATTCATAGCACGTATGAGGCGATGTTTTGGACACAATACTTTCCTGAAGCAAATTTACTCTGCCTTTGATGGGTGCACAGTCAGAGTGATCTCAGGCTGGGATTATAAAGTATCAAAGCACTTGTACCATGATGCATTGCAGAACACCAGAGATTTACAATGGAATGGCTAGGATGGTGGTAACTGAAAATGTTCTGAGATCCTTAACTATGTTTGTAGATGACTTGAAAAAAAGAAAAAGAATGGATAAATGCAAATCCAAGCTGGCACAGCTTTTCACAATCAGCCTTTTGGTACAGTCGTTTTCCCCCATGCAATGTAGAACTCAAACGCTCCTATAATCACCTGCACAGGTATAAATGATGTACAGACTACAGAAGCAGGGGAGAGTAAGCCCATGCTGCACTGCACTGTTATCAGTCTAACACTAATGGACATGTGCACCTGGCATACAGTGACCTAAATATTGGTGATAAAATTGCAACAGAGCAGTCCAGTCCAACCACACCAAATCTGAACTGAAAACTTAGTGCAGCCCTCTGCAGCTTTCCAAACATTTTAGAAACATGGTGCCCTTTATTTATTTATTTAGTCAGTTATTCACTAATTTATTTAATGACTTTAGTTTATCTATCTAGTTATATTTTTCCCATGCCTGCAGTTCTTGCTTTCAGTAAAGAAAGGAAATGTCTAACTCCCAAGGAAAATCCTGGATATTCAACCCTACTGCACCAAGGGGTCTGGATAAAAGTTTGAAGAAGCATCTAAAACATCGGTTGTTTACTGGGACAGAACTTCCACAATGCTGGCACCTTATCCCTCCCTGAAGCACCCCACTTGGCCTGATCTAAGCAGATATGCACTGTCAAGTTGCATCAACCTTCAGTGTAATGTGTTGGACAAAATTACCAGCCCATTGCCAGAGAAGCTGCAAAATTGTGTAATTTTCTACTACCAAGGGCATGATGGAGACATTTCTGTGAAAATGACTCAAATGTAAAGAGCAGGCACCTTTATGAGATCCTGTATTTCACATTCAGCAAGTACAAATCCACAAACCTAGTTATTACTTTTAACTCAGGCTGCTAAAAAAACACATCAGCTTTTGAAACCATTTTTGTTTTGTTCTGAGCCATGACAGGAAAAGGCAGTTCAGATGTCTATTTCTTTAACTTACAATTAATAAAAAAGATGCAAAAACCTTGCTGGAGCTTCTCTGCAAATCACACTGTAACTAAGAAGGCTCAAGGGAAGAACGTTTAAAATAATGATTGGTATCAACTGTCATCACATTCCACAACTAAAAACTAAAAAGGTCAGACCTACATTTTTCTTGGCCTCACTTTAAGGGCAGTCATTTTTTATTTTGCTAATAATAAAAAAAAAAAAAAAAAAGAAAGAAAAAGAAAAAGAAGCTTTTGAACGTTCCTCCTCTGTGTAAATTCAGGACACCAGCCATGGCAGACCACAGCGGCAGAAGTATTTATCTTCCAAAAGCTGCTTTTGGCATATTCATTATTTGTGGGTTTTAAAACACAGCTGCATTTATTTTCTTATTCATTATCAACTGAAGTATCACATGAAAGCATAGAAGGACAGTTGTAATAAAAGGACAGATTAGACTTCATCTTGTGGTTTATGTTTGGATGAGGAGAGGATAACCAAAATTAAAAGTGATGGCATTTTACCAAGGAAATCCTAAACTTCCTGCTAGGCAGAGGTGGGCTATGGAATTATCACTGTGCCATGGGTAAATTACAGAAAACAATGTTAACCAGATACAAACCAGAGGGAAATCTTCTTATAATTTACTCTGGGAGAAGTAACAATCGATTGTTACAGTTTCTTTTAAAATCCTAAACCCTGACCCAAAAATCTCACTCCAGCTGGAGAAGATGGAGCATGAGCATTAAGAGCATCTATTGAGAAATTGTTCTGCTTGCAAACCATTGTCATAGAATCATAGACTGTCAGGGGCTGGAAGGGACCTCGAAAAATCATCTGGTCCAGCTCCTCAGCCAGAGCAGGATCATCTAGAGCAGATCACACTGGAATGCATCCAGATGGTTCTTGAGTATCTCCAGAGAAGGAGACTCCACAATCTCCCTGGGCAGCCTGTTCCAGGTTCACATGGAACCTCCTACGCCTCAACTTCCACCCATTGCCCCTTGTCCTGTCACTGGGCATCACTGAGAAGAGGCTGACTCCATCCTCCTGGCACTCTCCCCTTACATATTTATAAACATTAATCAGGTCACCCCTTAGTCTTCTCCTTTCCAAGCTAATAAGCCCCAGCTCCCTCAATCTCTCATAAGGAAGATGTTCAACTTCCTTAATTATTTTTGTGGCTCTGTATTGGACTCTCTCAAGCAGTTCCCTGTCCTTCTTCAGTTGTCAGTTCTTCAGCCCAGAACTGGATGCAGTACTCCAGATGCAGCTTCACCAGGGCAGAATAAAGGGGAAGGAGAACCTCCCTCGACCTACTAATTACATCCCTTCTAATACACCCCAGAATGGCATTGGCCTTGCTTGCCACAAGAGCACACTGCTGGCTCATGACCATCCTTCCACCCACCAGGACTCCCAAGTCCCTCTCTCCTTCAGTGCTCTCCAGCAGGTCAGTCCCCAACCTATACTGATCCATGGAATTGTTCTTTCCCAGGTGCATGACTCTACACTTGCCGTTGTTGAACTTCATTAAATTTCTCCCTGTTCAACTCTCCAGCCTAAGTCTCTCTGAATGGTAGCACAAGTCTCTGGTGTGGCAGCCACTCCACCCAGCTTGGTGTTGTCAGCAAACTTGCACTTCATGCCGTCATCTAGGTTATTAATAAATACACTGAATAATACTGGTCTCAGTACTGACTCCTGTAATCCACTAGTTACAGGCCTCCAGCTAGACTTTGTCCCATTGACCACAATTCTCTGACTTCTTTCCTTTAATCGTTTCCCAATCCACCTCACTACTCCATCATCCAGACCACACCTCCTCAGTTACACTATGAGGGTGCTGTGGGATACAGTGTCAAATGGAATTTTGCAAAAAGGAATGAGATCAGAGGTCAGTTGTTTCTCATTTCTCCTTACCTGCTAGTTTCCTTAAAAGGATAAAGTGAGAGCAGTGGCAGGTAAAAAGAAACTAATGGGGAATCCGACTGCAGCATTAGAGCTGTGTCCCAGGAGACTCCAGAGTACCCAGACTAGGAAAGCACAGCACCTCAGCAACACGTCAGTAAAGAGAAAAACATCAACAAGGAGTCATCAGCAAGAAGCTGCTGGAGAAAACTCTCAGACTTAGGTGAAGATTCAGAAAAATGTGAAGGAAAGAATCTCAAGACAAGATGAGGATTATGAACGAAAGATGAAGAAAATCTAAGCCTCCAGGGTAAGTGAAAAGGAAAAAAAGATTCAGGAAACTGCAAAACTGCACAGGTGTGACAGGACATGGCCTGAGAACTTGAACACATGGCTGCACTCACACTGTGAGGCTGCAGTGGAATACCTCAGTCATGTCTAGGATAGCATGAATCACTGCTTTCTTTTGACAAAAAGGTATGAGGGAACTCATTACAAAGTTTCCGGCTCAGTTCTATTATACTCTAAATATATTCTGAGCTGGCATGCTGTGTCCCTGCCAGTCCTCCCTGCTTGTTCTGTCAGACTGCTGCTGAAGGATCCTAAAAACCTACAGACTACATTAGCTCATGGTTGCCACAGCATGGTTAGGTAATGCTAGAGATCATTTTCTTTATAGCTTCATGCTGAATACTCTTTAGAGGTGGCCTCATACACCTTCATTCTGATATACAGACATTCAACAGGCACATTTCATGGCATCACTCCCTTCGACAATCACTCTTTATTTTTATATCTTTGCTACTAGCCTGCCTGGATTCAGGGCCACCAAACTGAGGAGTGCAATAACTGCTCACAATAGGTTGACACCTGACTTGAGGCTAGAGCAGTGAAAAGTTTGAAGTAGTCACTATAACTATGCAAACACCTGTTTGGCAAGAGGTTTCTTCTGTGAGTCAGTGCAGGTGTAAAGATTTTACTACTCATGATCACACCTGTTCGTGCATGTGTGCCAAAAATTAGGAATGGTTAGATGGAGGAAGCAAAACAAGAAGTTATAGGGCACGCTCTACTCTCAGAGCAACATAATTCCAAAGTAACTTCAGTAAGCTCATCTAAGTTATTTTAAATTAACATTGCTAGAAATGAGTGCAGAATTTTGCACAGCATGATAAAATACTGCTCAAAATATCTCATGAAAACTTTATAGAAAATTACTACTTTCTAGAAAGTTATATACAACATATTGAATAAATAAGAAACACACACACACAGGGGATATAAACAATTGTGTGGATGCCCTAACACACAAGGGACAGAAACAAGTGTAGCTGGACTTACGTTATGTTTTCATCCACAGGACTTCAATGCTGTGAGCCTTACCCCCACCAGCTTTTAAGGAGACTCATCAAATCCAGATGTTATTTCACACACACACACACACACACACACACACAAAATATCACAACTTATTCTCATGGATTCAGCTAAGCTCAGAGATCAGTAGGTTTTTCTCACTTTCTTTATGCTTTGGTCTCGCCCCCCAGGGAAATCCTGGCAATGCTACAAAGTACATCTTAACATTTAATACAACAACTACATTTTTGAGGTAACAGTCATGACTGGGATAAAACTAAATTAATTTAATTTACATTTTCCAAAATGTTTCCATATGCATTAATTAGGGCTTAATAAGGCTGAACTAAGATCCCTCTGCATTGCTTGAATGGTACGGGGACATGATAATAGACCAGTTCTGTGTCATCCAGAACAGGAGCTCCAGAAGCAAAGGTGTAAAATTAGGACCAGCTCACAACAGGTCTCCCAAGGAGGGCCTATTGTCAAAGCAAATAGCTCAGCAACAGCTGTTCCAGGTGATCTGCAAAATATGTTGGAAATGTTCCTTCACCGTAAAAGGCAACATACTTACGTTGGCTCTTCTGAGACTGTCGTGGTCTCTTCCATTTCATGTGCCTGTTTAAACCACGGCAATTTTGCTTCCACAGGAGTCTTCTCTGGTAGAGAATAAACAAAGAAATTCAGTAATTCCTCCAAAATCAAAGCAACACGTTGCTGTTAGCACTATTCACCTTAGCACTTCACCTGTGAATCTAATGCTTTTGAATAAAACATAATTCACTAGAAACTTTCTTCATGTTTGATCTCCTTTCTGTCACTCTTCTTTACTGAGAGGGTACCAGTAATACCATTTCTATTCCTGTTCAATCTTTCACATCTTCTCACATCTTCCCCAAATGCAGGCACTTTCTAGGAGACTGTAGCTTATGCCTTAGTGGAATGGATTATGATCATAACCTCAGGTTACAGCTGAAGAAGAATCCAGAGTATAGCAAACACACATTGCTCTCCAGATAAGATTGGCTTCATCAGACAATTTTCACAGGATTTTTTTTTTTCTAGTGATCTACACTCAACTTTCCCCAAAATGGAAATTAATTTAAAATAGAACACTTGTACCTGCCTATACACCCTATACTCTTGTGATGTTTTTTCTCTAAGTCAGTTGAGGATCCAAAATAAAACACCAGAAGAAGGTTCTTGAAATTTCAGTGCTAGTTTCTACTTCATGGTTTAACTCTGAATAGTTTTCTGCCTGGAAAGTTCTCTGGAATATGAAAACATCCTGGAAAGAGATACAGGGTTTTCTATGGATAGCTTTCACTTTTTCTATGCAAATCTTTATAGTGACATGTCCAGCTCTGTATTACAATCGTTGAAATAAAAAAAAAATGAACTAATGAGTGGCACCCATTAAAATTTTCTAGGGGCAAAGATGAACAAAGGACAGAGCATTCTAGTTTCCCCCCCCCCCTTTTTTTTTTTTTTTCCCTTTTTCACCTTCCCACCCACTGTTTAATGCCTTAACAACGTAAATTTACATCATTGTTACACTGAACTAATAAGGCCCACCGAAAATGCTGGCACACTTAATGAGATGCAAATGAGCAAGATCCCAGGTGATACATATGAGTATCATATCTAATTCAAGTACTATGGAACAACTCCTCCTCCCCAGGTTGAACTCATTAATTCTGATTTTCTCACTTTGACCAGGCTGCATAGATTTAGATAGCATGTTTGCTTCACAACAGTCTGGCTACATTATCAGCAAAGCAATATCAGCAGGACACGTTTCTCAGCCCCAATAATTAAAATGTTTGCTTTTGCCAAGACTGAAATAAGTCCCAGTAAATTCAAACTTCTGGCATTTCTGAAAAAGGTTACCAGGGGCTTTTAATTCTCTTAACAAAAATGTAAACCAGTAACAGATCCAGACAAAATTCCAGTTACCTTTTGGCTTGTAACACGGTATTGGCACAATGCACTCTTCTTTTATGTGTAGTTTAAGTTGTGGATTACAGCCACCAACATGCTGCCCACGGTGGTCAATACAGAGCACTACTCGGTAACGCAGGCCTCGGCCACAGGTCACTGTGCACTGCAGGAGACAATGCAATCATCTCACAGTGCTTTTTTAAAACATTATATTTACAAATAACGTTTAAAAAGCAAGTTGGAAGTACTGATGATGTGTTTACCAAACTTTTTCCACAATCAACCACGTATCACAGACACGTGAATTTCTCCCTGGCATTGGTAGGTGAACAAAGAAAAGGCTGATGCTGGAAAAAACATCTAAGTTTTGGGAACACAAGTGAATTCTTGGGGTTTTGTAACACTGATTGGCAACAGCCTGAAAAAGAGATGGCTGTGTACTGAGAATATGCTCTCACAGTGATTATTTTCAGTTAAAGCTGTGTCAGATGTGCTGCAAGAACAGTTTCTTCACTGTATGTCAGTGATGTCATTTGGGATGAACTAAGGAATTATGGAAGTGTTGAGCTATCTGACTGTATCAGATAACTACAGCCAAGATAAGTTGGCTTTATGCTCTTGTTACTATAATGAAAGGTAAGAACGCTGGAAAATTACTCTTGCAGACATGTCTGCCTCTAGACAGACATGTCTTTAGCTATTATAGTGCAATGAAATATTGCATTTATTAAGAACCGAGAGACAAACGACCTCATTGCAAAGGAGCCTGACCTCTGGCTCTAATTTCTCCTTAATGTAAAGCAGGAATTCAACAGGCATAAATAATTTTGCATGCATTTTTCTCCACACAGACATGTTAACATTTTGATTATCAAGGCAAATGACTTAGCACAAATGTCTCCTGAAGTGTTATGAGTTATATTTGCAGAGCTGTATTTTTCTAATAGTTGTGTGCCCAAAAAATGTATGTTAACACAAGACTCAAGGTTTTCTTCAGAACACAGGGTTAAAGGTCCAGACTTCTTTTCGACTTACTTGAGACCATTCCATTGCTACCCATTTAGGACAATCAAACAGATTGCAGGTTTGGATGACTTTGGGCTTAGGAGCATACATGCATTTCCATTCTTCCACTTGCAGTATCTCTCCATGAATGGTCTCTTCCACACACACGAAACTTCTCCTCTGAATACCACCTCCACAGGAAACTGAACATGCAGTCCAAGGGTTGTGTTCCCACCTGGAAGAAGAACTCACATATTAAAAACAAGGCTACTTTTTATTCCACTAGGTTTTATTAAAAGTGCAAAACACTGAATCCAACCTTAGTGCTACTAGAATCCGCTGACAGTTTGGCTGCTGGATTCTTACAACACACTGAGTATAAATACACCGAATTAAAGAGCTACTGGTTGCTTCAACCAGCAGAGTTGTGGGCAGTAGCCTCCAACAAAGAGATGATAAACAACCTGCAGGGTGGGAATGTCTTCTATACAGATATCTGTCCATGATCTTAGACCTAACTACAACAGAGACTGAAACTGCTGCACCACCTACTACATCAAAGTTTTATGTAGTTACAAACTGTTTCATTTATCTTTTGGTCTTAACACGTATGCACACTTCTCAATAAAAACTAATTTCAATAATGTCCTGCTTTTGTTACACCTCAAGATAACAAGCATCCATTACAGCATTTATCTACAGGTCCTACTGACCCAGATGCAACTTTTCCTCATCCTTCACCTCCCATCTTTAGCTTTAATTTGAGTAGGTGGCAGAAAGAAAGCAAAGTTCTTCCTATTAAGTTTATTCCTATTACAACTGCAGGTACACAGAAAGGATCATGAAAAAAAATTACACCCATTATGGTCTCACCAAGTGATACAATATCTAACCAAAATCAATTCCTCAAGAGTGACTTAGCTATCATAAAAAAGTCGAAGTCACAGAGCAGATAAGGCAAAAGCCCATAAATCAAAGCTTTGTTTAAGTAGTTACTACCTACTTTCTATGACACAAAAAGCAAATCGAAGATCTTGCTATTTTAAGCAATTCATTAAATTGCCTACAAAACCATATTAATAATGCTTAAAAACAGAAGAATGAGTATGAAACTTACAGCAACCCACGGAACATTAACTGTGTATACTCAGAAACATTCAGAACGAAGCTGTATGCCCAGATACTGATATCATATCACAAGTACAAAATAAGTTTGAAGAGCAACAGTTAAATTTTTCTATGACTTAAATGAACAGTCACTGTTAGATCATTTAATTTAAAATGTCAAGAACTAAAAAGCAATTAGCTGTTCAATGAATTAGCAGCTCATAGATTTATAAACACAAGGCTCACTGTGCTGTATGCAATGCTAGCCTTGCAAGTGTTTATAGCACGAAGTTTTATAGTTGTTTTTCTTTATCTCATCAGTTTCGAACACACTCCAGATCCCATACTCCCATAAGCATTTTTGAGATGGAGTGAGGTCCATGGCTACTGGGGAAAAGGGGGGTCTTGGGCAAGCAGTCAAGGAGATACTTTCCAGAACCCACAGCTGTCATGGGATCTTCAACAGTCCAACAAGTCTGAAATAAATGGAGGCATTCCAAAAGCTTTAAAAGAAAATTTTCATCCTGGGAAATTTTTCTATTTATTTCAAAAGAATTCTCCATCTGTAAAAATATTTCAGTGGGGCATTTACAACTTTAGCCACAGGAGAACTCTTTCAAGATCTTGCAGTACGCACCATGACTTTCCCACAACTTCCTTGTGTGAATGGGAAAGCAGTGGTAAAGGCCACAGGACCGCATCACAGCCCTCCACATGGCCCTCATGCTATGCAGGAGATGTGATGTATGACTACTAGTCAAGATGGAGTCTGTATAACTTTGCTTAAGCATATCTACAACGTTCTGGTGTTCTGCCTGCTTTATAAGAACAATCTGGGGTTAGCATGTCAGAAACAGATAAGAAAAAAACCCAAACAAACAAACAAAAAGAAAAGGTGAAAGAAGGCCCAGAAGAACTGCACAGACTGATACATTGCAGTTGCTTGACAGGCAACAGCACAGAGAAAATACATCGTACTACACTGAAGAAAGACTTGCATCTGTGCTGGACCAGGATGACCTCATGATGCAGGTACACACTAGGTGGTTGTCTTAGTTGCCAGTTTCTTTCAGAAATTCCAGCAAGAAAAGTTGTTCTGATACCTTTGTTGTGTTTCTTTATGTGACTTCTCAGAGGAACACATCCTGCTTCCTTGCTCTCCATCCTGCTGGCTCCAACACTGAGCCCTGCTTGGCTACCTGCCATCTTACCCTTCTTACTCCTAAGCACTGTCCAGGAAGACCATGATACTTTCTGACAGGACACGCCTTCTGAAGTGTCAAAACAAGGTGGGCCTTTGTGGTTCACAGTGTTTGAAATAAGAGAACCTGCCCACAGCTTCATGACAGACATAATCTATCTCACTATAGTGTCATGCAAATGTGCTGAGCAGAGAGAGGTTGATCCAGTTTCTCTTCCAACTGGTCTCCAAGCCCTGAGCAGTTCAGAAGATTAAATACTCCTGTAAATAAATGGTGCTGAGTTCCAGAGGAGATCTGAAGTACAAAGGAATTGGCAGAAGAAATGGAAGGGGAGAGACACAGAATATAATTATGGCACTCTACAGGATAAAGCTGTAGAGGAAAAAAAAGCCTCAGTCTATGTATGAAAGCCAAAGTACATCACAGGGCAGCAGATCCACAGCAAGCGTAAATTGCTACAGAAATAAACTATGACATTTATATCAGCTGTAATCAGTAGCTCCACTGAGCCGTGCAAGTCTATGATTTCATTCTTATTACTTCATATCTTTGCTTCTTTAGAAAAATACACATTATTCATTTCATGACATAATAAAGCAGAGGTTCAGCTCAGATAAACATGCATCTAAATCCATCAACTATAATTCTTTACATTAACAGTAAATCTGGCTCAATGCTTTTTAGTCATAACATTCTTTACAAAACATCTAAGTCATCCAGAAAAGATTTAAATTCTTGTGATTGATTCAGGTAAAGTTAAAAAAAAAAAAAGGAAAAAAAAAAAAAGGAACAAACTGTGCTCTGATGACTTAATTTCAGGCAGTAGATATGCAAACAACTCAGTATCTTTAAAGTGATGTCAGCCTTGATGTCAATAAATAGTGTAGGTATAAAGAGGAGCAGAAGGAGGAGACTTCAAGTGAAAAAGAATTTCTAGAGTCCTGTAACGCAGGGAGGCTTGTTGTATAAATATATCAATTGCATAAATCTTTAAAATAAAACCCTTTCAAGACTACAATTCCAATAATAATTTTAATGGAGATGATCTTCGCAAGCACTACAGCAGGAGAAGGCTTAGGAGGACTTCTCCTTATTCTGAAGTTTTCTGCATTTTTTTCCCAAGAAAAGCACATGAACCTCTGACTGTTAAGCTAAGCACAAGATCACAGGATGTTAGGGGTTGGAAGGGACCTCCAGAGACGATCAAGTCCAACCCCTCTTCCAGAGTAGGACCATAGCCTAGTGCAGAGCACACTGAATTAACCTATGGGTTTCAAAAATGTGTGCAGGATTGTTATGAACTTGTTCTCCTGTACAGCAAAAATATCATAAGGTGTTAAGACTCACACAGTATATATGCAGTGAAAATGGTGTTAATGGTGGCACAGATGTTAACCTGGTTATACATACCGAGGAAGTGGCTGGAAGTGATCATAAGGCATGATTTCTTTAAATCCATCACTGTCAACAAAACAAATATTGCATCATTATTTCCCATACCCAAGACTGTACATCAAGCATGATCATGCAGAAAAATGTACTAAAGTAAGTAATTTCCAATATGAAGTGAGGGAAGTTGACATTCATTAGAGGCTACCTTTATGGCAAACAATGACTTGTATAATCTCTTCTGTACAGATAGACATCTATTCACAGTAGAGTGAAATATGACCCCCAAAATAGGAGATCAACAAGCCTTTGGCAGGGAAGTTTATTGCCAGTGATCTTTAAGGTCTGTGCTATTTCATTAGTAAGAAAACAATGACACACTTTTATTTATAATGAAGATCACTAAGGAACTTGAGTAGCAGCGAAAGAAATGTGTCACAGGATTAATCCTGGACAGGTTCTGATTAGTACTTAGGAACTTTCTACATCTGTGTATTTGAACCACATAGCACAAAGGAGACATAAAGCTATACTTTCAACACTAAGAAGTACAGTACTATATCCATTAGTAATTCTCCTTCTCTCTGTATAAGGTGAATTTGCAAGGATAAAGATAATTACACGTTTTCTTTCACTAATTTTTCCTTTCCAAATTTACAACATTTAGCACCCATTGACATTAAGCATTACTTAGGTCTTACCATTCCATATAGCAATCAACTCTCCAGGAAAAAAAATCTGGAAGTCTGCACATCTATAACTGTTAGAGGTCACTATTAACAATTATGTTCAACAGGAATGAAAGGAAATGGACAGTTGAGCTATAGGAAATTAAATCCTTTGAGAGTGTTTCCTTTTCCTCTTGCATATAACTCTAGTTTGGCCAGCTGGCATATTAATGTGAGGTTCTGGGACTTGATACTGTGATGTTATTTTAAGATTCTTTAGCACAGCCAGGAAACCTCACCAGGCAATCCAAAAGTTAGTCTGAAATATTGCAGTGCAATTCAATACAATTTATGTGTACTATAACCTTTGTAATTTGGCAATAATATTCTGTGGTATTTGTACCACAAGTATATTTACTTTGAGTGGTTCTGTTGTGTTTGTTTCTTTTTTAAAGTTTTAGAGTGAAAAAAACAGTCCCCTGACCTCTAATTGTCAACTCCACGGTATAAATGAAGAAAGAAACTTGTATGGTAGGCTGATGAACAAACCAAATCAAATCATGTGTAAAACTTGTATCCTCACTGAGAACTGAAGCTACTGTCTGTCTAACGACAAATCCTGAATGTTACCATCAATAAATCCAAGAGCAGGCAAACAATCTGTGCTCCTCACACAACCTCAAAAAATCCTGTGCTAGTGCTGCACAACTCAGCAAAAGACAAAGCAGAATTAGCCCCTGAGCAGATAAACTGATACTTACAATATCTATATGAAACAAACTCTCCTGTTCTGCAATACTGAAAAAATGCCACAAATCTGCTGACAGCATTGCCTGACACCAGGCTTTAGGGCACGCAATAATCAACCCAGGTTAAGTAGTCTTAAAGATGAAAAGAACTATAATTAAGTAAATACAATTGCTTGCTTCTCAGGAGCTGACTATACTACACACTTAAAATGTATTTTTTCTTACAAACCTAGAAGGGCAGGGATCCATGTTGCATTCTTTTAGCTTGGGCTTTGGTTTCTTATTTTCTGGGTAGTAATGACAGTAGTGGTCAGGAACAACACGCTTCAGACGAATATCCACGCATTCAGCCGAGTTAAGCTGATAACCTAATGTAGAAGCAAAACTAAATTTTAGTAATGGAAATAAATTAAAGAAGCTTTACACCTCCCTCCAGAAAATTTGCTCCCCATTGAATTAATTTCCTGTGTTACTCTTTGGTTTGTTTTTAAGCAAGGAAACACTGCACACAAACATGCAAGACCAGATGTTCACTTAAGGCAATTCAGCATAACAATTATTTTCACCTATTTTAACATTAGATGAGACTCTGACATGTTACTTCAATAACATTCTAAGGAGTTACCATGTATGCTAGAGAGCTGTATTATGCAGTCATGCATGCTAAAAAAGAAACCCCAACAAAATTTAGAAAGCCAGAGGAATTGAAGATGAGATCCAAAAACATTGCTAAGTTAAACTAGGAAACCAAGAAATAGTTTCAAGAACATTCCTAGCTGAAAAGCCAACAAAAGAAAATTTGAAGTAACTACTTNGAGACTTGTTACTAGAAGTTTTACAAACCAGTAGGCTGTTTTTTTGGATAGGAAAAAGACGACTCATTCAAAAGAGCTGACCTGGTCTTGAATTGAGGAGAGGAAGAGGACATTCTTGCACGTGCAAAGAAAAAAGTTTGAAACCACAAGAATTACAATACAGAGTCAATAAGCTAACAGCACAAATTCCAGAGTCTTTATTTATATGTCTGTTGGCAGATTCAAGGTGTCATCATGCAAGAGAGTGATAATCATGAACTGGGCAGTTCCAGTGCTCAAAGCATGTATGTTCCAGTTCTTGGAAGTATTGAAAGGACCCAAATGATATGCCACTTGCAAATAAGATAAACAATTTTTAAACATTCATGTTCTTTCCAGCTTGACTGTGCTTTCTGAGATGACCGCCACACTCCCTCTTTCCACACATGGAGATTACAGAATTAAATGTAGAAGCAGCATCCAAGTGAGGAATGGTGGTGCACCGATTCCAAGTCTCTATTGTGAGGAACTTTCATCTTTTACTGCCAGTAAGGGATGCCAAACAGACAACGTGGATACTAATTCCGCTTTAAGATAACAGGTTAAAGCCAGCTAGCTGCAATACAACTCCCCTGCATGCTTCAGTAGTATGCCACTCAACACAACCATTTTCATGGGTAAGCAGCTGAGTATGATGAGTTTCTGTGCTTCTTTAGTTACTGGTCTCTCTCATTACTGCCATCAAGAGTGTCAAGCCCTGTTGATAGATATCAGTTTCACATAGACATGCAGCTATAGGCCATTGCTTAAACACAGCTAATTTGAAAAAGACTGAAATGAAGGTATAATTTTCAAGCTGTAACGCCAGTTGGAATAAGGCTGGATTTAAGCCAACAACATTAAAGATAAATATATCCATGAGTTATCCATTGTTTACAGGCAGTCCTCAAACATAACCATGATGCTTTACACTTCTTCCCTTCTCAAATAGGATAGCGAAAAATTCCAACAGCTCAGTGTAATGGAATCATCAGAGGATATGTGCTGTCACTCACAGTTCCAGCACAAATCACACTTCATAAGGCCAAGTGTCTTATAAGATACAGCAGTTTGCTGTGGGACAACATACTGCACACATATACTGTCTGCATTTCAGATTAAAGTGAGATCCAAGTGCCAAAACAGATAGTCCATAAAAAGATCCCTAGACCCCACTTGTGCTTTAAACATCTTTTATTTTTGTTACTCATGTACCATTTAAACCATATTTATACTCTTTATGGAGTATCCCCAGTATCACTAGTATCCAGTTTGTTTTTCAGGTGACCTGGGTAATGCTAGATAGGTTGACAGTTCCTCCTACCATGAAGTCACATTCCCTGCAGAAACAGACTTGCAAGGGGCTGGGCTGGATGAGCAGCAGTATCAGAGCTGAGATGCAGTTCATCTAACCATTGTATAATCTGTAGTGCTTAAATCAGGGGTAAACTCTATGGTACATGACCCACTACTCTATATACCATCAGGACTAAACTTCTAAGATCAGGCAGCCAAAGGTATTGATAGTAGCTGTTCTTTAAATTCTGTTTACTTACTCTGCTTTCTATGTAACTAATATCTAAACTAAGTGTTCTAAAACTCTCCCTTATGTCTACTACTGTGGCCAGAAATTTCTTCCTTCATCTCTTGATAATTATTTAAATTTATTCTGTTTCTTTGCTCACTTTCCCAAAATATCCTTTATGAATTCTCATCTTCTGCTTTGAATGTCATATCTTTACTTGGTCAAAGTTCTTACTCAAACAATCATTCCTTATGGAAAAAAAATACTACCAGTAATATAAGGAATTTAACCAACTTACCTGCTATTCTGTCATTTATTTTTCTAAAGAACTGACAGTGTGCAAAGAAACGTGAACATGTAATCAATGAAAATTCAGAATGAAGGTTGTAAATAACTCATTTTTAATCTTCAGCTGTAAATACTGCTAAAAAACTGCCATTACTTACCTCCTCCACATGTTACTGTGCAAGGGAAGAACTCTGTTTGTCTCCACTGATGACTGATGGGTTGATAGAAAAAGAACTGAACCACACTCTCCTTTGATCCAGAGTACCTGGTCTGAAGAAATTTTCATTACAAGGCATGTGTATCTTTTACTCCTCTGTTCATGTCCTTACAAAACACAATTCACATGCAATAGCAGTGCATCGGATAATATTATACAGGCATAACATTTTCAGAAAGTATAGAGTACAAACTTAAGATTGCAATAGTCAAACATTTGTAAGATGCTTTGTTTTTCGCATTATTCAATGCAATCTGACTATCTGATCACCTGCCCTAGACTGTCAAAATTCCTAACTGTATTCCTCTGTCTTGCCTCTTTGTCAGCAGAATTTAAAAATTTTCTGGAAGGAGAAATCTTTAATTGACTAAGTCTAAGCACACTGGTTCACAGTCAAGCAAGTCTAAATGCACATGTGGTGCTGGAGATGCAAAAAGAAAACTACTGAAAGTCTGTTTCTACACCATGACAGTTAAAGCCAAGTGGTGTAATCACACTGAAACACCTGTCATTTCCAAGGGCAAACTGTACGACCATCTTCCTTTGCCAGTCAAATATTGAGAAGTTTCTACACCTAAATATCTGCATGTATGATCCAAGCCATGGGTATGTTGTCTGAGCAGAAGAGAAACCTAAAAGCATTAGAAATGGTCGGGAGGTGCATTAGCAGTTTCTAAAGGAGATTCCAGAGTGCTGGAGGAAGCAGCGCTCAGGTTCTCAGTAGGTGGCAGGCTTCGGTTGGATTCACACCCCCATAGCCCAGCATCACCCTCTCACTCTGTCAGTAATATTTAAAGCAAAAAGTTCTGGTAACTTTTACCACTGAAGACACCGTGGTACTTCCCACCACAGCAGAGACCTTGTAACAATTTAATCTGAATACATTTATCATGAATCATCTCTGGGTCATAATTAGGAGTTCTTATGTGCTAGCTAAAGATTTATTGCCACAACTTGACTGACAGTCACTGATTCTGTTGCACATAATTGCAATATATGAACACAGACACATCCCACCTTGATAATGAAATCTGCTCCAAGAGGTCCCTGGATCTTTATGATTTCCCTGTCTGTACTCTTCTGAAATTCAACAGTTGTATTTTCTATGACAAATGTTCCAGGAGCATTGAAGCTGTGCTCTCCTGTGTCTCCTTGCAGTGTCTTTGACTCTATAACTACAGAAGAAGCACACAATTAGTAAATTTCAACAGAGAAGGTTTTATTTTCAAGGAAGTCATAAAATAATGTTTACCACTTTGCCTTGACAGTAACAGCCATATATCTACATTCAAAACCCACATAGAATACTTGTGATGAATATTAGCTGCTTCAGATTAAAGGGTGATATATAATTGCATTACATGCCAGCACAGGAATATCTGCCTGAACACACCATTCTTTCATACCAGAAGCCCTTCTGAGACAGCTTTTCCTACACCAAGTGTTCTACGTAGTTTTGAAGTAATAGATTCAGCAGGACAGGCTGAAAGAAACTCAAACCAGATAGAACCAATACACAGAAAAATAATTCGTACTTCCATGCAACTCAAAAAAGTCTAGCAACATCAGTCTCCAGAGAATCCTGAATGGTGCCAAACTCACCAAACACTCACCACAATACCTGTATCACTTCATGCATTCCAGAGGTCATTAACTCAACTTTGAATATGTCCCATGTGAGTAAAAATGCACAGAGGAGGTGGATAGCTGCAGCACTGCCAGAGGGATGTCCCTTTCTCAGAACAGGTGGTGATGAAAACCCTTTTTCAGCTGTTCTGCACTCCTTGGAAACAGATTAAACAGCCCACAACCTCCAGAAGACAGATGAGGCATTCTAGGACTGAGTCATTTCCAGCAAACTGACTGAATATAAGTACACAAAACTAAAGGAAGACATTCATAATGAAGGTAGAATTTTGGGCTCTGCTTAACACGGCTACAGGCACAGCAAGGTATGTGACTTGAAATACACTTGTTTGGTCACAGTGCAGTGCATGAAAAAGGCAAGGATCTCCTATGAGCTAAAAGAACATTCTGATAAGCCATGAATACCTTTTTGCTTGAACTAACTAGCTTTTTTTCTGGTGCTTTAAACAGAGTTAATGAATTCAGGGTAGATAATTAAGGTTAAGAGCTCCTGGGTTTACCTATAGAAAAAACTGTATGCTGTAGTACATCCCCACTGTTTTATTTCTTCAGATCTTTTAAAATACAAATGCCTTCTAGAGCATCTTTAGCAAAAAAAGTGAAGAAATTCTGGAAGGAATTAATTTCCTTGAAAAGGTACCAACCTTAGCCCAAGTTTCTATGCCTTATGCTCATAGGTATAGCAAAACTCACACACATGGCTGAAAGGAAGTTTAAGGTACATTTCCAGGAAATGACTTTATGTTGATCATAGGAGAGGAATCTAGTGGTGAATCAAATGTACTTTGTTAAAGGGAAAAAAATAAATCTCTAGGATCAAAGTGACACATTGTTCAATGTGTTTCCATTAGGAACAAACAAATGTAAACAAATCGCAGAAAAACCAACAAATACTTCGACCATTGCTACACATTTTTGTTTATCCCTTCTACAGAAATTTTCTGTCCCAACTGCATTACAAAATAACCTTTAAAATATCCAGAACTTGGCATTCTTAGATTAAGCTTCTGCATGTCTTGACCTCGAATGTTGCTTAGCAGTACATATTAATGCATGGTGTCTATTCTGTCATTTTGTTGAGTGAGAGTCAAATTGACAAATATCAAGGTCTTTCAATTCTGCATAATGTGAGTAGGATCCTCAGAAGCACAGGTCCCCATTGAAACTAGTGATTAAGATTGCAAAGGGAGACATCTGGCTGCCACAAAAAGATGTTAATTTGGTGACCTGAGATGCATTACTTCACACTCTTTATGCTAACTTGATTAAAAGAAAAAGTATGTTTTTTGGAAGCACAACGCAAGGATATTGTTCAGCAACCAACAACATAACTCACTGAGTGCTGACATTCATTTACGTTAGAGCTACATTAGATGTGAATCCAAAGCATGTGTTTATTTGCAAGGTCCAGCTAAAGAGTGATGGTCTGCATTTCTGGAGGTCAGGTCAGTGAAGCTTAGAACAGCTGCTCAGATTTTCCCAGAAGTGTGTCACAGAGGGAGATGAAGAGCCATTCCACAGCACAACAGCTAACTATGATGCAATGTATTCCTGCTCAGCAGTACCTAATGCTGGCCACCGCTAGCTTCTAGAACACGATGAAACCAAGCATCTAGTTAATGTTACACATATGTAACACAACAATTCCTATAAGGGAGCAGTTTCCCCAGAAACCCTACTTTATTGATTTCAGAGCAGTAGCTGGGAACAAAAGTTTCACCCATCGGCTTACAGGCAAGGTTTAAAAATAATTAATCAAGTATTTATTCTGCAGAGTCCTGTAGTCCTGAAGGGGTGGGAAGTTTGACTTCAGGAGTAAGCTCCTCCATCCTAAGTAAGGGGACTATTTCCTTGAGGAGTCTTTGGCATTCCAGATGCAGAGAGATATGGACAGTGAATTCTCTTGAGCGTTTACCTATTTATGTCCGTGATAATTACTTGTGTCAAAGAGCTATAACTGGCTATCTTTGTGATACTTCCCTTACCTTGATTAAAAAAAGAGTTTTCTCCAGGGAAATGCCTCGTGCAGCTGTGGATGACAGACATATTGCAAAGGCCTCCCACAGTCTGAAGGCCAGGGAGGAGTAGAGCACTGCAGCATAGCAAACCCACTGCAGATACAGTGTAGAGCAATACATGGAAGAATTCCCAGGGAAATTGCTCCTGTTCCAAGTGCAGGGTGCAAATCATCTTNTTGTAGATAGCAGGATATAGGGCCCAAAATAAAACACACATTCTTCCCAAAATGCAAGAAAATTTGTCTTCCTCCTAGCATCTGTCAAAAGACAAAGCACTGTATAGATATATAGCTATATACTGCCAAGTAATGCAAACCACTGCAAGTGGAGAAATTGACATAAAGGGAAAAAATATTCAGTTCCTTTTAGTGATGTTTAACCTCCCTAAGTTCATGACCTCAGTTATCTAGCATTAGCCACTTGTAAAAATATTAGCTTCTGGTTTTCCTTATTCTTCTGCTGGAGGATTAATTTCAAGGAACTTACATCTTTCTTTTTATTCTAATGCTTTTGAAACTACTGCTAAAAAGCCCTAATATAGTCCAAATCAAATCCAACACACTGAGATATTTTATTCCTAACTATTTTTACACTAATTATTTGGTTATTTTCCAACAAATCAGTCACAAAACCCAAGCAGAGAGAACAGACAAATGGTTCTTATTGTAAAAAACGCTAAAGCATCACCTTTGCTCTCTGTTGTTGGTCTTAGAGGGTCCACACGCACAAACAAAATACTTATTCTTTCTAGCTAGAAAGAAATGCAGCCTTCCCAAAACACAAATCTGCTGATTTTAAAACTGTTCAGAGCATTTCTTTGTTGTAGATCTGTTATGTGCTACATCTCCAAACATATTTCCATTTTTTATTAATCCAGCAGCTGTGTTTCTCTGGAACAAGTGCAGATTATAAAGACAGGACAAAGCACAAATGAACACAAGATAAAGGGAAAAATGCCAGACATCTGAGTGCTCCTTGAGTATTCGCTATCACTGCTGACTTCAGTTGAAGAGCAAACCTTTACTGGCAACAGGAGGCAGCACAAAATTTAACAATAAGTAGACCCTGTTCCACTTGTTACATTCAATTCCTTACAAGCCCAGAAGACCCATGATAAATGGAGCCATCCTAGCACATAACCACACAGAAGTCAATGAAACTGCAGACCAAAGATCACTTGGTATTTTCTGTCAAGTGACACAAACAGTCAGAAAGGTGGAAAAGTGCATTGCCCAAAGCACGTCCCATTGACCATTGGTTCTGGGAGATTTGTATACAAAGAAGCAATTTCACTTTTCTCCTTCTCACAACAGCTTCCACTTGTTTTTCACCTCTTTCATTTTAATTTTAGGTAACAAATGTCTAAATCCTCATAGATTTGCAAACAGATGTGCTAGGGGAAGTGGTTAAAGGAACATTTAATAATTCTTGTCCATCTAGAGAACTAGCCAAAGGTAATGCCAAGCCACAGCTTCTTTATGGAACCACCCTGGGTAGGAAGCCAGAAGCACTCTGTACTTAGTTACCAAGTTGCTGCTGCTGCATTCCTCGGGAGCTTTCCAGAAATCCCCCAGGAGCCACTGAATCTAGTACTTTTTCTTCATATAAAGCTAAAACAACAACTTCCTTCTGCAAAACTACTTATAAAAGACAAAGACTCCAGATATAAACAGGTCAAGATCACTCTTTCATATATGCCTTGTGACAGTTTTACATTAATATTATTTATTTCAAGATAAGTTCAGGTTTTAACATTGTTGATATGTTATACCTAAAAGTTACTGTTACTCTGGAGCAGCTTTAAAGTGGAAGTCTTATTCAATATTTTTTTTTTCTTTGAAAGAAAACAACTACACATTCTTCAAAGCAAACAAACAGATGAGCAATTTTCAAATACAATTAATTTTGGTCTTTGGTTTATGTATCTCAGAGAGTAGAACACCTTTTTATTTCTCTCATTTGGGCTAAGTCTTCCACTTTTCCTAGTAAAAAATTGCTCAAGATGTTAAATGAATGGTTCATTTCAATGCTTGGTATGGGAGACCCACTTATATTTGAAACAATTAGTAGGCCTATAGGTAGGAAATGAGCAGATGTTATCATCAGCCTTATAAAAAATATTAGGAAACAAGTGTCTGGCAGAATAGCAAACAGTTTCTTATAGGTGGTATGTAATGAGCAAAAGTATCATAAAGAAACAGGACTTGTGTAGTTTATCTGTGTTGTTTATCTTGCCTCACTTTTACCTTATTACTTTTCCTGAAACACTGCTCACTGGCCAAGCATCACTTCAGCTGGACTTTTCACACTATCTCAGATTCTTCAACAGAAATCTGATGCTGGCTACAGTAATCTGCTACTGATCCCACACAGAATGCTTTGAAAGTAATTCTGATGTCATTGTTTGCAGGCAGTTTAAGAGTGCACCATCTTTTTATGTAAGACTTGGTTTAATCAAATTTAGAAACCGCTAGTATGTATGGTATTTATTTTGCAAAGTAGAATTCCAGTAGTTCTGTAGGACTATCTCCAGGCTACATATGAAAGACAGGAAGAGGAATCAAGGTCATGATTTTGCCCATATTCCCAAAGTTTGAGTGAATTCAGATACAAGGCTCTGTTTTTACCTTCTGCCTATGAGTAAATACATAAAACAGCTCAGTCATACCAAGGTGTGCTGGTCCTTTTAGGGTAATTCTCACACTGCGACTCCCATGTGGTACAGCAATCACAGTTTCTTCCCCTAGGAAAATGAAAGAACTGTTTTAGACATTATCTTGCATCAGGGAATTTGCACATCACATAACTAGACTGAAAACTGTCAAATGTGTCTAAGAAAATATTTAACAGGTTTCACAATTTTTCTATTAAAAATAATCATACGTTACTTTATTAAGTACAGTCTACTGAGTCTTTCTGCTATGCTATGCAACTCTTAAGGCCTACAAGTGGACTTGTAAATCTTTCTTGCTATTGGAAAATTATTTGCTATTAACAAAAACTACTGAGATGTCAGTAGTGTATTAGGAACATATTTATACTCTGTTGTCCTAGTTTTATTTCCTAATCATTGAATTGACATAAGGAATCTGCTAAGTAGTACTTCCCTCTTACAGAAATCTGCAGCTGCTCAGTCTCACTTTGCCCACACCTCATTTCCTGCTGCAGGTCACAGCTTTAATAAGTGGTAAGACTTACAGGAAATAAATCATCTACTTAACACTAACCTGTAACCAATTACAGACCAGTTAAGAGCAAATATATATTAACTATAATGTGCATGTTATAACAGAATGTCTGTATCTAACTTACCATATAAGATCATTCCTTCCAGTAAGAGCCTCAATTTAAAATTAACTATAAACTAAACCAGGCCTGAACAGGACTTGTCAATACAACACAGCTTTTGGCTGCCTGAAAGGCCTCTTCATATAAAACTGCACAACACACTTACTTCAGTCCATTTTACAAAGGCAGAATTATTACTTTCCATTTTAAATGTAGGGAATCTGTGATTTGCCCAAGCAAGCTGAGTTAACAGTGAAATCAACAGACCAATCTCTCATGCCAACAAGAGCAGTGCTCTCAGCAGAGGGTATGCACAGTGCATGAGAGGGATATCTGCAAAAGGATGAGAGAAGTGTCTAAACAGAGTACCAGTGTACTGTTTCCCACGACCACCACGGCCCAGCTGCCAATCTTTTGAGGCTGGATGTGCAAACGTGGGCCCTCTGCAGAGCATACCTGCAGAGAATGCTCTGTTCCATCCTCCTTCTCTGGAGATTTTTAAAACCTGCCTGGCCATGTTCCTGTGCAACCTGATCTAGGCAAATCCATGTTAGCAGGGGGATTGGACTAGATCACCTCCAGAGGTCCCCTCCAAACCCTGCCACTCTACGATTTTGTGGCATTAACACACATTTAGGGGCTGGTGTAGAGGAAGTCCAGTTTTGTAAATTAAAAAAGCAACAAGAGGTCAGTGATATATTGGCTCCAAAACTACTTGTACAAGATTTAGAGGAAGAATATTTGAGTTTAGGTTTAACTAAAAAAATAGTTGAAGAATGTTTCTTACCACTTTAAACTGGATCCTTTTATAGTAGATGTTAAATTATCAGTTTCTGGTTTACATCTCCTTAGCATAAGTATGAAATCCTGCCAAATGTTCAGGAAACTTCAAGCAAATGCTGCAATTATTTTTTTCTGAAATAAACACCTTCTTATGTTACAGTTTTTATATCACCAATTTCTAGGAAGGTCATTTAAATATAAGAATTTATTTTGGATGTAATAAAATACGATCTTTATTAATTTCATACTTGGGTATTCCACCAGAGTGCAAAATACTACAGCAAGAACAATAATATAGTTAAAGAGCCCTGGAAAAAACATTAACCACTGAACCACTTAATATCTTTTTTGCATCTTGTTTTTTCATCAGGCGAATTGCTAGAGATAGCCAGAAGGTAGTGGATGTGTATATCTTTAAAGTAAGGAAATAACTGCTGAATTCATATGTGCTCTACAGTATTGAGAGAAAGCAGGTTTGAGGGGCCCATCTGTCCCTATTTGGTCAGGAATTGTATCCTGTCTTGACAACCAACCAGCAGTTGCAGCACAAAACCTCAAATAAGAGTCTGATTACAACCAGTTCTGAATACAAGCAACTGCTGTTTTGAAGTGCAACCAGGGCACTCTGTGCTGAATGGAGGAGGTCCAGATTTGCAGATGTGCAGAGATGTGTAAGACTGCTCCTCTTGAGAACAACCAAGGTCATTCTGCTGTGCTTGTTCCACCTCCGTATAGCAAGCTCCACTCTCCTTGGCAGGCCTTGCTGATCCCTTTTCAGGATGCTTCACATTCCTTTAGCAGTACTACAGACATTCCACCCTCACTGAGGCACTCTCTGATATGGCCCAAAAGTCTCATGGGGGTGCTAAATTTGGTGTTTCTCTGTGGCAGAGACAATATTACCAGAAAGTATTTTATTTGCATTAGAGGAGATGACTAAATTCACCACCACAGCGGTGCTCAACCTCGGCAGGCCCACAGACCTGTCAAGCAGTCTGACAGCAGGAGATTCTTGTAACCTGACTGAGATAATTACAACCTAGAGCAGTCTTTCCATGAAGTGAAGTAAATTATAGGAGGGGGAAAAAAAAAAAAAGACAAAGAAAAAAAGAAGAAAAGAAAGATTTTTTGAATTCCAAACTTAGAAGGGGAATTGAAAGAAAATAGGACAGAGCAGACCTAAGAGACTCCACCTTCTCCTGAGGACAGCTTTAACTTCCTATGAAACACTAGTTATGATTGTCCAGGTCTGGCTCCAAAACTATATTCCAAAGGTCTCTGATTCTCAGCTGAAGCATATAATTTGTATTCTGAAAGGACAACAAGGCCCTGTAAACCCATTTAAAACAGGTTATGCTGTAGATTTCCTATTAAGTCAGTAGGACCTGCACTGTGAAAAGCAGTGAACTCTTATGAAAACACAGGGCAAAACTGCAATCCTGAAATCTATACTTAGAATTTCCAATTATCTTTCCCTGCCTCCCTTATTCTATTCATGCACCTTCAGAAGTTAATTGCTGACCTTTGTCTAAAGCTGAAAATAAATAAATCCACAATAATCTGGATCTTGCAGAAACACTAGATCAGAAAATCTGATTTGAGAGTTATAAAGCTCACCTTAAAATCAGAAAAATAGGTGAGATATTGTGTCTCCACTTTAACAGTGCTTCCACTGTAGGGATTCCCAGTGGCACATGGGTCACCTTTCTGCAACACCTGCTTGAAATGGGCTTTCTGCTCTTACCAGGGACTCTCTGCAAATGTCTGTGCACACACTACACACAGCGCTTGCTGATTAAGCTCCTGGATTGCTTTTACTTTAGATGGCAAGGTTTGATCCTGTTTCTGTGGTGTTAATGTGGATTTAGATTTTGGATTTTTGTGAGAGCAAGATCAGACTCCCTGCTATGGTAAGACTGGGAGCTAATCCCCAGGATCAAAATAAAGGAGCCACATTCCTGAGCTCAATCCAATTCAGCAGGTTTTATTTATTTTTCCATGTGGGCCATGGTGGACCCATTTACTATTTTACATATGGGCCAGTTGGGATTTTTCCCTCTCTCCTCTTACAGCAGGGCAGAGGGTTTATATCAGGCCTATAAAAACTGTTTCTTTCCCTGTATTTGCTCAGTACTTATCTGCTGGTCTTCTGCTTCTGAATGAAGATCTACGTGCTCTTAAAATATGAAGCACAATAGTCCAGGTGCAACTACCAGCACATGGGAACAAAAAACCTCAAAAGGCTTTATCGCAGTGGCTTCCCCCATCCACTATAACACTAAGATTAATTTCAGAAGACATTGGTTCTGGACTACGTGCTGACCTGCCTAATGACATGATGCTGTGCAAAGCCAAAGCCAAATATATAGTCTTTAAGAGACACTTGAACTAGACTAGAACATACTAGAACAGTATGTGATAATGAAAGCAGAAGTTACACATCCTGACCCTAAAAGTCACACAACAAAATCTGTATGGGCATATCCTTTCTGTCCTTAAACCCTTCCCTCTCCAGCCTCACATTCCCCAATTGTTCTGTACTTCCATTCCTCTGCCCACTGGTCTTATGACTCAAGGTTGTCTCTTCATGTGAGAGTGACACTTCTTTGTACTGTTGAGTAATTACTTCTAAGATGTGGACATCTGCTTTAAAGACAGTATAGCCTCAACCCATTTTAGTTACATACTTCTTTCTCTTTTTCTGACACCTCTTCTAGAACTTGCATGCACTGAAGAAAATGTGCAATGGCACAAAGAAAGCAGTCCATCAAGAAAACAGAACTCAAAGAAAAGCAGTGTGAAATCAGTAGTGAAAGAGCCGATGCAGGAATTTCTCCATTTAAGACAAGAGAGATCAGGAAAGTAAAGGAGGAGTCTTTGTGCTACTTATAACAACCCTCCCAAGGCACAACAACAAAACTAAACAGAACTGTAGAATGAAACAGCTGGTGCTAAAGATCCAACATCCACACTAAATACATTGCAGGTGTTTCACTTTGGATTAACTCTAATCTGATCCCCACAGACTGCATGTTCAGTAGCTGCTGGAGATTATTAGGTGCTTTTCCTGGGGACATCTTCCAGTTTAGCTTCAACCAAAAAGAGAGTTTATGTTCTCCAAGACCACTCCATGATGTGAACTGATGAGCAGTATGTTAAGACCATGATGAAATTTGCTTCAAAAAACCATACTCCTTATCCAAACTGAAAAGCTAATGTATTGGCATTCTATCCCTCTCCACACACAGTTTCCCTGCCAAATCAGTCCCAATTCCCTCCCTTGGCTCTACATACAGCTGACTTTCTCCCTTCCTCTCTGAGATATTCGGACTCCATCTCCCACTCCAGATTCCTTATCTAATCTCAGTCTTCCGCTCTTCCTCTTTTCCCTTGACCAAATGTATCTGTACAGCAAGTCCTAGGTCAGTCCTCTCTCTCACATTCCTTTCCTACACTATATGAACCATTGTCAATATTTTCTGTTCAGCTAGTCTCACCTTTTCCTCTCCTTATGTGGTCTCACCACTCCCAGCCATAAGTCTGAAGTTCAGAACAGTCAGAAGCTCTCCAGAAAACCTTTCCTATAATGCCTGAATGCGAGGCAGGAGGCATCACAGGTTCCATCTCATTGTACCCAATCTACACTGCAGTAAAGTACAAAGCAATAGCAACCTCAAGGACACTTTAATAGCTTAGCTCTGAAAGAGTAACATTTTAATTGATTCTAAGGAGATTGCACACATACAATGTTTGTAGTTAGGACCAGCAACAAACTAAAGAATACTTTAAAAACCAGGTTTTCAGAAAGACAGATTTTACCATCCAAGAAGCCTGGACAGGGTCTGAAGAAAAAGGGCTTGTTTGGATTTGGTATGTTGTTATTAGTTTGTTTTTTGTTGGTTTTTTTTTTCTTTTGGGGTTGGATTTTTTTTGGTTGATTGGTGTTTTTGTTGCATTTTGGGGTTGTTTGGGGATTTTTGGCTTGTTGTTTGGTTGGGGGCTTTATGTTTGTTTGTGTGGTTTGTTTTTTGCTGCCTTGATTTTAAGAGGTAGTAAAATATGTGTTGATGATCACATATATTGCAAAATACTTGTCCATGACCAGAAGATCTTTGCCTGCCAAATTTTAAATCCCTCATCCATGATCAAATCCAACAATGGGGGAAGTTAAGGCATATTAAATAAAAGGTTTCAGGAATGTTTTGACAGTGGGAAACAATATGTTTTTCTCTGCTGTGTCCTTGGAATATGCTGAGTTGTTTTGGCTGAATTTTCTCCAAAACATTCAGCACCTGGCATGGAAAGTTTCTGACCCAACTGCTGAATCTTGGCAAAATATCATTAGTATAAAGTGAAGTATCAGGCAATGGGGGCCATTAGATCCATGTATATTGATTTGAAAGAAAGAAAAAGATGCAAGGTAGCAAGTTGTCACAAAACTGAACAGCTGATGATACTGAGCGAGGAAACCTGCAGAAGGCATCTGTTTAGACAGATGACCAAGGTGTGCTTGGGGATGATGACATAAAAACCATGTGACAAAAAGCCATCAATGCTAAATTACACAAGTGCCAAAGCAAATAATATGCATGGCAAGAAAACTCAAAGCTATCAAGAGACAAACCTTTTGTGTGAAGCTTCTGGTAAAAATTTAAGAAAGGTAAAGCTGGTAAGCATCAAACAGTTTAAGAAGCAAATAAACCCAGATTAGGACAAATCTATGCCTTCAACTTCACTCCCTAATAATTTCAGTTCCAGCATCTTTTTGTCTTCTTTGGTATCAGAACCAGAACACTTTCCTACCACTTCTTGCCAATAATGGTGCAGAAGGCAGACATCAGGGCCCAATCCTACAATTTTTCCATGGGAACAAAGTGCAGTGGAGTTAATGGGAGTTCCATGCATATTATACTAGAAACATCAGACCCATGATATCTCATTTCCCAAGGGGATGGTACATTTTACAACCTATTACACTTTTTGTTTAAATATCATTAGTCAAACCTTTAATCATTTTACCAGAATCTTAGAATCTGGTTTGCTGGTAGAAGTCTGACTTACTTTGTCTTTCAAAGGCAATTAAGTGTTGGTGGAAAAAATAAAGGGTTTTTGAAATGACAATTCATATTTTCACAACAGAAATCTTTCCTTCAATTCTATTTAGCTTTCTGATCAAAGGCATTAATTTGATGTAAAAACTTATATTAAAAAATGAATATAAAGCAAAGTGAGCCCTTTATGTGAAACCATTTGTTATCAACACCTATTTTTTAAAAATAAGAATCACCATAATAAAACACTTAAATTTTTCCCTTATATCTCCTCTTTTTTTTCATAATAAAATCTTTGGCTCTTGCTTTCCATCCAATTGTTTAATTTGCCTCATCGCACAACAGCATTTACATTCTGCTCACAACCTTACAAGCACCCTCTTCAATACAGCTGTAGTGTGTTGATATGCTGTTTCTCAACACTAGGTCTGAAAGGTTGCAGAATAACATTTTAGAAGATACTGTGTTTCCCTTCACTGACACATTAGCACAAAGGAAGCACAGCTTTATTTTCACATGTCATTCACACAGAGGATGGAACTGCTTCCACAGTTTTGAACAACTGGACCCAAAAAAGATTTTGGCATTATCACAATACCAAGACAATACTCGAAAGTTCTGCTTCTAGTAGCATATGTACTGTTTTGTTCTCATGAAGGCACTTAATTATGACAGAGAAAACAATGAACCACAAGTACTCTTCATAACCTTGTCAAGGCAATGAGACTTTCCACCAAGCAAAGTCAGCTGTAGTCAGCTCTTACCTGTGCCAGAACATCACAAATGCAATTAGCATTTTCCGTCACGAAATGACAGTTTCAAAACTAGATCTCTTTTACCACTTTAACTGGGACTCTTTATTTCACTTACGAACCATCCACCCAGATTTGCCAATCCAACAAGTTTAGTTTTAATTCCCTTACAACTAATTAGGGTGTTCCCAGGAACTGTTCTTCTTCAGAAGCATGTTTCGCTAAAGCAGCAATAGACAATGCAATTGACTTCTGCTTCAGATGACCTCCACATCAGAAAGCAGAAGAGATTGTGTGTGCATATCTAACTATCTGCCTATCAACACACAAACCAAATATAATTCAGTAAAACTACAAAAAATATTTGAATACCTTTATTGCTTCACAACTGCTTGCTCTGTGCAGACCAGAAGCTTGGAGTATTTGACATGATAAAATGAATAAAAAGTGGTCACTGTGATAACTCTTTTTCAGCCTACTGTAAACACAGCTCAGTGTTCCATGATGAAATATTTTACAGGTTACTGAGGCACAAATGAAATCTTCTCAGGCCAAACTACAACAGTAGTAATAGACATGCAGCTGTCAAAGGTAGGTGCTTCAATCCATTTAAAAGCAATACCTGATGGAATCTAAACTCCGGTTATTGACTTTAAAAGCACCAGACCATCTCCCTGGTGTCTTGTAGCTCTGTATGAAGGTAACAAACCTCAAAGGTTCCACCTCCATGTGGCAAATACAATGTGCATTTATCACATGCAAGTTCAGAAAAGAAAATAGATATGAGGAAAATATTTTGCATGGTAAACACATGGAACATATGCTGTGAGACAAGGAGTACCATCTCTGAGGGCAGAAAGTACAAGTGTCAGAGGTGAGTCTCCATGTGACAAATCTTGCCTGGGTATCAAAACACTGAGACTTGTAAGACTCCAGGGAAGGGTATAATTCTGATACCACCCTTTTCCCCTTTTCTTGCTTTTTACATACTACTGAGACCTATAGAGTTGCTCACAGTAAGATGGTAATTATTTTGAGAAAGAACGGTAAAATTTCAGTCAAACATACAAAAAAAGTGTTATTTCTTTTCACCTCATGCTTTTTGTACCATCTGACTAGTTAATTTGCCTCTGAAATTTAATTATCTTTAGACACTTAAGAGAAGAAAAAAAAAAAAGTAAAAAAAAAAAGTAAAGTTAAGTTGGAAACCAGGCACTTTGAATCATGGGCTACAATTTCCATAAAGCCATCTATGAGATGTTTCCATGATTTAAAAAGACTGCTGTAGCATCACATATATTGCATGATGAGGGTACCCTCTAAAATAAGATGTACATCTTGATGGTTATTCCTGATAGAAAGATTTGAGTAGCTCTATTGAAA
>VWZE01013812.1:0-72059 GCA_013396675.1 Eubucco bourcierii | reverse complement strand
AAAAAGCATATCTCAAATTCTTTCCTAGCTATACCCTAATGTGTGGTATCCCTCATGGAATTTCAATAGACTAACCTAGCACAGACTTTAGTATAAGTAGCTTTGGAAAACTGCAAACAAGTATATAGTTAAAAGGTCAACACTGCAATACGTATGTTAATATGTAAGCAGAAAACATATTCAAGGATAGATTATCATAGGATCAACTTGCAACCTACTTTTTTCTGGTGAGACATGTGCCTTAGCTTGTCCCCTCACAAGCCTGCATGTTGAACCATCTCCTGCACAGATTCCACAGTTGTCTTCCTTGGCATTGCTCCCAAGTTGTCGATCACAGCCTACTGCCTGCCAACATCAACACCACAGTCAGAAGGAGGGCAAAGCTGTAGTAGACATGCTCAGGTTTCTGGAATTTTATTTATTATGTTTTCCTTTTGATTTTATGAGTTGGCCTCATTCAATCAAAGCATATCTTGCTATTTAAGGTTTTAAAAGCACACTGTAATTTCCATGATTTTAAAAGATGAACCACAACAACTGATACATGAAGTTACTCAAGCATAGGAAGTACACAAATCAGTTTCCCACTGCTTGTGAACAGATACTATTGAGAGTTATTCTTTCCAACGCAAGGGAAAGAGTGACATTTGGTTTTCCTAATCTCTTTAATTATGCCTCAAAAAGGATTAATGCAATGAAATAACCCCAATTAAATATTTAATGTGCACTCAGCCTCCAGCTTCAGCCAGACAAGCAGCCATGGACAGTGTTCATAATCTTATGCCTTACCCATTCAAAATTTACATCAATGTCAATCATATGCATTTGCTAACCAGATTTTCTAAAAATTTGATGATTCAGTTTTCACTTTTTCTTGTTTCTGAATATGAGACTTGGTCTACAAAACTTTGCAGTGATCTTTATAAAAACACCCAAACTTAAACGCTGCCAAAAATTCCAAACCCAAAAGGTTTTGAAGATCTGAAAACTTTCCAAACAATAATGAAAACGTTTCTCTGGTTTTTCCTTTTTCTTTGTATCAGTGACCTTACAGAAAGCATGGGAGCAAGAATGGGAATCATAGAATCACAGAATAGATAACATTGACTACACCTATCTTTCTGCTGAAAGGATGGTAAATATCTGGTCTCCCCTATCTTATCCTTCCAATTTTTTAGAAGAAATTTGCAGAGAGTACCAAATGCTGAGCAATGCGATAAAAAGCTCATTTGAAGCTTCAAATTTTCTCAAGTCAACCTATATGACTCTTACATCTACATGTCCTGGAAAAGTGCAGCTAATTTGTCATGGACATACACATTTAGTCAAACTCCAAACTGACAAATGGATAGAAAGCACTCTGGAAAGTCACAGTTAAAAAGCAGTGCTAGAATTCTGAAACTGGCCAGCACATTCCTCTTCCTATATAAAAATGCTTGGAAGGGGCAGTCTTAGCTGCCAAGATCCACTGCATCTGTACTATGCCAAAACTGACACACGATCCCCTCGGAGAGGTGAGGATCAAGTCTGCACGTAAAAGGCAGGGTTGGGTCTTCCAGCCCAAGTTAAAGCACACACACAGACACACAACACACTGCACAAATCATGCACATCTGCTGCCAAACATGGAGAAATCTAATCTTGAAGTTTCACGTGGCTACAGAAAAGACAGCAAAGTAGCTTCCCATCTCACTCCTGTCCCTCTCTCCCACCCCACATCCTGCATTCCCTACGCAGAAAGGCGTTATGGAGGAAAATTTAACGACAGTTCAGTTGAGAGGCACACTGCACTGAATGGCATCTCCTTACTAGAGGGTTCAGATTTACTACAGAATTCTTTATTTAGCAGCAGGGAAGTATTTTATTGCAGCAACTGATTGGGATTCTCACTGTATCCCGGAAAAAAAGCACAAACTAAAACCCACCAAACAAACAACACCCCCTCCAACCCCAAACCAATCATTAAAAAAAAAAAAAAAGAAAAGAAAAGAAAAGAAAAAGAAAAAGATAAAAGCTTAACACTAACATTAGAGCATTTCGGTTAACAAAAACTTAATTTATTTTGTTCTAATATCTAAAGACATTGCAAAATCTGAACAGCTCAGAATGGGTGCTTATTTATTAGACAGAAGCTATATGGGAACACTATTCTATAATTTATGACTGGATTGAAGATCAAAATGTTTTCACTTGAAGATTATTTCTAATAGTAGATCTTGGTTCATTGCTGACATCCAGAAAATAACAAAAAGATTGTAAACAAATGGCTCTAAACAAGCTTATTTTCCCATTTTATCACAAATTAACACTGGGAAAAGAATAAAAACATCACTTCAGAAACATAAACTGACTGGACCACTGTGTGATTCAGAAAGCAAAGACAGTTTTGAAAACTATAGTAACTACAGTGCTTGATACTTGGGTCTTAATCTTGATGACTTTTTCTATTCCCAGCACCACAACAGACTTTCTTTTTGACTTTAAAAAACCTCCTGTGTTTTTCAGCTCCAGTGTCCGAAAGGGACAATTCCCCACCTCACAGGGATGCTGCAAGAATAAATCTCCTAAAGATTCTGAAATGTTTAGATGGTGCAATGATGAGGGTCATACCAGTAGTTGAGAGTTCTATATTTCTCTTAGGCAGACTTTTAAAGTATTTATTGCTCTCAGCTGCCTCTCCTGCTCTTACTCATATAAAGATACTACTAGCACACAGAGGCAAATTTTTAGAACAAGTGTAATCTTTCCTCAGATCTCACAAACACATTCCTATTTCTCAGTGTAATCTCATTTTCTAAATATTAAGAATCTGTTTATCCACTTAATTAATTCTCAAAAGAAAAATTAAGCTGCATATTGTGGAAAACCTGCTAATTTTATTAGTTTAAGCTATTGTATAGTTACTGGCTACAGCTCCTACAAGTTTTTGGTGGGAGGGGATATAGAGCAAGGAAAGCAGCTGCAAGACTAGTCCATTAAAACCCAACTTGATAATAATAAACATACATACTGAGTTATTACAGACAGTCACTGTGAAAACAAACTCTCAATATATCTACCAAAAATTATACAACTGTTCAAGTACAAGGCACTATTGTGTCTAACATGGAATGTAAGAAAAAAACCATAATCATCACAGCAGCACACTAGAGAACTGGCTCATATAATATTATTGCTTATTTTTTAATAACATACAAATGCCACAAACAAAAAACCCCAAGCAAATAAAAAACAACCCACAGCAACCCAGTATTGCCAGCTGCAAGGGACTTGGATGAAGGAAAAGCTTTACAGTTCCCCTGGCAGCAAAGGTGGTATGTTCAGCTAGATGCATCCACCCTCTGTGAACTTCCTTCTGAGATTGTTCTTATCAACTGTTCATGTATGTTCAGCTAGACGCATCCACCCTCTGTGAACTTCCTTCTGAGATTGTTCATATCAACTGTTATGAACAGAAGCATCAAGCAGTGATATACTGGAACACACTTAAAAAATAACTCAAAGTAGTATCACAATTTAGGTCTGGAATGAGCACAGAATTTCAGATTTTTGCTTAATATGAAGTAGTAAAAAATTCTGCAGATACTAATGTGACAAACCTTCAATTGAGAGCTAATTGAGCAAGTGTTGCCATCACAGGCTCTTAATGAACACTACAACAGGGTGATCAGCACTACTGCACTAGGGTGGGGTTCATTTCAAACATCAGTGTCTACAATTAACATTTTTTATCTGTTTGTAAAACCTTCAGAGGAAGCCCTGTTTCTCAGGTAAGCATTGGTATTTGCAAGTAAAAATGCAATAACAAGAAGAAAATTACATATAGCAACAGCTGTTTTCAGCTCACACATCAACTCAGTAAAGCAAAGCAGACTAATGATGTCCACAATTCAGATGTTTGCTAGGGTTAAATTTACCCCACATTGCTCGTCATTTACAGAGCAAAGGGATCACCTATAAATGCTACAGGCAGATTGGGAAAACATCTGCAGGCTTTCAGGGCATAGTAAAAAATAATTATATTAGGTGATTTTAACACAGGTTGCACAAATGAAACAAGTGACAACGCAAACTGTGAAATTAAAGTATTTGGACTCTGCAAACATAAACATCACCATTGATAGCAATGATACAAGTATTCTAATGACTAGCTTGTAAGTGAGCTCCTTGGACAGCAGGGACAACACTGACTTGTATGTAATAAAATGAACAATAACTAGAAACTTCATATAAAAAGGCTATTGAGGAAATGAGTATTTTGTGATTTTGATAAATGGTCCGCGATGGGATATCTATGAATTTGGAAATGCCAGAATTATTTGCAGAAACAGGTGTTTGATCCATTACTATTTTTGGACAGAACGTGAGTACATTACTTGTCTGTGTTCTTAAAAAAGAAAAAGACAAAAAAAAGAAAAAGACAAATAAAGAAAGCATCTGACTAATCACTGAATAGAAATGCTCATCTGCTTCAACACACTTCTAAATTAAATGTTAGCATGCCACTGCTATTGTGAAAGGCAATACCAAAAGGCGTTAAATATTTTGTAGCATAGTTAGACTACTTTGTGTAGGTTGAGAAATGCAAAGGAAGAACAAAACATCAGGGTACAAAATACAATTTCTGATAACATGTTAAAGATAACTATGTAACGTTACAAATATTTTTGCAAATATGAATAAAAGAATTACTTGGAAGCTCCCAAAGCTGTTTCTTCAACTCTTACTCACTTAGTAAAGTAGGGTTTCAGCTGAGGAATTAAGCTTTAAAACAATGAAAACATCATGTTAATTTCTATTTGTGAAGGTCAAAGTACAATCTGCTAAATTCAAGGATCTTCCTTTCTGAAGATGTAGTTTGTAATTACCAGTGTTGAGAAAAGGACAGGACTGCAAGGTGACAGCAGTTTAACTATGGTTCCGATACAGCAAAAAAAGCACTGTAGTGAGAACTCAGCAAATCTCAACCCCGCTTGAGAGTCTGCTTTTCATCAACGTAAATACAAGCAAGCACTAAAATTGCCAGTGCCAAGCCCAGTGCAGGTCAGGTTTTATCAATTTAAGATTTTGCTTGTTAGGCCATTGCTTCAGACCTCTTCAGCTATGTTATTCCTTCAACTGATCACTTACGTCCAAGCTGCAAGGCACTCTTTCAAAATATGAACAAAACCATTTTTTTGTAGAACCTATTGCACAGAGGTGAGTTGCCAATTATAAAAATGTTATATGCGAATTATAAAATACTGTTTCTGCTGGTGACTCAAGATTATGTATTTCAAATATGTAGTTTGCCTTGAGTGACCTGTACTAGTGGGAGGTGTCCCTGCCTATGGTAGGGGGTTGGAACTAGATGATCTTTGAGGTCCCTTCCAACCTTACCATTCTATGATTCTATGAAATAAGAAACCTGAAGATACACCTATGCTTTTACAAAAGAATATTTATCTGAAACACGAGTAAAAATATATCTGTGGATGACAAATGCCATTAAAGTGTTAAGTGTCATCATTGCTATCAAAAGAATGAAGTTACATACAGCAATACACATAATTACGCACAATATTTCTCTTCAAAAAAGTGTTCCCCCCTTCTACAGTCCTCTGGAGCCAGAGATCCATGTACAGCCAGGAAAAACAAACATACTGAGTTCTCCTAATAGAAGTGGCCACAAAAGACTAAATCATTCCTTTTTTTATTTGTGACAGACACATAAATTCTATGAAACATTAAGTCTGAAATTGCACTAGTGCCATTCTTTCTCTACGTGCTGTGTCTCAGACTAAACTCTTTAGCAGATAGACCATTTATATATTTGGCAACAAATATGTTAAATACTGTATAATTTTCTACTTTTAATAATAATTTTTTAGGTGCTACAGACTTGTTATCAGCAACTCAATTTCAATTAAAATTACAAGCTAAATTATGCTTTCCAGTGTTCTATTTTGAGGGACTAGCAGCTCAGCATCAGGGAATGATGCCCTATGGTAAAGTGATTTGATTGAATAAAAATAGAAAAATCAGTTCAACAACATCTCAAAAACCCTCCAATACTTGCGGAAAACAGATGAAAACTACTCCAAGTACGTTCACATTTGTGTGCTTACATTTGCCTGGTTATTTCAAAGGATGCACAACCATGAATACTCATGAAATAGAATGCTAGTGGGATTCTAACACAAACATACAGATAGTATTCACTGAAATTCAGCTGAAGCAGAAAACCCAGCAAATAATTTAAGGGTAAGTGCTTTATGCACTTAAAATGTAAAAGAGGTACATTTCTGCTGAGCAAGGAACTGCACTGCCTACTGCACAAATGGAGATGATAATTATACTTCTTTATAAGAATGTGATACAGTTACTGTACAAGAGATGGTTTTTTCTCAAGGGCTGAACAGTCTGCAATTACCTCAGTACATGCTGCCCAGCAGTTTTCGTGTAAAATTGGCTCATGACAGATCTGTTACAGCAATATCTCAGTAAGCAAAACCTGTATTGGTTGGATAATTGATCTGCCAAAGGGTGGCAAAACAGTATCACAGTATCACAGTATCGCAAGGGTTGGAAGAGACCTCAGAGATCATCAAGTCCAACCCATCACCACAGCCCTCAAGACTAGACCATGGCACTAAGTGCCATGTCCAAACGTGCCTTGAACGCCTCCAGGGACGGTGACTCCACCACCTCCCTGGGCAGCCCATTCCAGTGACAAATTACTCTCTCAGTAAAGAACTTCCTCCTCACCTCCAGCCTAAACTTGCCTTGGCGCAGCCTGAGACTGTGTCCTCTTGTTCTGTCACTGGTTGCCTGAGAGAAGAAGGTAACCTCCTCCTGGCCACAACCACCCTTCAGGTAGTTGTAGACAGCAATAAGGTCCCCCCTGAGCCTCCTCTTCTCCAGGCTAAACAGTCCCAGCTCCCTCAGCCTCTCCTCATAGGGCTTGTGCTCGAGGCCTCTCACCAGCCTCGTTGCCCTTCTCTGGACACGTTCAAGCACCTCAATGTCCTTCCTAAATTGAGGGGCCCAGAACTGGACACAGTACTCGAGGTGTGGCCTGACCAGTGCAGAGTACAAGGGGAGAATGACCTTTGTGGACTATGAGCAGCTGGTGAAAACTAGGTGTTTGCATTGAGAAACTTTTCAAGATGTGAAAATATTTATAAAGAAAGTAGATTAAAGTATACCAAACAGTTCCAACGAAGTGATGTGACTGTCCTACCACCAGGATAATAGTACTTGGTTTCTTATAGCCAAACTATTTTTCTCAGAGTTACAAGAGATCAGAACTAAGATTAAAACAGAATAAAATCATCTACATATTTATAAACATTATCAGCATTGGACAAATTATATGATAACCTCAGAATTATTTCTGGTAAAAATATCTTCTGCAAACCTTGTGACTTGATTGAGAAATGGCACATGTTTTATTTCAACAAGTAAAAGAGGAGAACTGAAAAAATCCTTACGTGCTTGAAAAAGACAAATCTCTATTGCAGTTCATTAGAATCACTCAATAAGGAAAAGTAAAATCCTCAGAGTCTTGGTCAGAGAAAAAAAAAAAAAATTCTACTACAAACACAGACACACCATAGTCCAGAAGTCAGAGGAACGAAGGGTGTATTTTACCACACAGTTGCATGTTGTCTCGTAGCACACAGATGTTACTGCCTCAGTGTCAGCTGTTTGGGTTAGCACTTGTCTTAGCGCAGAATCAGAGTACAGGCAGGGATTAGGAAGCTCTGCACCCACACAAGAAGGAACTAATTCTAAATATGGCTATGAGAATTTATGGTAATAAAAACATGGGTATAAAACCTATCATGTGCAAATCCTGCTTTTAGTTTTTTCCACGTATCTTCGTTTTGCCGTAAAACTGCTCTCATTCAAAGCCAATCTATTCATTTACTTTGCAATTTTTCTCACATCCCCTGTTTTGCCATAACTATAGTTTGCAGTTTATTTCTACACAGATAAAACATCCCTGGAGAGTATATAAAGAAAAAACTCCCACTGTCTCTTTCCCATGCTCGTCATCTACAAGTAATTGATTCTGACAAGCAGAGGGAGATATCAGAATACCCCTCCAATTAATGAACTCACTTGCAGTGGTAAGGTTTTTTGTTGGTTTTGGTTTTGGTTTTCAAAATGTTTTTGTTGGACTGGTTGGCTTTTTGGTGGGTGGTTGTTGCTGTTGTTTTGTTTAAATTACTTTTAAAAGGGGTATGGAATACTGGCTTTCAAGCACCACTTTTAAATATTCCATGAGTATAAACCGGAATTTAACTTCATCTGAGACATGACTTTGTCCTCACATGGTCCTGTCTTGTAACTCTTCAGTTACATCTAAGCTTAGTCCCACAAAGGGCTGATTGTGGCACAGGTTCTCACATCCCTGCAGTCAAGCCAGTGCAGGTCCATAGCAGCCCAGACAAGCTGACGCAGGCTTCAGCACACATTAATAAACTGAATATAGCCCCTCCAGGGACACTGAGTGTGTACTCTGATTAACAGTGAATGTCCCAGCCCATCACTTCACAGCACATGAAGCAGCAGTCCCAGTTGCCGATCTGAATGGGTATTAATGGTGTTGGGAGTAAGAAAATTTCCTCTGTAAGGATTTTCAGTTGTTCACAGAGGAGAAGGCAGGGAATAATGGCAGAGTGTGTCAAAATGCAAGCCTTGGAGTAGAGGTATAAAATGAGTCAGAGGGACAGGCACAAGGATGTTCAAACACCATGATGTTTAAGTTCCCCAGCCATCCATACAGAGAAAAACAATGTAAAGCAATAAAAACCCCAGAAGATAAAAAATACAGTACATAAAATTCATTGCATACTGAAGGGGTCCTAAAAAGACTTTCCACAGATTTTTGCAGACATTTTATATCTGAAGGCAAGAGGCTAAAGAGTGTTCTGCAATTCTGTAAATCCACTTCCATCACATAAATGTTTCCAAAACATTTAACTCTTACTACAGGATCTGTCATATGCTAGAGCAGCTACAAGATTATAGGACCACCCAGTAGGGGAGCAAGTACCCTTTCCTCTACAGCCTCCATTTTGAAAGATACACATACACACACTCAGAGGACAGGACACAAACTCCAACTTGGTTTCCTGTTTGTGAGAATGCTTCCAAAACCCAAATCAATACATGGAATCAGATGGCTTTGCTGCTTTCCTGCCTGGGACCACCCAAATCTGCCTTTCTATATGAAGGCATAGTTAGCATTGGGCACTACTAAGAATTCAGTTCAAGATGACATCCAAATTGTGGGTTTTTCTACTATCACTGTTCACATGCTTTAGGACCTTCCTAAGCTGGGAAATAAAAATCACATTTGTACAAAGCTCACCAAAACAAAAACAAAACTTGGCAGGAAGAATCACTTAGGAAAAAAAGAAATATAGATAAGAAATTGGAGATCAGAAGAAATCCACTACTTATCTGGCAAGAGAAGATAATCTTAGACAGTAAGAAATCCCTATAGGGAGTATTTCTCCATAAGAAACAGGAGGGAGAATAAGACAAGACCTGAAAAGAGACAACGGTTTCTAGCAGCAGTGGGTAGCCCTGAAATAAAACCAAATGATTTTGAAAGACTTTTTCAGTGTCTGGCAGATACCTGCAGTAAAAGCACCTCCTGTCAGTTGTTAAGAATGTCATCACAAAGGAACTACTACATCAATATGGACTGTAACATTAAAAATACTGCAAGTGAAACTGTTGGAGGGTGGCTATGTGAGGGAAAGAGACCAACCCACTGAGGCTATGGAGTGTGATGTCAACAGGCTACATAAGATATGGTAACCCATGCTCAGCATGGTCCCATCCTTCACGGGCTTCTGGAGAGCTACCAATGCTTCCCAGATGAATTGAAGCTGGAGCTCACCACCCTTCTCAGTTTTATGACATGTCGCACATGTATGTGTAAGTCACAAAGATTCTGACAGACAGTTCTCAGACACAAAGTTTTGTTGGATCTGCATGAGTAACTCCCACAGTTACTCTGGATAAGCTCCAGCCTGACAACCCTGGTGCCTGCAGTAATATGTAGGCAGAGTACAGGTCTCTACATAGGGAATCCTCCAATACACCTGTTCAGTAATTAATGGTATTTGGTATAAAGTTTGACTTAACACAGAGCAACCTCAAAATCAATTATTCCCATGAATAAATTACTTGAGAGTTGAAGACTNCCTTATTTTTAAACATTAAGATTGCAAATTATTATTAAAAACCAGAACAAAACAAATCCACAACTTACTTTTAAAGTTTCTATTCAAGAATAAACTACTCTACCTATGTGAGAAACATGACTTAATGTCTGCTGTATGTAATGCTGTGTGGAAAGGAAACATTACTTTCTAAGTATCTGAACACCAAACCTCCCGTCCATCTTGGACAGATCACACATTTACAGTTAAAAAGATGCATCTACAGGAACCCAAGGGGAAAGTAAACAAAAATGCCTTAAATTACCACTTTCAGAAAGCAACTCAGAGCAGAAGGAGTCAAGATTCAGAAGAAATCAATAATCTGCAACGATTTTAAGATTTGAGCACAATCAAAGCTCATTAAAAAAAAAGTGTAACAGTCTCCAAAAGCTTAGTGAAACTCTTATTAGTGAAAACTGACAGACATCTAGATCAAGTGTAAGACTGCTTTTGTGGTGAGTGAGAGAGATCCTTACTTGCCACATCACGCCATGTGACAGAAAAGAATTATCATGGCAGAAGTTGATGGCACTCTGCTTGTTTTTATGTCAGCTAAATTTATGCCATATGCTACAAAGCATAGTGTAGTGTCTGCCTTTTTTGGAACACGAACAACTTGCTGACACTAAATGGAAAGTTCACTGCAGGATTTACATCATCTTTGACCCAATTGTGACAGACCACGATAGAACCACTCAGGCTGCTCCTTAGGACTCCAGATTTTTTTGGGTGATGTGTGTATTTATTATTCAAACACATTACTCACTCCATATTAGGAAAATTATCACTATAACCATTTTGGGTACTGAGACAAGTAACACCCCATTCTGCACCCTGGCAGAAAAAAAGCAGGTCTGCATGAATTAAAAACAAAAAACAAGGAGAGGTAGGGCCCCAAAGTAAGCAGAGTAACTGGGCAAATGTTGCCCACACATGCGTGTGACACACAGATGTTTTTAAATTTCTCCACCCACATCCAGATGGGCACAGCAGGAATATATTATGTGGGGGGAAAAAAAAAAAGTGTTGGGAATTGTGCAGAGACTAGAAAAAATATCAGAAGTGTGAAAATCCTCCCAGCAGTGAAGTTTTGACCTGTCCCCATTTAACACAACAGCCCCAGATATTTGCTTTGGTAACAGAAGCACAGCAGTAGCAGACTAGAACATGATCAAATGGCTTGGCTGAGTTAAGCCCCAAATATCTTATTAACTTTCTCAATAAACCTTTTCTTCCGTCACCACCTTCAGATTTTACTTCCCCTCGAGTCTCAAACCTGCTATCCAAAGAGAAGTTTTGACATGTCACAATTTACTTTGACAGAGCATTACTTAGTTTGATCATGTTTCTGCAGAGAACTGCAAATAATCAGAAGTGAAGCTGGACAAGAACTCATCATCCTTATAGATTCATACACTGCCAAGAAGACTCTGAGCAAGAACCCAAGAGGCAGAATTAGTGATGCACCCTACCATACCAAGGATAAGAAAACAGATCAGTGTGAAATCATACTGGGGGGAAAAGGAGGGGAGGTTGAGATCTTGTAAAAAACCTGCCAACTTGGATACAATAAATGTACAAACCCAGCATCAGTTGGAAAGGGACTCAGGCAAGCCTATCTCCTTATACTAACTCTGGTGCTTGCAGGCATAAAAGCAAAGATACCCACATCAGCATTATGACATGTTTATTTAGATGAGTTAACTGTAAAAACATTTGCCAAGTAATTTGCAGGCTGTGTCAAGTGTGTCAGAACACAAGAGACTGATCTTATAGCAGCCACTTTGCTGTCTTTTTCTTAACAGTAGTTGACTGGGTTTTTGGTTTTTTTTGGTTTTTTTTTTTTAAGATGTACATTTGTTTTCTTTTACTGCTTTAACAGAAGCAGGAACAAAGCTCACTGTTTTCTTTCTGAGGCAGTCCCCCACCTCCTGCAGTCCCTTTCACAAGTAACCAAACTCTCCTCCCTGCCCCCAAAACAACCCACAAAGAGAAAGGTAATTCAAATGACCAGAAATTATTTTGATTTCCAAGCATTTGATGTCAGATATATAAATGAATAGTGCTAAATATTAACAAGAATCATTGAAGGTAGTTGCTTTAAATATATGTTTCAACTCTGCTTCATTAAACTGGACTCCACATAGAGTAATTTTATCATAGAATCCTAGAACTGTTTTTGTTGTAAAAGACCTCTAAGAGCACTGAGTCCAACCATTGACCTAACATTCACCATGGCCATTAAACCATGTCCCGAGGTGCCACAACCCCGTGTTTCTTGAACACCTTCAGGGATGGTTACTTTACCACCTGGATAATCTCCTTCTATAAAGAAACCTTTTCCTCATATCCAACCTAAACCTCCCCTGACACAACTTCAGGTCATTTCTTATTCTGTGTATGTGTATGTTACCCTATCTATTAAACATGGTAGATGTTTGAAGTCACTGTGCAAAACCCCACAACACTGTAAGCAAGAGTCTCAGAAAGCTTCTCAAAACCCCAAAGCTCTGCTAGATTCAGCATGACATTTCTGTGCTGCAGTGGACACAAATAGCAAAGGCTGCTGTAGACACACCATCCACCAAAGGCTTTGACATTCTCCAGGCTAAAAACTTGTATTGGAAGAAAAGACATCATTAACAATATCGGAAAAGAGTTTTATTATTAGGCAGGTGCTTCCAGAGTTTGTAGAGGTATATTCTGTTTTTAATGTGCAGGGTATTGAACACTGTTGAATACCACTGTGAAGTACTATTGACAAACACAGTCTCTCAAAGAGTAAAACTGTAAGTAATTCTTCTTCTATTTCAGAGGCAGCAGATATTGTGTGTTACCATGACTGGCACTGGAAATGCAGTATACACAGAAGTCACATAAAATCCACAGCAAGGCCCACTTCATACATTAATGTTGCTGTCTTCTGGCAAATGTGTCAAATTTTCCCCTATAATGAAACTATTTTGCTCACTGGGACATATCCTGCATTTTTGAGTCCCACGCGTTTCAGGCATTTGACAGCAAATCACTCACAGAGAAAGAATCACAGAATCTTCAGGTTGGAAAAGACCCCTGGGATCATCAAGTCAAACTACTGACCCTACCCTACAAAGTTTACCCCTAAACCATATCCCCAAGCACCATACCTAGACGACCTTTTAAACACATCCAGAGATGGTGACTCAACTACCTCCCTGGGCAGCCTGTTCAAATGTCTGACCGCTTTTTCTGTGGAAAGTGTTTTTCCTAAAGTCCAGTCTAAACCTACCCTGTTGCAGTGTGAGGCTGTTCCCTCTTACTGTACTAGTATAATGTACTATCACTAATTACCTGTGAGAAAAGACCAAATATCATAATTCTCCATTTTTACACCAACTGTGTAAAGTTGATAGTGTAACCAGAATAAAAAATAATTTAAAAAATTATATCTAGAAATGTAGATTCCCAGTAATAAGAATTCATTCAGTCAGAACACATACTCATTCACCCACAGAACAGGAGAGATAAACACACACCTTCCATTCTGGGCTGGATGTCATAAACTATTACATTTTGTGAGAAACACAAGTCAGAGAAGAAGCAAAATGAAATGGAAGGTTATGTGATTCATGATGCCCTGACAGACATATGACAGGTTAGAAAGCTGTAACTAGTATAGATAATTTTATTGTTTGCCTGGTTTTTTTTTTTTTTTAGTTATAAATAGAAGAGTAAGTGAATGTTATGGACCTGTTACTTATATATAAAAATATCAATGGCTAAGGCAGCCATGAAATCTGTGTGCATGAGAAAGGTTATCTACAATGCACTTGGCAGTACTTGCAGATACATCTAATGCAAACTAATACACAAAAATGAAAAGCAACCAAAAAGTGCAACCATTTAACGTGCAAATGTCTCAGAACGAAGGTCACAACTAAATTCACACCACGAGCATACCTGGCATATTCCACTGATGCACATATCCAAGGACTCGGTATTGCAACGAGTACCATCCAGTACTTTTGGGGCAAGCTCCACAATCAAGTTTTTTCCCAGAGCTTGACACTTCAGGGCACATGGTGCAGTAGGATCATTATACACAGGAATCCACTCATAAAAATGCCCCTGGTATTTGACATCATTGTAGGCTGAACACTGTTGTGCTCTAAAGTCACCAACATCTGAAGGGCAGTCCTAGAAATAAACCAAAGGAAATTTTTGTTTAAGAAGAAAGCACTTTGCATTTGCAATAAAGTTATCTGATTACTTACATAGAACCTATTCAGCAAGGTTTGGTTAGGAACTGATCTGCTATGACACACATGCAATACTGCAAAGTTTTCCTGTATGTATTACAACAATTTAGGTTGCTTAATCCACTGTTTGCAATGCAAGTAACAAAATATCATGTATATTCCAGTAACAGCAACACAACTGATATAAGAGGATGATTAAAGTATTACTTTTTATAACACTACGTAGTACATTTAAAGTCTGGCTTCGTAATAAGAATTAGCTTCTAAAGAAATCTGAAGGGGGCCTACAGGAAGGCTGGGTAGAGACTATTTACAAGGTCTTGCAACAACAGGACAAGGGGTAATGGGTTTAAAGTGGCAGAGGGGAGATTTAGACTGGATATTAGGAGGAAATTCTTTACAGTGAGGGTGGTGAGGCACTGGAACAGGTTGCCCAGGGAGGTTGTGGCTGCTCCCTCCCTGGAGGTGTTCAAGGCCAGGTTGGATGAGGCCTTGAGTAACCTGTACTAGTGGGAGGTATCCCTGCCTATGGCAGAGGGTTGGAACTAGATGATCCTTGAGGTCCCTTCCAACCTTACCATTCTATGATTCTATGATTCTATATATTTTAAGTGATTATAATAACATGCCTGACATTTAATATTTCTCTTTTTAATATCCTTTTCCAGTCAAGGATTTCTGGGTATTCTGCAGTCATTCATCCATACACACATCAGAGTAATAAAAGAGGAATTATTGCTACTATACATAAAGAAATTAAAAAAGTCTAATTAATCATTTATCATTGCTCAGAAAGGGGACAAGACCATTAAGAGACACCAGAACATTCAGTGCTTAGTCCTTTAGTCTAATAACAAAGCATCTTCACATCTTACAGAAGCAGTAAGTCTTACTTTCTCGAAACGAAATACACTTCAAACTGGTAACTATCGATTACATAGTTCCAGTTCTAGTGAGACAGTTCCATACCCTCCTATACAGAGCCTCAGCATATACAGTTGAAAGACTAAATAACAGAACTGTTTGAAATAGAATATTCTAAAATATTTTTTTTCTATGTAAAGCATAGGACCCAAAAAATGATGTTAATATTAAACTATAGTGACAGGAATGGAGATGAATCCTGATTTATTAACCACCGCCCTCCCACATCAGTAAAGTACTGACAAAAGAGTTAGTGTGTCAAACAATTTCTCACTAAAGACTTCTTCTGAAAGAATCTCCAGTGTCAAACAGCCCATATACCAGACTCGAAGGATATTCTTCCAAGAATTCCAACTGCACATATAAGCCAGATGTGAGGCTGACTTTAACAAGGTTTTATTTTCATTGGATATAACACTGAAAGATTGTGATGTGTCAGCTCAACTCGTGGAACTTATTGCTAAGTATTAGTTAACAATACTAATCCTGAACGCAGCTTCAAATTTATCAGTGGACTGAACCTTCCCTGAAAAAAACCTAACAAAGTAGTAAATGCATTACACAGTACTGGAGATTAAAAACACACACGAGAAAGGTTTGAATTCCAGTACAATGCCCTCCACAATCTTGTTCTGACACTTTTGCTCACGTGAGTCTAGATGAGCTGTCACTGCATTAGCTTAATACTTTGTCAATTGTTTGGTTTTTTTTGGCCATAGGAAGCAGAAACAGTAGAAATGTCTCTGGTTTATTTGTAGCCTGCATAAAATACCTTCTGAAATCACTATTCTCTCTACTGGTCAACACTCAGTATTTTTAAAGCTGAGCACCAAGCAATTCACTGAGCATTCCCAGAAACACTTTTCGATCATGTCCAATGCTTCATCTTGCAGTAAGGATAACTCAGAATGATGCTAATACATTTTGTATTGTTTTTACTCTGGAATAATTCTAGTTTGAGTCACATTAAAAACAAAACAAAGGAAAAAAACCCCAACAAACTATAAAATAATGGAATAAGACAAGGAGAAATTGCAGTTACTGCAATCCTTTGAGAGTTTTACCTCTACAAAATCCCACAGGTGTGAGCCTCTAAAAACATCAAGCAAATACTCTCAGAAGCCACCCTTATTTACTGCAGTGTCACTCCTGAGAAATTCACCAAGCTTGCACTGGTGTAAATGAGAGCAGACTGTGACTCTGGCTTATCTGTCACCTCTCATTTTCCACAATAGCAAGTCTAAAAAGCAGAGCAGACTTCAGAGTTCATATGGATACCATATGGGTCCCTTCCACTGCTGGAAATAGAGGAGTAGCAAAGGATAAAAATAAGTGGAAGTTAGATTCAGGTTAGTAAGTTAGAAGCGGTATTTTGGAGTGTTATTCAGCCATGCATAGCTAGATTTTCATCACAAAGAACTGAAGAGCAATCTGTACAATACGCAGAGTTATGCCCTTAGGCTGAGTTTTGACAGGCTGCTGTTACAATCCATTATCGCTTGGTGCTGATGCGATGCCAAGACACAAACACCACAAAGTCAGGACGTCAATCCACGGTTACTGTTTCTCATTGATTCAACACAATGAAGCTCCTTCCTTCCACTTGCTTCCTGGCTGCTTGAAAGCAAATTAATTCCCAGCCCCCTAGTTTGTTTTGGCATCTTCAAAGAACACAAAGTGATCCTGGCAGCTCGATTCATATACCAGTTCCACCTGCTTTATGTTTGAGCAGTGTTCAAAAGCAGGAGCACAAAAAGCACATCACAAAGGTGTACCAAAGGGTTGGAATTACTATAATTTGCATTATATCAGCGTTTGGACCGCAACCAAGTTCAGTTCCCTGTTTTCTTGAGAACAATATATACTTGTAATGAAGAGAAGAGTTTCTAGTTTAAACAGAAAGACAATTAAGCATAGAAAATAATCTAATCAAGACAACAGGAGGACTTGTAAATTTCAAGTTAATTCCATTATCATGGGTGAGAAAAGTGAGAGGGAGTTAAAAAAACAGAAAGGAAAAGAAGCCTACATCTCCTAAGATGTGGGAGAAACAGGTAAGGCTGAAGCAAGTTTGGGAAGTGGGCAAGGTCACACTGTCAGACACCATTTAGGCCCCAATCCTCATTCTGTTTGCAGGTCTTTATGGTTCTAATGTATTTCAGACATCAGTTCATTCCATCATTCCCTCTTTCCTCTCAATATTCAACATTTCCCCTCATTTGTTAATTCCTTTTGCTACTTATTTCAGGACTTCTCAGGTTTCTTAGCTTCAGCAATAGCTTTTATCTTACACTTAATCCACTGAACCATAGCCAGGCTGTTTAGAGCGTCATACACCACATAAGGAGCTGAAGACATATCTGTGAGGTCTAATGCATGATAGATAACTTTGGCAAAATAATCACATCCACATCTTGTAGTGGAATGAAGTGTATTTATAACCTAACTTATGACTAACATTATTAGACAGATGGATCTGAATAGGATGCTTCAGACATGATTACCATGTGGGTTGAAGATAGATAAATATGTGTGTGTATATATTTTTTTTTTTTTAAAATTTTGTGTGTGTGTGTGTGTGTGACAGATGATTAAAAACTAAGGCATACAAGGGCTGGCTTCTTATGAAACGTATCATTTTAGTTTTGGCAGTGAGAACTTTTGGTCTCTGAAAACAAAGCTAACCTGGGAAATCTGTATCTTTGTAGGCAATGTTCATGTATAAAATATGAAGGTTGCACCAGGCCCCGTGACTCCTGCCAACAATTACTGAAAAAAAGCACAAAAGAGAAGGCAAGAAAATTCCCAGTAAAAATGATGACACCAAAGAAAGTCTAGCCCTTTGTCTAGTTCTATTCTTTGCATCTCATGTTGTTGAAACCTGGCCAAAAGCGATGAAATCACTGTTTTGTTTTCCTTTTAAAATTAGCTTCATGTTCTGTGTTTTTCCTATACAGTTTTCAGGCCATTTCTTAGCAAAATTAAGATACCTGAGCTAGAAATCTTAGCCATGAGAGCCATATAGTGCATCAGCATTACAAATATAAAATAAATAAATGAAAAGATTAGAGAGAAATATGCAACACAAGCTGAAATATTATAGGAGTGAGGTAGACATAGTTCAGCCAGGAGTTTCTGAATGGGATAAATGAGCTGGTAAAGAAATGAGTGATGGGACAATAATCTGATGATTATGTTGAACAAGTGCAAGAATTATCTGCATATAATAAAAGTTTATAACGGAATTAAACATGGGCGAATCTATTACAAAACAGTGTTTTTTCTTACTGTCAAAGAGTCACTCTAGCAAATGTGTAAGTGACTTTTTGGCACATAAGAATGTGAAATTTATGGGGAAATGGCCCAAATAACTTGTTCTATGAATAGGACCCTAAAGGATTATCTTAAACACTTCCATATAACGCACATCATAGCATTAGAATGTAACAGTATATACAAGAATGGAAATAAAAAATAGGGGGGGGGGGTTAAGAAAGACTGAAAATTTCATTGAACACCATATAATGAATCATTTATATAGATTATTTCTCTAAAGTTTTTGTAAGAAAAGCTGAAAGCATACACTCAGTTTTAAGAAATCGTGCATCTGGCATCTCAGTTATGATAGAAAGATAAGGAGGCTATGCATGTGCCTTAATCTCAGCAACTATTTTGTTGCTAAGACCTTGACTTAATTTTTTTGATTGAAATATCACTAATATTATTTTGGAACTATGCTTGAGTTCAATGAACTTACTACTATTCTATTACAAATCCAGATGAAACCAATTTTCTGGTAAAATGATTCTTGTTCTTTTCATTAGAACGACACACATATTAAGTTGTGCTTCATTTGTACTCCCCAATATAGATGTTAGTGGTGTAATGTATCATGTAGCAAAATTACATTTGCAGACAACTTAGCACAGTGAGTATATATGCTGAATGTCTCATGTGGTTAACAATAATACCCACTAATATGGAAAGAAGCTAGTATAAACTCTTAATTTTCAAACTAAAATTTGACTCCTAAAGTGAGAAGCATTCACTGGAAATAATGCTTTGGGGGAAATTATATCATTTGAAAAAAAAAAAAATGGTCTAGTAGTCCCAGGTTTACATCTAGGTGTAAGCTCTCATTTCAAGGTTAAGTCAGGTCTAATACTGGGTTTGCATTTGGTGACACCAAATTCAAAGATCAGTTGTATTAACAGTGGAAATATCACGAAATATCTTTTTCACAGGACTACTCCATTATCTGATTCATAATCTAGGAAAAAACATTCCTGAGAGATTCTGGCTGTATCTGAACAGAAATGGAAACCTAATCCCTTTCAGACATGCCCTAAAAGCAGAACTGTAAAGGCAGCTTCCTGTCTGGAAATTAACATTTGAATCATCATAAATTCAAACAGACTCACATACAAGATGCTTGCCACTTATCGCTTTAAAGTAAGTCCTAAAGTTAAAAAACAGGCCCCAGTGACTTCACAAAATCTCCCTGGGAGTTCAGAAAGGATATGGTAATCATCTTAATTTTCTCTATGCTGAAGCACAGAGTACCTTCATTTCCACCCGATTTTTATTGCATGATGCTTAAAATGAGAAGCGTGCACAACCGTTCTTACATGTCCTAAAAGCATGCAGACCTCTGTTTACGGCATAAGATGTGCCCAAACTGATCTCCTCTCTCTCTTTTTTCTGCACATTGGGTAGTTTGCTGGTCGTTTCACCAGAGCAAGAAGGTGTCACATTGCAGTGACTCCTTGGTACTGTTGCATAGGAAGCTGCAGTGCACAGGATCAAGCGATCCAGGGTTTATCACTGTACATGATGCATACAACTAGGTATCTACTTAAGGAATGTAGCAAACAGAGTGTGTCAGTTTGTGTGTTGCCAACGTCCTGCCTCGCTGCAGTTCAGTTTATCACACAGCTTTAAAAGATGATGGTAGTTTTTAATTTATGAGCTAAGGACTGTGCCCAAAGCTGTTAGGCCTTTTCTTCTGAGAGGGTGACAGTTTGTCTTCAGAATCTGACTTTTGCCTGCACTGGGCCCTATTCATGAATCGCCTCCACAAGCTGCTGCCAGCTGAAACTGAGGCTGTGAGTCTTTGTGGTGGAAAATCCATCCAACAGTGAGGAGTGTTGGAGCAATTGAAGGTGCTAGCAAGCTGTGTTCTTGAGGAGGCCAGAAGCCAACTGGCGCACAAGAAACCGGAGGGGTGGCAAACTGAAGGGTGGGAATGGCCAATTCTCCCAGGAGATACATTGATTCAACACACTTACGGGGCAATTTCCAGTGTCAGGCCTCTGAAGGAACACTTGCCATACCTCACAGCTGCCTGCTGCTGGCAGAAATCACAGAGCTGCCTATGACACGAATATCACCTGCTCTTCATTGGGTATCATTCAACCTAAGGGAATCTCGCCTTTTAAGAGATATTTGTGCGAAAATTGCTGCTTTTCTCCAAGAGTAGGTAGCAGATTAATCAATGCACTACAGTTAAGAAAACAAAGAAAAAAGGTGTTTTTAATTTAGTTACTTATCTACCTTCTCTCTTTCCTGGAATGAGATTATGTGAATGTCACATTGTACTGCAAGGTGACCTGTGCAAGAGGGTGATTGTTTACCATAAACCACTCTGAATTATTATGCCTGTACACGTGGGCTGTCAAGCAGTGGTATCAGAAAGTCCTGCATGAGTTGCACACCTTGAAGAGACTACAACATTTGGAGTGAAATGCAGCAGCTGTTTAAACAGCACAAAGCATCACTACAAATCAGGTGGGCACGAGTCATGAAGTGTGCTGTATGTGACTGGTTTTCATAAAACCTCTCTGTAAAAACAAAATGTGATTGCATCACGGTAACAAGCAGCTGTATAGTCAAAACTCCAGCTTTACATTCAGTCAAAGAAACCATCTGTGCCAGGGTACCTAAACATGCATGCTTTTACATATGGACATATAAACATCTGAGCTTAGGCAAACAGAAGGAATACAATGATTAATTATCCAGTCTAAGATTTGAAAGGGACACAGGCAATTAACCTCTGCTCATGTGAAAAGTGCTACCATATCATTAATGATCAGGAGCTCAGTTTAACATTCAGCTGAAAGACAGCACCCTCAGGAAAAGCACTAGCTTGTTTAAGATGGAAACTGAATTTTTAATCCTCCAAAATGTGTAATTTTCCTAATAGATTATACAGAATATTCTGAACCACGATTTGCACTATAATTTTAAAAGAGATTTTTCATATGGGAAGCCTAAATTCGAGACCTTGTGGTGTCACGCAGGCTGAAATCTTTTAAAACGGTGCTAACAATGGGGAGGAAAAAAAAGAAAAAAAAAAAAAGCACCATAAAGTTTTAAACAAGAAGCAGCATTTCTTAAATTTTAACACATTGTCTGAATAAGTAAAATACTTTTAAAAGCCAGACTCACATTACTACTGCAGGTTTTGTATCGAATATTCCGGCCTTCACAGTTCCTGAAAACAGAATAAAAAAGGTTTCACTGCATAACAGCAAAATACAAGGTTGCCTATTTTACAGCTAGATATTCTCTTGAAAATTAGACTTTTATTGCTGCTGCTTTACCATAATTTGGAATCAAAATACGAGGTTTAAATACAAAGGGGATCTAGGGACTCAATAGGTTACACTGCTATGTCTTTTCAACAAAGAACGTGTGGCTTTCCCTGTAAGCCAAATTCAATGCAAACCTTATGAAAAACACATTTATTTTGTGAAAAAGATTTCACAAGGTATCCCTAAGCCTGACCAATTCTCACTTCAGCAAAACTACTTCTAATCCATCAGATACAACCCATAGGAAAAGAGGATCACAGCACATAAGCAATCCTTAACTGTTAATGAGCATTACATTTTACTTTCTTCTGTTTAGCAAAGAAAAAAACAGCCTCACACTTTTTGTTTCTCACAAAATCCAGTGCAGTACTTTTGAAGAACGGACTGCAATTTTAGTGACCCAAACCCACATGAACAGAATTTATAATTTTAAATGAAATATAATTCTCATGGTCTGCATGCAATTCTGAAGTGTCCAATGCACATGTATCCTGAAATTCAGGCAATTCAGATCCTCAAAGTCTGTTGTCAGTAGCTGAAATAACAGGCATATAATGAAGGGGTGATTATAGTGGACAGCTTGCCAAACTTATCAATAACTGAACAGCACTTTTGCTCAGGGTAATATCTTCTTCTCAAGAATGGCAAAATCAAGCCCTTGAAAGAATTCAAAACATATTTCAAATTAATTGAAAAGAAATTATGATTTTTGATAACTTTAAGATGAGAAATAGTGGAGCAGTGCCTTTATGCTGAAAAGGCCTGTCTTATATTAAAAAAATGCATGAATGTATAGCTGGTAATCGCTTAAACTTACTTTTTCACTTTTTTTGCACGAAAATTTATTGAAAACATTAATAAGTTCTTTAACATGTGTTAGGGATTGAAAAATATTCAAAAAAAGAAAAAGCAATGGATGCCTGGAGCAAGAGTTGACCAGCTGAGATGAAGGTACAACTCTCCAAGCTCAAGATCCAATATTTTACAAGAATGACTGCATTACAACATGCGAGTTAAAAATGTTTATGATATGTACAAATGTGAAAACTTTGTTTCACAGTTTCGCATTTCCTGGATATTATAAGAACAATAAAACATAGGAAAAAAAAAAACCCACCTTTTAAACTACACATTCATCAAGGTATGGAAAGCACATGTTTTTTTTCACAGGGAAACACATTAAAAATATTAATAAAACCACAGTGGAATTTATACTGCTACAGTTCATTGAGATCATTTCACAGTCCCTAACATACTGGTGGAATACCACAGCTTCTTGCTGGTAATTTTACTCTTCTCGAAGATCTTTGTACATTTTGCACTAAAACAGGTTGTGGTTTAATCAATCAACTTCACCAATATATTCCATGCAGTTTGCACTTAATTAGTGTATTATACTACAAGCCTCTTCCAAGAAAAAAAAAAATTACTTCCTGGGCAATACTGCATGAGACATTCAAAGAAAATTAAAAAAAAAAAAATCAAGAAAACAGACTTGTAAACATAATCAACTGTTCTAAAAATGTTTAAGAAGAACTAAAGTAAAGCAGCAAATATGGACACCAGCACAGATGCTTCTAAGCTGGTTGGGATCTCTTCTCGCCTGACAAGCCTATTGCATTACTCATACTTTTAGGATTGTAGCAACAAGTTCCTACATTAGTCCAGCTTTACTACAGAGGTAAATTGTTTTCACCACATATGCTGCTCTCTTCAAGCTACAGAGGCTTATCCATGCAAACATATGGCCACCAGGACCATTGCATAGAAAGAACCAGCAGACAAAATGTTTCCTAACAGCAAGCAGCATTTAAGTAAGTCACTTGATCTTTTTGCTACAGGAAGACATGGAGGAGACCTGAAATTCATTTCAAGTAATGTTTAAGTGCAAACTAATTTGTATGCAGGTCACTCACTGTTGGCTTTATATTACAGTGAAAAGGACTTCTCTCAGTATTTGACTGTACTAAATAAATAATCTTTGTTGTTAAAAAAAAATATATTTAATAACACGCTGAAGTTCTATCAGAGTTGAAGGCTCAGGTATATATTTAACATCTTACAAAAATATACTAACAGGATTTCATAGCATTTGATCTGTACACAGCACTTGGTTCTAGAAACAGAAACCACAGTGTTTCTCTAGCGATGTCATCAGAGAACAGAATCATGTCAGAGGTGTCAAAGAATAAGCTCATATAAGCATGTGGCTTACCGGCCATTTAAACATCTCCTCAATGAGTAAGAGGCTCCCCCTCCACAGGTCCGAGAGCAATCGCTCCAGGCACCCCAGGCATCCCAAGCACCTTCTTTATCTTCATCAGAGCGAGTAATTCTGGAGTTCTAAAAAAAACCAAAACAAAACAGAGGATAGAGAGGGGAAAAAAAAGAAAAAAGGTACGTTAATAGATTTGGTGCAGGTTTTACTGCTTGACATTAACAGTACTGAGTATATTATTTCGCAGTTTATATATGGTATCTCAAGTTAATTTACTATTATTATATATAATAATTAAAAGGGAAAGGAAATAGAGTCTTTGAAGACACAGTGTATTTGATGCATTGTCTTCTGCCAAGAGACTGCCATGTCCAATGATGCTGTCATTCCCAACACACAGATGCCCAACATAATTGATCTAATTTCTTCCAAAATGCCTCATGAAAGTTAAATTGAAGAACATGTACTGAAATATTACAGTATAAGTGGGACAAAAATTCAAAACTCTTCCTAAATTCAGCAGTATAAAGCCAGCTCATCTTTGGTCATGAAGAAAATCAATTTAGATAAAAGCTTATTAAGCTAGAAGTGAAAATGGTAAACAGTATAGACAAAGTTGCTTTCAACACCATATCACACAGGGAACAGAAATCACTATGATGCTGTGTAGGCAAAGGGATTTTCTTCTAAATAGCATAGCAAACAAAACAGAGCAAAAAAATCCACCCAAAACCCCAAATAATATCTGCCACAGAACTTGAAAATGGGTCTGTTTCTGTGAATTAACTGTCATGCTTCGGATACATTCACATAGCAGCTCTAACTATTGAACAGGCATCATTTTAGAAACCCAAGTGGCAAATAGTTAGACAATCTTGAGCAGAACTAAGGACTGATCAAGCACATTTTAAAGGCATTAATAAAAGCAGGGAGACTTAGTATAACCACACATCAGCAGTTTCTGAACTTTTCCATCCTTCTTTCAAAAAGCCATGACCTTCTCAAAATTTTTTTTTTTGTTGTTGTTAGAGGATATGCTATCTCCATTTGAACATTAAACTGAAGAAATTGGTTTAAACACATTGGTGGCTCCTGAACTTTCTTGCTCCCCTAAGTTTACAAATTCTACAAACACTTATTGTAAAGCTTTAGAAGTGTACTTAGGCAAATCTACTGTTCCAGAAACGATAGAGCCCAGCTCTGCCAAGATCCCTGAGGAATTTCCATGCTGGCTCTGGGTTTACTTTACGACAGAAGCCAACCCTGAAATGTCTGACACTGAAAATGGAACCAACTGCATTCAATCTTGAGCAAAAAGAGCTCAGCACTTCTCTACAAATCACTCAGCACATGAAAGTAAGTCAAGAAGGACAAAAAAGTAATTTCTTCCAAATTTACGAGGGCAAAATTAAAGTTTGTCCTCTAATGACAAGGCAAATGTTTGTTTTTTAATATGTTGAGAAGAAATTATTACACTTTCAATATTAAAAAAGTAATATATGTCAGTCTCTTTCAAATAGTTTCTTTTGATGAAGCAGTGACAATGCTTAAAATAATCCTAACTTCATTGTTGCATTAAAACCAGCCATATGATATTAACAGACAGAACGTCATCTAAAGCCCTAAACAATGTCCAGTTGTTCAGTTACTAAACTGCTTTGATAAAGGCTATTGTTCTGAACTGTATCTAATTAAAAAGCTGTAAATACTAGGATGATCAAAGCAGAGGTCTATGCCAACAAAGCCTTCTTCAGAATCACTGACTAATTCAGTGCCCACAGTGTTGATTTAAACTCCAGCTAGTTCAAACTATTTGTCCCATGGGAAAGAGTTAAAAGCAGCTTGCACTGGTTTAGTAATTTACTAGCAAAATAATATTGATTTACTAGCTGTCTGGTTTCATAAACTTCACGTACTACATTTGTCTACAACATGGTACCAAGAATAAAGATCATTAACATCATGATTTAAACCAACAAAACCTTAGAAGCTCATTTAGAAATTAAATCAAGAGCTAATCGAAAATGGGCATTCTTGGTTTGCTTCATAACTTCATTTTATTTCATGGTTTTATCATATTCAGTTGTCAGCAGCAATGCTTTGATCAAAGTGTTTTTCCTTTAATGGTTTAATTTTGCAACAGATGAAGTGTGACATGCACATTAAACACGCTCATTGTCAAAGTATGTATGTACCTGCACATACATCAATGTGTACATCCACATATGTACCCATGATGTAACGTGACCAAATAACACCACAAGTGCTGCACTGAATCCAGATAAAGTAACTTTAACCATCCCTAAATACAACTTAGATGATTGGTTGCTTTTTACACACAACTAGACGGCAAAAGGATGTCACACTCCCATTGGATCCAGTTATGCTGGTGGGAGTTGCATTCATTCCAAAGCATCATATATGAATGAATGCAGGCTTAGATGCAAGCATCACATTTAAAGCAATATTTAAGAATATATACAATGTCCTCTGCAGAAATCAATTCAATTGATAGTTTCAAATATTTCAAGCCAATCTATCTATCCGCTCTATAATTTGTTTTGAAAGTAAAGCAAGTCAGTCACAACACTGTACATGAGCAAGGACCACTTAAATCAGAGGATGGAGGAAAATAAAATACAGGTTTCAAAGCACTTGGTGACATAGGCAGAGTCTCAAAGACTGAGATGACAGTATGCCAAAGTTTCCTCAAGGTCTGAGGCCCAGTAATGTGTGATCTGACTCTCTGCTGACAACCCTCAACTGACAGAAGCAGGCTTGTACATGGAGAATTTTACTCTAAGTGTGGCACTGGTCGATTTGGACAGAGGGGGAAGTGTTAGTGCCAGTTTCCTTTCTTCTGTCCAGGGTTCTGGTTTCTGCCACATATGGGCACATATTGAAAATTATGTGTGTGTGTTTTCAGGCCATACTTGCTTTGTAATGTACTATTCAAAGTAACCGAGTACAGCAGAAGTGGGTACTGAGGTAAAATAAATGAAATCCAGATGTTACCAGGACTGATCATTAATCTAAAACAAGGGGATTTTTACTGTCATTTGTAACACCCAGTAAATAACAACAGCCACATTGACACACATTACAGAAATCAAACACAGTGCTGTTATATGGAGAAAAATTATTATCTGGCCAAACTTTTGTTTGGCTGTTATGAAGGATGACATAATTGTCTTGAATTTGATCATGCAGACTTCAAAGGAGATGCGGTGCCAGAAATGAAGGTCAGTTTATGCAGTTTTATTATTCTTCAGACATCCATTACATAAGGGTTGGATATGTAAATGTTTAGCATTCAGTGTAAGAACGATTCAGCCTCTCAATAGAAATGCTCCAATATCCCAAAAGTTTGTTTTCCAGAGGTTTTAACATACGTTTATGCTTTAAATATTAGCACAAGCCAAGTACATAGCATTTGACATCAGAATTTTTGTATCACAATGCATAATGAAAGAAACATCAAGTCCCAACACTCAGATTCATCTGCAAAAGTCCCCAGCTGACAGTCTCTTTGCCATGTACTGCAGCACAGACTGCTCCAAATTCTGTTCTGTGATATCCCCTGATCACTTCCCCCGCCCAAGGTGTCCAGATCTGTCAGGTTCTAGAGGAGATTCAATGCAACCTCTGGCCAGCATCTACCAGTGTAGGCAATGCCTAGGACTAGATGCATATATAAAATGTTCTACTCAAACAGGTTAGTGACGAGGCTCACAAAATAAGAATTTGTCATAAAAAGCAAAGAGTTAGTTATGAAGGAATATTAACCAATGTATCTGCTACTATGTCGATGTCACTGCAACTCTCTGGATACTTGTTCTTTGGTTTTTCACATGGCTCCTTAATGAAGTCGTTTTTTATGAATTTGAAAAGGCATGCCAAAGTCCAAAAGAGAATCCCCAGGAGGAGTCACATTGGCACAGCTGTATCATACTGATATTTAATAACACATTGCATGTAATTAAATTTCTCCACACAAAATTTAAATTCTTCAGACTAAATTCATCCAAGTGAAAGAATCTTACTGAAGGGGTATAAACACCCCTTCAGTCCCACTGAAAGCCTAAAATAAGCAATATCCAAAGCTCGGTACTGGCCCTTCTCCCAGGAGTGAATTTTATCTTTGATAGTGTTTTGAACAGAGATGAAGCATTTCCTTTTTATTGCCTTTTCCCACTCTCACAATCTATAAGTACTATTAACACTATCCTGACTTTGAGTACAAGGTTAGGTTGCTGTTCATTAATCTTCATGTGCAGCACTGCACTATGTCATTTGCTTCTCCTCAATGGCTCCAAACAGAGGTAGTGTGAGGAATTATGACACTGAAGGGAAAAAATCCTGCCCAAGCAGCTCTGTGATGCTTTTCACAGGCTCTTCTTTCCAGACACGACACTTGGCAGAAAAAATACCAAATTGCACTGATGATTGTATCCATGAGCTGAGTACAGAACTGAAAGAACAAGTATTTACCTGCAGATAATCATGGGTAATGTTGTTCAGCCTCACAACTGTTTCCTTCGTGTTTAACTCATTATGTTTATGGTTTTGCAACAGACTATATGAGAAATCTCCTTCCCTGCTAAGGTCACATAAAAAAATTATTTACACCTCTATTTTTTACAATCTAAGTAAGGTGCAGAATACAGATTATGGATTTAGGAAAAACAATTTCAGTTGTGGCAGCAACTACATAGAAGAATAGGCAAAAACTTACTTCAAAAAAATAGAATTATTAATGAAATCCTGAAAAATCCAGGAAAAAAAAAATCTACTTCTTGTATTATTACAGATTTCAACACATTTTTTGATACATTTCTATTTCAGGGTGCATTATATATTACCTAATTGTGCACAGCACATGTCATTAAGTTTAATACATCATTTACTTATATGTACCAAATTAAATTATATACTATTTTATATGTTGAAAAGGATGGATCTGGAATTATAATTTCCTATTTCCTATGAGGACAGGCTGAGAGAGTTGGGGTTCTTCAGCCTGGAGAAGAGAAGGCTTCGAGGGGACCTGATAGTAGCCTTCCAGTATCTGAAGGGGGCCTACAGGAAGGCTGGGGAAGGATTATTTACAAGGTCCTGCAATGACAGGACAAGGGGCAATGGGCTTAAACTGGCAGAGGGGAGATTTAGACTGGATGTTAGGAGGAAGTTCTTTACAGTAAGGGTGGTGAGGCACTGGAACAGGTTGCCCAGGGAGGTTGTGGATGCTCCCTCCCTGGATGTGTTCAAGGCCAGATTGGATGAGGCCTTGAGTAACCTGTACTAGCGGGAGGTGTCCCTGCCTATGGCAGGGGGTTGGAACTAGATGATCCTTGAGGTCCCTTCCAACCTTACCATTCTATGATTCTATAAAATCCTGGATCAAAAAACAGTGCATCATTATTTTATACTGATAAAAAACACCTGGGATTAAATGTAGCTATCTTAAGCAGATGTTTAGAAGTAATGAATTTTAGTATTACTAATATTATGTTAGTTACATTAACTATTCCCTGCACTTGGCCTTGCCATTTTGTCCATGCACTATGAAATGACTGCAGAATGGAATCTCTGCACAGTAACAAAAACAGCACTTCAGAAACACAAGCTGATAAACCTCACTGAAAGACCAGGAAGACCAGCAAGAAATGAGCCAAAAGGCAAATGATGGACTTATTCAGCTACATGAAAGACCACATCTGGGGGGCTCAGAGGTAGCTTGGAGCTCACAGTGTTGAATTCTGCAAGTTCAAATTCAACATTTGGAAAATAAAACATACATGACAGTCACACAGAGGAAATATTTACAGTGTAATTCATTTTGATACTAAGCTGAAGGCAAATCCCAGCATGTTTTTCAGTGTTATACTGCATCCAGATTTTCCATTGTCAGTGTATTGCAAAATTTCATATTGACAACATAGGCCTGCACTGCAGGAGTTGTCAGGACAAAGTTGGAGGTTTTGGCAGGTGGAGCAGGGATACTTGAGGTTTTTGGCATCTAGGAAGGGATGAAATGTTGCTTGGCTATTTGGCACTTATGAGCTAGTTGAGGCTTTTGGCACCAAAGAGAGTCTGTATCACCTCCTTCCTTCTCTGTGAGCAGTAACAGAGGGAACATGGAATTTGTGGGCATTGTGGTTCCCACCCTAACAACTCCAAGCAGAAAGCAACTGCATCAAGTATACCCAGTTCTTGCAACTATTTCTGCATCTACCAAAAACTAATGGCAGCACCTATGTGCTGCTGATAAAAGGACTCAGCACTGAAGTAGTTAAAGTATAATTAAATGGCTATTTTTCAATTTGAGTTAGCAGCATTGTTCAGATGGTTTTAAAACCCCACACAAATTCTAGTTTTACTCACTGCTGACAGGTTTGATGACTTCCACCGAAGTCCCAGGATATATTTTTATTACATAACTGACTTTTACAAGAGGGGCTGTTGCCTTTGTTCTCTCCTCTGGACAACAGCAATCTGTTTTATTTTTTTGGGTGATATTCCATAAATTACTAGTTTGACAGATAAACGTCTAGCAAAGAAAGAATCCTTTAAAAAACTTGGGTAAGCATGTCCAATAAACACACATTGCTGAAAATGTACCTGATAATCCAGACTTAGCTGCCCAGTTTTACATTCATGCTTGCCCAGCTAGAGCCATACAAGCTCTGTATCTGCCCTTTCTGCAAGGGTAAATACTACTTCACATTAACTGGTATGAGAGCATAGAGAACATTTTATGTCTCGAGAAGAAGGCAGGCCAATAATCAACTTTGGTGATATCCAAACAGTCAGTCAAGAAGTTCATGCTTCTCTAATGCAGTTAGACCCATGGAGGACAGCTGACCAGGATCAAGATTATGAAAATTTCCTCCCTGAGTTTCCAGTAGTTCATTGTCTTCCAAGATTTAAAAGTACATGTGAATACGTAGCTGGAAATATATAAATTTGAACTCTCAAAACACATTCATTCCTCTCTGACTCTGCCTCATCTGAAATGGAAACTACACTGAGAAATGTTTAGCATCACTCCAATTCCCTCCATTTCTAAGTGGTCTGGAGAATTATAACTTCAAGATTTGCACGTGTAGCTGGCAAACAGCTCAAAAGCCACAGACCTTGGGAAATGCACAGAGGTTCTGAAAGGGAGCAAAACCAAGAAAGCAATATAAATTGTAGCACTCCTTGTCCACTCTCCCAGTAGCCATTCTGAGGCAAACACTTGCCAGGGCTTAGAAGGGAGGTAAAGACCGAATTTCAAAACAAGCAAGAAAAGAAGGAACAGGAAGCTTTAAAATGTATATAAGAAATATGATATTCCTTTTAAGAATATCATCAATTATATTAACATTCCCAGTGAAGAACTTAAAAGTTATATCCTACCAAGTATAACAATACTTANAAGTTTAAAGTAATACAGAAACACAATACCCCTCCCAGCAATCCAAGTGCCCAGGAGGGGCTCCCAACCACCCTTCCACCTGTTTTTCACTCCCTCTCCCTTTATACCAGAGTCTGCCTTAGGTGCAAGGTGAGTTGGAAGAATTGGAAAGGGGGGGTAGAAGCAAGATGATTAGTTGGGTTACATGCAGGGTCAAGCAGAAGTAGTTATTATGGCAGAAGCTATGGAAAGGCACCAACTGCTTTATTTATGTTTGTGTCCTTGTTTTTATATGTCACAGTGAACCTATGAGTGGAACAGACATCACCATTGCTTCCTTTTCACAGCCTATAATCTAATTTCTCTCATTAAAATATTCTAATTAGTTTCAAACCAGTACACCCTTGCATTTAGTTGTGCAAAGAAATCTTGCCACAGACATAACAATAGCATTTTCACAGATATTTTCACATATTCACAGATGTCTTACTACTTATTCATTGCACCTTTTAAGGTTATGCATTTTACAGATAACCTCAGGAAGAAAGAGTATTAAGGGTAAGGCACAGCTGAGAATTACATCTGCCTCCAAAACCAGAGTTTAGTGTCCTTTCCAGAGGCCTTCCTAAAGACAACTATAAACGTTGTCTTTTCGACTTACGTGTATCTACAGTAGGAACAAAGCATGAATGGGAAAATCTTCAGGTCATTTTGGTATGCTAATTATCACCATGTTTACAACATTCCATGTTATTTCCTGGAGCTCACAAAGGTAGCAAGAATTCACACAAGCTTTACCGAATGTTTAGTCAAAATTTGCACCTGGATACACTGTTTCTCCGCCTTCACACTGCACACCACATGTTCCTCATCCAGCACAGTGTGATGGGTCAGCCAGAGTCCAATGTACAGAATTCCTCAGGTGCATAATAGAAGAAGATATTCATATTCCAATTTCTGGGAAATATATCCAGGTTTTGTTTGTTTGTTTGTTTAATTACCTTATTAAGCATGCCTGCAAACATCCAAACAGAGGTGCTTTAAAATATTTCACCACGGAATTTTAAAACCTGGTCTTAAAAGTTTAAAAACAGCATCACTTCTGCATGTGCAGTGGAAAGAAGAGAAGAGCTACACTGATAAAGGATAAGCGTTATGCCAGTGACCAATCAGAGGATTTGTATCAGCTTCCAAAGATCACACAGCGGCACATTTGTGCCACTATCAAATATACAAAAAATCTTTCCAGTGGACCTTTATTTTTCAGGTTCTTTTCCAACTGAAGTGATTCTATGACTCTCATGCCACATTGCAATCATGCTTTTGTTGATGACATATTTTTGAAAGCTTTTAAATCATGGTGTCCATGTAAAAAAACAACACAAAACAAAGCAAAAAATCCTACATGTTTTTTCCTTAGGGTTAGGAGAAGTGATGAGCCCCAGACACATCTCCTTTTGATAAAATACCTATGCCAGGTTTTCCTTTTTGATGTGTTCGTTTAATGATAACACATTTGACAGTAGTTGAAGAAGAGTTTTAAGGTAAAGGAGAGCTATGGCAGGTAATGCAATGAATTAGTGAAGCTCTATTAATCAACAAGGTAGCAAACTTAGATTTTACAAGTAGGAGAAAAATGACAGAGGAGAGGTTCAGGGTAGGACTTTCTCTTCCAGCCTACAGTTAAGCTGAAAGAGCATGGAGAAGAACAGACCCTGAAACAAAACCAGGAGTTGTTACCACAACTACAATCAAATTGCATTCCTGTTTATTTGTGGTGGTCCTGATGATATTTGCCAAAATCAACACAGCAAATTCTGAAGCATAAGAAAGGCTGTTCTGCTTAGCTGAGATGCAATTCGAGTACACTTGGATCCTAGACTACGTAACAGGTTGATAAAGGTATCTTCTTGCTCCCAGAACAACATTATCAATTATTGTATGATACTGAATTTGTTAAAGCATTGACTTGTCAGGGCTCTCATGTATGAGACTGACAGACAGGTTGTAGAAAAGTAAATAAAGAGGGAGAATGGGCAGTTAAAATTACATACACAAGTCACATACTATTTACCTGACAGTTCATAACATCACGAACAAGCTTTATCTCAGCACAATGATAAATTATGTTTTTTATTATATCCTAAAAGCAATCAGTTCCAAATACGCAAGTCCCTGCCATTTATGCAGACTATCTCTATATGCATGCTTTTCAAAGAAAATTCTTCCTAATTGATTACAATCTTTTTTCCTTTAAGAATTTGTTTAGAGAATTTACAATGGAAAAAACCCAACACTGAAAGCAATCTTTTTTCTCAANTTGCAACTCTAACTTTTAAAAGAGCCCAAATACATATCACACATTTCAAAAACTTGTTTAAAATAATTTTCCTGACTGGAGACAGTGTCTGCCAAGTTCCTTCTAGAAGAAAAATTTTATGGCTAACTGCCAAGCCCATGAATAAAAGAAGTTTATAGGGGAAATACTGACAGAAGAATAAACTGCAACAAGAGCAGCCAGTATAGGAAAGTCTTTCTGGTGCATTTTGACTGTCCATAATCTGCAATATTCATAATCCTGGATATTGGGATACTGCACTCCTGCCTGGCTCAATTTAATGTCAAGATTATCAGTAGTGCCAGATTGATGATTTGGTTATAGGTATTTATACCATATCACCCAGATGAGGCATCCAAATTCCTCTTTTGTGCACTAGAGATTCAAGCCATGCCTCCTGACTCACTCTGCTATTTAATACTACATGTAGCACTTTTAATGGCAATATTTCTATAAAAGTAATGTAAAGCAGATCACAGAATATAAGCAGATACACCTGGCAACAGAACAAACTCACAGGGAAAAATATTAAAACCACATTGTTAGATGACAGTAATTATAAGAATCCTAATTTTTCCTTTCTATAAATGTAGAACAGTTAAGTTTATCAATTTTGAGTTTTAAAGGGTTTATTTTATGCTGATGTACTTCTCACCCCTGATTCTTAAAGCAGATACCACTTTGTTTATAGCCATTCTAAATTAATACATTTAAGGAGAAGACTTATTAAGTCCAGAACTGCAAAGCAATCTGACTGAAGTTAGCTCTGCCCCAAATAACTGTAAAACTTGTCAGCCTGATCATGGTGCCTCTTTACTGTGGCATAAATCAAATTTAACAAGAGGAGTTTTCTTCTCAGGGAAAACAGTTCTTGCCACTTTAAGCATGAGATTGTCTTTGGGTGATATCAAGCAATGGTAGAATGAAACCAAAAAACGAATAGAATGTTAGTGTTTATTATTCATGCTTAATTTAGAGACAAATCTAATATTTCAGTTTGCTCAGCTTCACTAGCTTCAGCTGATTTCCTGCACTTGGAGAAAAGTTTTGATCACTGTTGTAAAGAGCTTACTTTATACTCTAGGTGATGTTTTGATTCTTCTGTAGTGGGCGCCTGCACTAGTGAAATGTATCCTTAGGCTGCTTCTGCTGATCTTCTGTCATGCACAACTCTTGTTTGCTATTTGCAGTCAAAAGTCTGTGCCAATTCTGTCATCTCAAGTTGTTATTCCTCCAGCTATGTTCTCTCATATACAGCAACACACACATCAAATCCTCAGGAAATTTTTTAGATAATAATAAAAAAAAAAATCCTGCCTAGATCTCATCTTGCAGACTACTGCAACAGGCAGCAGTTGCAAGCCAAAGTATTTTTTGAAGTTGTCACCTTAGAATATCACCTTCGTAGAGGTTTGTACACAGTTTTGATATCATCTTTGTACAGGTCAAAAAAAGACAATGTTGCTGAGAAAAAAATAACAACAAAAAACACCTTCACAATCAAGCTTCATGTGCAGAGAACAGTTTTCCAGAAAGATACTTTATGTAGGATTAAAAATTTTATATTATTTTATCATTCTTTTCTCCTTTTGAGTCAAATAAAATATAATCCACTAAACCTCATGTGATCTCTGGTGAATAGTTTCCCTTTTATTGATTTTCTAGCTTCCAGCTTGGGGAAAAAAAAAACAACCCACGACCTATCAAGGAAACAGTTACAATGGCAGCACAAACCTAGATCCAATTCCCAAAGAAACAAAAGGGAAAAAAAACCCACAACACTGACTTCAAATAAAGGAAGATGAAGGTTTCACTATGTCTGTGGGTAAGGACACACACTTTCTCATTTGGAAAAATGTTAGCACAACTTGCTTTCTTTTCTCTTCCAGGTTTTTAATTCTCCAAAGACAGAATTAACCAGTCAATAGTATTTTATCTATCTTGAGTTCGTCTCTGACTTCATTTCAGATCTTTACTACTGTGTAAGTTTAATTACAATATCTTTAGCACTCTGCACAGGGCAGCAGGTCTGGATATAGAATATTAGAATGACTCTTTCCATATCTGTTCAGTGCCAGTGTTTCCTATTATCAGTCCAACATTTTGTGGCTATTGTATTAAGCTTCCCAGCAGTACTTTCTCAAGTTCTGTAGCCTGAAACCTCCATTAGCAGATGCTAAATACAATAGTTGTTTTTCACTTTCAGATCTTGCAGAAGCCCATAAAATGACTGGTCACTTTGTCCAATTTTCTGAAGAAATTTTCCAAGATTTGAATGGGCAATGGTATAAAACCACTAAAAATACTCTTGGCAGCTCATTCATTTGGATTGTGTTCCTTCTGCCAAGCCAACTAATGAATAGCGTATTCCAAGATAGGACTTCCGCATGAATTTTTTGTAGTAAAGGTAAGAATATCTATTTAAGTCATGCCCTGGCTGCTTGTTTTTGGAGAGTTTAGAGAAGGGAGGAGGTCTGGGGGTTTTGTTTGGTTTGGTTTCTTCTGCAGGCGTTTGGTTCTGTGAGTTGGAGTTTTTGTTTGGTTAGTTTAGTTTTGTTTTTAACAGAGATACTTGGAGTTAAGGAAAAAACAGCAAAGGTCCTTTTTTTGGTTTTTGTCTTCCATTAATATCAGGCAGCTAATGAACAAAGGTTGATTTAAAAGTCACTGAAATCAATAGAAAATATCTCACTGACTTTGCTGGACTTCACATAGGGCCTACAGGAACCACCTGAATTCTGTGTTAGATACAGTCAAACTAAAGATATGGATGTTATTTCTTACACATATGGGCAGATAAAGATCAAAGAAAAGGGGGAAAACTCCTACATATTTTTCTCAGATTTATTTCTTCTACCAGTTTCCATTTATCAGTGTCCTGACTATAAAGCAGATATTTGGTTGGAGTCTGGAATTACGCTTCTTCAAATAGCCACAATAAAAGATCCACTTAAGAACACAATTTTTCTTTTGGCCACAAGAGAAAGAAAACATCAGCTCCTGGTTATCTATGAAAGTCAGTTGTGCCTTGGATGCCATAGACTTCCCCCCTACACCCCAAAAATGAGTTGCATTTGTTGGATAAATTATGATTGTTTTGCCCTTGTTCAAAAGAATTGTCCATCCTGTCTCAGTCGTCAAGTCTTCCTTTTATCATCTCATCTCGCTTTTCAGGTTAAATATGAAAATATTTGCACTGAGAGCAATAAGAAACTTCAAACCATTCCCCACACATACATTTCAACCATTTTTTCATCTTTAGTACAGAGAAGTTCTTTTTTCCTACATGAAACAGATATATGTTTTGTGTGCCATTTCCTGTATTCTGTACATAGCATTGTTTCCAAAGCCTGAAACGACTTCCTGCTTGTTTACATGCTGCTCTCCACCAAAATCCATAAAGTTAAAACTTAAGGAAGTTTTCCAAGCTAGGTGACCAACAAGTTATGCAGTCCACCATACAGGGAGATCTTTCCCAACTAACAGATTTTACACCCATTCAACTACTATCAGATTCCAAGCATTTTTGAATGTTCCACCCTTCAGGGCATTACTTTTTTTCTCTTTCCAAAAGACACCTTCCCAAAAACTGGAAGGTTTTCCTTTAAAAAAATAACTTGTTCATCACTTACCAGTTAATTAAAAAAACACCATAACCAGCAATTTATCAAATTTATCTTGCTGAGCACAAAGGGAGAACAGCATCCAATTCTTTTTTCTCACTGATGCACTGCATCTGACTTCTATGGTCTTTACATGCACATCATTCAACTCTATTGAAAATGATCTGCACAACATTTTAATGTAGGGGCCAATCCCCTTTCTTTTTTGACACCTCTCATCACAACAGATCTCTGACCTTTCTGGAGGTTGTATTGCAACAGATATTCTCCCCACTGTATGACAGGCTTTACACCTGTGTCATACATGATCACAGACCCACACTACCACTAAGCCGAAGAAACTTTTCTCAGTCTTCTGCACTGCCTTTTTGTACCTTCTGTGGTGCTAGAAAAAGCAGGATAAATTTCACTGCTTTTATTTTATTTCATTTACATAGTTGGTTGCTTTTGATCAGAGTCTCCTGCCTTTTAGAAACCTGTACTTGTAGAGGGAGAATTTTATACATCTATACATTGTTGGTCTGGGACGTACAGTTATACTATTAGAAATCATATCAGATGCCAGTAAAGGGGTTTAGAAATTCAACTGTGAAAACATGACAAGGATTTAAAATTTATTTTGTGTAATTTGGCTGAAGTTACCATGTTGCAAAGAAATCTCTTCATAGGCAATCCTATGGGGTTTTCTTAGTCTAGTTCTCACTAGGGAATGTTTTGGAAGCAAAATACAAAAAGACATTGTTTCCTTATTATATAATACTCCTGAGTTATGCCAAGAATATTCTCATCATAAGTGTGTTCATAATCTCAAAGACTGACCCAGCTATTGCATTACTTGTGTCTATACAGTAACAGCTTCTAAAAACATGATTCCTTGACAGTTCTTGAAAGGTAGTTTACACATGATAAAAGAGTTGTGTGCTTATATTTACATTTTTTTTTATTTGTCAATCCTATCCAGTAATTAACAGCAGATCTCAACTGTGTCTGTACAAATACAAAATTAATACAAATTTAAGCCAGAGATGTACTAAGGGGTAATAGAGTTTTACTGCTAGGTAACTTTTACATGCTACCAGCAGCTTCTGCATATAAGAAAGTTGATAAGTTAGTAATAAAACTGATCATGGTGTTAAACAAACAAACAAACAAACCAAAATTCTAAGTTACCAGAAAATCTCAGATAACCAGAAAAGTCCAATAACAGGATTGACGAATAAAAGAGCACTGCAATATATCAAGACACCCTCCATATTTTGATACAGTGGTGTGAACATAATAGCTGAAGCACCTAATGCTCTCTCCCAGGAAATAAAACATTCATTTTCTGATTTGAAAAGGAGGATAAGCATCTAGTCTGACTATCTACACTGACCTCTCACACCAACAGGAATAGAATTTACTCTTACTGCTTTACCAAGCAACAGAACTCAAATATGTTATTCCTTTTTTTTTATTTTTTTTTCCCCCAGATTGGGAAAAATAAGCACATTGAGTTGGACATAAGGGGATACTTTTCAATTGCAAAGCTAACATTTTTTATTATAGCCCAAAATCCAAATTCAGAAAGCAAGCTGTTCAGTACTTCTTGACTGAAAGGAAGTCTCCCAGTACAAATAATTTTCATCTGCCTCCTAAATGCCACATTTAAGAACTCCTTTGTATCTGTTCCTTAAAACAAGTTTACAATAATGAAGCATTTAATTGATAGATGTCAGTGAACAATTTCAGTCTCCCAGTGCAAACCTTTTATACAAAGTGAGAGACTTGGCAATTTACCCAGAGAACAGAAAAGTGTTAAACACAAAAGTAAGCAGAAAGAACAAAAACTACTTCTCTTTTTCTACAGTACTGAATTGAAATGTTGTCCTTGCTCACTAAGCAGAATAGAAGGTTCATATGGTTTGATGGAGTTGAGCAAAGGACAGTTTCCTTAAGATTCATGAGCAAGGAAAACTCACCAGGATGTGTAGGCAGTTAATACTTTATTCTGGAAGAATGTGTGCAGAGGACAACATTGTGTGCTTTACCTTTCTTCTTTAAAGAAATAATCTTCAAAGGTGGAAGAAAACTTGTGCAGTTTGAAGGCAAGTAACCTCACCAGCAGCAATAGTTGGGTACCCAGAGTGACAGGGTTCAGAAGAATGTTTCTGCTATACCTATCCTTCAATTTTAGCAAGTTGCTAGAGAAAGGCTGCTTTATAACAGGGAGTAAACCTCCACCTCCACTACTCTCCTTGGTGATCTTGACAAAGAACCAAAAGCTACTAAAACTTACCTCACTTCTCCAAAACAGTTTTCCATCCCTTGCAATGCAGAAACCAATGCATGAAGGAAATGTCAGATTTCACTCTTGCTGCTCTAACTGCTCACCCATTTGACTTTTAGGGATAAAACTGAAAAACTGGGAAGCATCTTTAGGAATGGAGCAGAGAACTCTGTGTCTGTGACCACATCACACAGCATTTCAGTAGCCCATCTGTGCCAGACAGAGTCAAACCTCCAATTCAACTGTGACTGTAAACCCAGCCTGTCATAATGTTAACCTCTCAAGTGAGAACAAGTATTGTATTTGAAAAAACACAATCATGTCTGCCAAGCAACCCCTACAACGGGCCCAATTACTTTGCATAACTCCCAGTAATGCTAGGGGAAAAACAGAGGAGACAGGTTACACCCTTCAGTAATTCAAAACCACGAAGCAAAGATATCCTGTTGTTACATACATGGTATTCCAGGATTAGAATTTTTGCTTTGAGCCACCTATCAACATACACCAAATGGAAGCAAAACTCATGCCAGAGTGTTACAAAGCCAGTTTCATGTCGCTCTCAATTTCACTTGAAACCATAATGACAGATTATAGGAAATGGACAGACGGACAGAGTGATTTATAAACACTTTTAAACAATGTAACTTCTATCAGTTCTGCTACATCAATCACAAATCTAAGAACAATTTTTTTTTTTTTTTTTTTTAATATGATACTCTCAAGAGTGGTCAGGACAGGATATGTTGACAGCCTATTTTAAAAACTGAATTATTGCATTTCTGTGGCAATGTAATGGTTCCACAGAGATAAGGGTAACCGTTCACTTCTCACAAACAGATAGAGCACAAGCACAGAACCAAGAAAATCTCTGCTATGCACATCAACAGAAATAGAATCTGATCAGGTAAACCTGATGCCAGACTTTGATAACAGGTATGGATGATTAAGTTAATCATAGTTCTAAAACATTTCAACTTTTGCAAAGCCTTTGATTTGATGCACACAATTTTAAAATCAGGACTTATTAAATCAATACAGCACATGCTAAATGAATGACAGATTTCAAATAACCCTCACCAAGACTTCAACAAAGGGAATTAGAAGTTACATGTGATTGCTAATTAATATATAAAAACAGGTAAGGTGAGCACCAAGCAGCCAGCAAGAATTAAAAAAAAAAAAAAAATTAAAAATTACAACTGCACTTTAAAAGGATGAAACTGATTTTGAAATGTTCTCCACAATTCTGGAGGCCATATTGAAAAAAAAAACAACCAAAACCAAAAACAAACAAAAGCTGAAAGTTCAAAAATAGTAATTAAAAATGCTCAAGGGATGAGACAATATCTTGTCTGTGGAGCTTCAGAAACATGGAGAACATAGGATTATAACATTCCAAATGCCTTCCAAAAAGCAAATAGCATTTACTGCAAGTCCATTTATATCTATTAATTGTAGAAGGATATAGCTGGAACTAGTCATTGGAAGTGAAATTAGACAGATTCAAATGAGAAACTGAGCACACATCTTTCATACAAAAGGATAACTGATACATAGTTTGATACAAAGGTAAATGAGATGAACTTGATATACATCAGGGCACAAGTATTATTTGATAATCCCTTCTTCTTCAGCTTCTGTGACTATCACATGAAGGCCCTGAGTGACCTCTACTAGTGGGAGGTGTTCCTGCCTACGGTAGGGGGTTGGAACGAGATGATCTTTGAGGTCCCTTCCAACCTTACAATTCTACGATTCTATGAACAGGTAAAAATCAAGTCTAATGTAATGTCTTATTATGGGTATTTCTGAGCGCTAGAAGGAACCACCCAAGAAATAAAAACTGCAGCTAAGAATTTTATTCCATAGGGAGATCTACAAAAGCAAAGACAGATTATGAATCACCTAAAATCTGTTTATGGATTATACTGGAACACATTGTATACATTCTGAAAAGAGAAGTGCATTTCTCAAGTATTTTATCAGTTATTGACATTGGTAAGAAAACACAGCAGTGTAAGTTGGAAATGGGCTGAACATTAAAAAATAAATGGAATTTAATCCCTTGCCTTGTTTGCATCTGATTATCCAAAAGAGGGACCACATAGGACTAACATTTCTGTCACTATGGGACAATTGTTTCCATAATAGATCAGATCCATGGACTAAAACTCTAAAAGGAGATTGAATAGTTGTCTGAATAACTCCTCCAAGGGGGAGAACATACAACACTTCCTACACTCCACAGACCATGTTGGCTCCAACCATACAGTAACAAGAGCCTCCAGTAAAGCAAAACATTAGTCAACAGCTTATAAGCCCCAAGCCTTCTTTCTAGAAAACAGAAGCAATCAAAATGGTGAATCTATCAACATAACCAGTGAAACACAAAGCATTTTAGAGGAAAGGAGGACACAGCAAAAAACCTCTCAAAATAAAAGAAAAGAATGAGAATCTACAACTTCATTCATAGTTGACTTGGAGAAGGTTCCCAAATCAAAATTAGTAACTCCTGATTTCAGTGAAAGCTCAAATGTCTCTGCACTTCTGAGTATCAGATGCTACATGTTGTATATTCAGAAAAGCCAAGTAGTTATAAAATCTGCCTGTGTGTATCTATCTATAATATATATATTTAAAAAAAAAAAAAATCTTACTGTGCCATAAGAAAACCTCATGATCTCAGTCTGAATCACATCAGACTTCCAAAACAGAAAAAAAAAACATCTTCAGAAAATTTAAATTTTCAGTACAGGTATATGTCCTGTATCATTATCATTACTAGCATCATACTATCATTACTAGCAACGTTTCACCAGAAGAACTGCTGGGTTGGGTAGCCCACAGAAAAACACAAAATCAACCACATTTCTACATGAGAAAGGAGACAGCACTATTTGGATGGAGCAGTAGAGGGCACCGAAGCATAGTAAAGCTGAAATATTCTGAGGAGAAGTTGCCTACAGGTGATAACACGCAGACAGCATGGAGTGGTGGCTGGAATACAAGACCTGGAATACAAAAACCTAATCCCATGTCCTATGAGGAGCAGCTAACACATTTGAATAAATAGCTTTTCTCACTCATTTTCCCAAACAACAGGTGAGTTTATGTGCAACTAAGACTAACAACAAGTAAAGTGGGCTTGTTTCTCACAAGTTATGTGTAAATGTAACATTAACCCAAGTAAATAGACAGCTAGAGATAGTTTGGTTAATAACTTTTGAGAGGAGGATGCTAATTAGATATTGAATAATATCATTACAATATACCCTTCACAGCTAACATGATGCCCATATTGTAAATCCTCCTCTTTTAAATTATACTTTGAGTTACACCACTTCAAATAATCGGTCACATCACAATGTCTTACACATCAGGGCATGAAAACCAAGCATGTAATACTTCCTTTGGAGAGCTGCCCAAGGTGAATTTGCCTCATTGCTTTTCTCTTTTGCTTTCAGACCTGTTCTAGCAACATCCTCTGTGTGTTCCAAGAAGCTGACCAGCTAAAGGTTAAAATGTAACTCAGGTGAAATAGTCAATAAACATATAGCTGGAGAAGAAATCCAAAGGAAGCTTTTACAAGGTAAGTAACCTAGTTGGATATCAAGAGCCTGGTTATAAACTTTAAAGAGCAATCTTCTTGTCTTCATTTTTTTTTATCTCCAAATATTGCTACCACACACACAAATCAAAATACAAGAACAGCTTGCAGTCATGCAGTGCTTTTCCATATTAACCCTAGGCACACAAAACATAAAGTTAAAATATGGCAACATGTTTAAGCAGGAATGTGTCTAATAACCTACACACAAAAAAGGGTGAGGAGGAAGACAGATGTTTCTTATTTTCTTTAAACTGTTTTCAACCTTTTTTTTTTTTTTTAATGTGTTTTTGTGGAAAAATGCATTTATATTCCTGTAACATACAGTAACCTCCCACTGAGACTGGAATCCCACTGGAAATTTCTACCAGTTTCTCTTCTACCTAGATTTTAGTTGCAAGAACCTGATTTACTTTGGATTAATCTGCATTTTATGAAAATGAACTATTCTGATATTGATTCTTCAGCACTCCAATCATGGACTGCTACCCTAGTGTTCATTGTGAGCAAGCACAGCCAAGACTGGAGCTTGCTGTCCTGCAGAGAGATTTCTCAATTTTTATATAATTCTCCCAAACCAGCTTATTCATAAATGAGGGTAGGCACACAAGCAGTTGACATTAACTTAGTTTTTGAGGCTTCTCCAGAAGAGCAGGAAAAGCAGATGGTAGAAAGTAATTTACATAGAAAAATCCTGATGGTTCTGTTTTTCAGTCTTCACTAACTTATGCTGCTGGGTCAAGGGAAGACTTGATCCCATCCCAAAAAAGGAGATTTCTCTAACAATATACTCAAAGGATAGCTATGTCTGCTCTCTGTCATCTGCATCTTACTCTACAGTAATAATGAGGTGAGAGAGATTTGCAGCCATACCACTTAACCCATCTGGAGGCCTTCAGCAAACAGCACATTTTTGGGCAAACTGGTAAAGAATAAAGCACCATGACTGTCTTGCAAGATGGAGAAAACCACAACTGTTTTCTCTGTGTGTGAGGTACAGGCTGTAATACCCTTGTGATACTTCGCCTGGGAAAGGCTCAGTGAAAAAAGCCTCTACTAATCCTTCCTGTGATTGTGCTGTGAGCTACAGATCAGGGACTACATTACTGAGTTACTCTGCTGCATATTCTTTTCATTTGACAAGGGTAAACTAGTCCAAAGATGTATTTGCTTTCTCACTCTGCATATGTGCAGAATATGCTACTTAAGTTTCTGAGCAAAAAATTAAGACGATGAGCAATGTCACGAGCAGTATGAACAAGCATGTTAGAGACCGAGTAATCTAAAGCAACACTTCAGAATGAAATACTAATGGATGATCTTTCTTCTCAAGTACACTTTTGTGGTACCAAAGGTCTTGCTTTTTTGTTTCCTTTCTCTCTTGCATCTGAATTATTCTAGCGTTCTTGACAGAAACAGAAGACTGCCACACAGCTGTTGATCAGGAAGCCTGTGTAGTCACTCAAGAGGTTGGACTACTAGCAAATGTCACATATGGATAGGTTCTTTCATGATTCAATTAAAAAAAAAAAATCACCCTCTTTCCTTTTACATAATGGAAGGTGGACCACCTCCAAACATTTTAGTGTCTGCTCTTGCTCTCTGTGAGTTCAGTGGAAAAACTCACATTTTGTATAATGGGAATAAAATCAGATTACTGTGAGGAAATTCAGCACATTGAGATAAAGTAAAACCAGTTTCATTCCACCTGCACAGGTAAAAATTGGAAATCTTACATGGGGAAATACCTAGGCAGATCAATGTCAGATCAGACTTCATTAAGGTTGGTTGTAAACTTCAGAACAAAAAACCCAGGTGTCTGTGTTTCAAACGAATGCAGAAAACGTTTGGCTGCATTTCTTGTTTGCTTTAATTCAGAATTTTGGTGTGTGGCTGTATCACTCATGCAAAACAAGTAATACATTTTGAAAAACAAATGTGTATTTATAGAGATGCTTGATATCAAGATGGATACATCATTGGGATCTTAGGGTTAGATGCAATTAGTGTATCTGTTGTTCTGTTTCCAGTACAAGCCACAATTAAAATTCAAGTTGCCTCTTAACTGTACACAAGTCCTTAAGGGTACCTTATACATTCCCCAATATTCTGCATATTCACACATAGTGGGAAAAAAAGTAAAAGAAAAGCTATCTGCAAAGACCAGAAACAAATATGTTATTCCTTCATCTAACAAACTCCCCTTTTTACCTTGAACCGCTGCTCAGCTTCTGAGACTATTTTCAAAACTGCTATTAAGCTTTCTTCTTTCAGAGAATAAATTGGACAAGTACAAAATACCCAAGAAATGAGCAGTGAGTTCAAAGAAGAGTGCCTCCTATCTTTCATGGAGGAAAAAAAAATAAAAATTAATCATGGTCTTCTAAAAAGCCAACTGTTTTATTTCAGGAGCAACGACTCCAAGTTTAATCAGGTGAAAAGAGGTATTTCAGAAAGATGCCTGGCTTTATTCTAATTATATACAAAAATTGCTATGTGTAAGTGACCCAATCTGTTTTTGAGCCATTTATGGTAACCCATCAGCCAAAGCCTCAGCTGAATGCAAATCATCCAAAAGACAGAACACCAGAAGTGGAGATATAAGATTAAAATAACAAACTGGGTTATTTCATTTGTGTGCTGTCAAATAATGCTTCTTCCAGAAGCTTGTTTAAAAGCTGCACCCTCAAAAATTGCTCTGGGTTATGTTGCTGATGATTTTTGGCACCAAAACGAGTTTCGCCATATTAACTTACTAACAATGAATAGAAGTAAATCACAAAGTTAAGGGGAAAAGTTCTTACTATGTATTTTGAAAGTTTATAAACCATGTTGATTTCTTCTCTTGTCTTCCCTCAGAGACATTTACTAGGGTAGCTGAATTGATTTACTACCTGCATGAGATTTTAAGGGAGAGCAAACTCAGAAACAAACATTAAAAAGGTATCTTGGTTGCATCATATGGACTGTGCTCCAGATGAACAAAGAAAGGTGCTCTTGGAAGAGAGAAGAAAGGCTTGAAGAAACTCAAGTGAAAGGAAAAATAACAGTCCTGGCACAAGGACAAAGGACCTCTTTTGGCCTCATGTGCTAGTTTCAGAGCAGAAAGAGCAGCACTCTTACTATACTGGGTTCTTTCTGCTCATCCACTGCTGTATAGTATCTTTCTTCTAGAAACCATGGATCAGTAGTAACAACTCCCAATGGCATTCGTAATGATATCTAATATGTAAGACTAGAGAAGAAAACCAATGGTATTACATAATAAGCTGGACTACCTTCCATTGTGAGTGATCAGGAGTTGGAAGAATCCAGATGCTGAACAAAGTAAACAAGAACAGCATGTTAATGAGCACAGAAATGACAGGAAAGTGTCTGGTTCAAATACATCACAGCAAGACAGCAAGTGATAAAGCCTGCAGGAATCATGAAGTGCCCAGAAAAATGACGGTGTCCCTGCACTAAAACTACCAGATAGTCCCTACAAGTTTCATAGCTGACTCCAATGACAGCAGGATTTTCTCCTTAAAAGGAAAAAATTAGAAACAGCTGTCTCTTGACTTCAAAAGCAGGTGTGAGGCGTTACTTCAGACAGACAAGAATGAAAAATCTGATGGTGAAAGTTACATAATTTGAAAAAAAAAAAGTAGTATTAAAAGAATAGAAATTATTTCCCTTTAACTCTATTAAATATCTTATCTTTTTTTTCCTTGAGCTTTCACAACTGATTCTTAACTCTTAATTAAATAGTGAGAAAAATAAAACTTTCCATTCTTCTTATAAATCCACATTTTGGTGAAAATTTACATTACCATTTCTCAGCTACAGTTTTCATAACTTCTTCATTGCTAGAGTTAATTAAAAACAACTTCTTTAAGGAGAGTGACTTCATAAAAAAGAATCTGTGTGATACAAATACAGTTAAAATAAAAACCTGGAGATGGCCAACAGCACAAATTAGAAAAACATAAGAGTACTGAGCTAAATTTGGTAAGCTGAACTTCAAGGTGACAGAGCAAACAAAGAATCCACAGCATCCACAATTTGGGTATGAGAAGAATACAAGAGATAGTACCATTTTTTTCTCTCTAAGCTATTGTGTCACATGTTTGTCATTCCTAATTAGTTTTGTCATAGAACATACACATGGAGAAAAATTTATTAAAAACAAATAACCTTACATACACACAAGGTCATCCATTCTAATTAAACAGCATTCCAGACAGAAACACAGTTCCAGTTACAGCCCATTTCACCAACAGAAGATGAAAACAATGCAGATGAAAGGACAAACAGAAATACAGGCTCAGTTCTACAATGACAGTAACATGGGAGCCACTAGTAGGAACAAGGGCATCCTAAACACAGCATTGATGAGTTTTTATTCCAGTGGCTACCAGAGGAAAATAGGAAGCGTTGGCAGAAAAGACAAAATGCACAGCTAGTCTACTAAGGATGCACTCTGCACCCTGGCCTGGGGACAGAGCTAGGAGCAACTGGGAAAAAGTCCTATGTGAGAACCAGGGCCACTTCCCTCTAGTATCCTCAATATTTTGTGGTCTTCTGAAAGTATCTTTATTTGATAACATGAAAGTAACTGCGACATGATTTCAGACCTATTAATTTTAGCAGAGAAACCTGAAATCCGATCTTCAGACTTGAAAGGGGGGGGTGGGGGGTGGAAGGCTCTCCTGCATTTTGTTTTCACAAAGTTCCTGATCTTACTCAAATCGTAAACATCCCTGACTGAGACGAAGTGATGATAGTGTCAACATGTCAAAGAGGTGAAGAGAGCCATGCTGAACAGGGTCTCCTCTGGCACAAAGTTGGCAGAATGACTTCTCAGATCATTAAACAGCCATTGCTCTAATGGGCTGTGTGACAACACCAGAAACAGTACATATGCTGGAAAGCACTTGGAGAATTAAAATAATAAGCTTGCATTAGAAATATTGATTCTTTTGTCATCACCACTCAATTATAATGAAGTACATATCCCATGTCCATTAGTACCTCCAGCTCCTGCACAACCTGACAGTAGATCATTCCAGGAGTCACTACTATAAAGCAAACCAAAGCCAAATTATTACTTCACAGTAGTTCCTTCTTCTACCAGCTTAAATTAGTTGGATCATTTCTTTAATGAAAGGTTTCTTGGCTCACACTGCAGTTGGGAGAGAATGGATACAATAAGCTGGTTAATATACAGCAGGATGGTTTAAACACTGGTGCTTGTTACAGATTTCAGGCTGCAGTAACAGCTCAGTCCACATCAAAGTCAGGCACATAAATGTCCACACAAATAACCTTAAAGGGTTATCTTTACATTTTGCAGTAATTGCTTCCTTGGAATAATTACAGCTCAATGTAGCCACCTCTGTGCAAAAAGCCTAAACAGTTTTGGATATAGCAGACCTCACAGTTCCTCCTCAGCTATTATGTGGTTGCCTAAACAAACTGCAACACATCATTAATTTGACCGCTTTCACTCTGTAATACCAACCAGGCTATTCCAAATAACACAAAATAATATATATCATTCTTAACTTGAAATACAATTAATAGTATATAAGCCTTCAGGTTTGAGAGTTTTGATAGGTTTTAGCTGTACCTGAGATAAGCATTCACAACAATAATCTGGACAAGTTTCCAAAAAAATGACACAAAACTTGTTAAAAATTGAATTGTCAGAAATCAACACCTAAAACTGGTAAAAAACTATTTTAAAATAGAAGGAAGAAAAGATAACAAGGCAAAACAGAAGACAAGCCCCTGGACTTGGACTTGGGAATTGGACTCAATGATCTCTGGAGGTCCCTTCCAACCCCTAACATTCTGTGATCTGTGATCCTGTGACTGGTGTTCCTTGGTAAGCACAGCTTCAATGCTGAGCACCATCATCAGAACCAAAGTAAGATTCAACAAGGGAAAAGCAGACATGTATTTGGAGAAGATTATAAGTCAGTACATACAACTCACAAGGCCACCTTTTCCATAATAGTAAGTATTCTTAAAATCTGACTGAAGTTGACCTTCGCAGAAACAGAAGAGGAGATTTTTACCCTGGTAGGTGAAGAGTTGTGCATAGCTCATACTTCCCTGCTGACCTCAGCCAGCTTATCAAATATTCGGAGGCAGAAAATACCGAGGTAGAGGAGTCAAAACTGTGCAGTAACAAAATTGCATCTGAGAAGATAATACAACTGCTGAATGCACAGATTGATATTGTGCCTCTACTAGCACCTGTCTTTGATTTCTTCCAAATCTGGGTAAAATGTTGGCGTTCTCCTTCAGAAAACGCACAACACAAATGCTGACCTCCAGGTCAATGTGTGGTATTCACACACTGCAGCCCTGTATCTTAGAGGTAAATCCTGCAGACATTCAGCAAAGCAATAAGTAGTACTCTCACCAAATTTTAAGTTTTACTACACTTATTCATATATGCACTGTGCTTTGCATGAATCTAACAGGGAAGCAGGAACATGATATGGCTTGTATTCACAGATGGATAGCTCAAGGGTGTAAATGTTGGTCTAGCAGAAATTTACAAAGCCCTTCCCAGTTTGGGGAGCACTACTTATATCCTGAAACAGTTGAATAGGAACACTAAGCTGCTCTATAACTACATCAGCAACTATCTCCATTATCAAGTCAACAGGTCATCACCAAACCCGAGCAGTTCTCCACCCCCCAAAGGCCTCTGCCTAAAGGGAATCATAAATAGACCACAAAGAAAGGCACTACAATAATGCTGCCCTGGCCTGTCTCCTCCTATTTCCTTGCTTCAGCTCTTGCTGGCTTCCTCAAGAAACACAGGGGTTGATGTGATTTCAGCCACAAAAGACTGCTACAAAGATGTTCAGTTTGGTTCAACCTTCATTTCTGCAGCATAATATCTAAGCATAGTACAAGCACTGCTTGGCAAAACTAAGTCACATGGGTCTTGGACTTGGAACATGAAGACGTTTATAATAATAATTCAGACAGAAATCCCACGAAGCAATAAAAGAATAAATAGGGATGGTGCACATTTTCATGCTAAATCATGTTATATGTGAAACAATTTGCTTATACCATAAAAGGTACTTTACATACAGCTCAGAAGGAACTTACATACAACCATACTCTGAAATATGCTACAGCCAATAGCAAATTCCCTGCAATCAGAGATGAGTCAAAGGGAAAACGTTATCCAGAACCACGTGCCAATAGACGACCGATTATACATTGGTCCCTCAGGCTATTCTGCAGCCAGTTTAAAAGCTAGCAGCAGCAGAGCCAGCCAAAGCACCGAAACAGAGCCAAGTCAGTACTGTAATTGTTTGTGCCATTAAGCATAAAGAATGCCATTGCTTCCTAATCTTATAGAGAAAAATGTAACATGGGAATCTTGACAATTACTACATGATAAATTACTTCTGAAAACCCTACACTCAGTACTCCACCAGAAAAGGCATTTTAGAGTATTTTTATTTTACCTTTTTTTTTTTCCTAAGAGTTATTACATCATGAACAAAGTTTTAAAAATTTGGTTTTCAGTGATAGTTACAGGTTTGCTTTCTCCTGTGAGGCCACATAATGCCATATATAAAAAGAAAGTGGGAGTGAAACATGAGCACATTTCATCTCTGAATTTGGAGAATGCATTCAGCCCTGCCTAGTACAGGCCTCCTAATAGAGATACTCCAATAAGCCCGGACAGAATACCAGTAAAGTGCCCCTTCTCCATGCAGCAAAGACACTCAAGAATATCGACACTATTCATGGTACCAGCAGATGTGGAAAGCCTTTTTGCCTTCTCTCCGTTCTGTTGTTACTCATATCTATTATGGGTGTACTGGTTTATTATAGCTATGTCTAGTGGGATTTAGCAACCAGAGTATTATAGATATCTGTTATAGATATGTTAAGAGTAAGGGTGTGTCGATTTGTGTATGAGCCCTGTGTTCCTATATTTTTCATACATCTGTGAGCCTAAGACACAAACCATAAATTCTTTTCCAAAGGGAAAGATATAACAAGAAAATTTTAATGCCACAAACCGGAGTCAATTATGTTACCCCACCCTCTGCCATAAACAAGAAAAAAAAAATAAAAGGAGGAAAGAGTCCTAAAGAATCTTGGTAAAATAAAATTTCAAATAGAATAGACATATATATACACACACAAATACATATTTCTTTTAACTTAGCATTCTACAAACTGTAAGATGACATGCAGTAGGTAGCCTCTATTTTTCATTTTTAGCATCTAAGGTGATAGAAATCATCATCTTGTTCTCTTACAGTTCTTTATAATAATCTTTATTCACTTCAAACCAATGACTAGAATAAAAACACTCTAATCCTCACCACTGTATGAGTCATTCCATACACAATTAAACCCCACATTTTTCAACAATTAGGTATGGTACATATTTTGTATTTTTTTTTCCCGTCAGTCTGTTCCATTGCCCTTCTGAAAGGTACAAGTCCAATTAGGTTTTTTAATATGTCTTGATTCATTCCTCTGCAAGGTACATGTACAAGTGTACTAGCTTCACAGTTCTCCAAGTTCTACTGTCAAGGGACTTTAGTAGAGAAACGTATTTCTGGTTTACTTCTCATAGGGTATTGCAGGAAACTCTGCCCACTCTGCTGACTCAAAACATGGGTCTGTATCCTCTTTACTATGAGCTCCCACTAATTTTTTGCTGTATAAAGAGCAGTAATAACTTGCCTATAATTTGAAAATTCCACTATATAGCTACCTAGTCACACTATTCCTAGAGGTCCTAGAGGAAAAGTTGCCGTATATAGTACATTTCCACTCTGCTTGTGTTAATCTTTATTTCAGCACCTACTTCAGAAATGCAGGTAAAAGCATTCCATTTGCAAGGAGCAAGAACTCAATCTCTTGTCAGACCAAGTAGGGGTAAGGGCATACAATCTGAAGTATTCAGACAGCAGAGCTCCCCCACCCCATCTATGCTGAATGATCCATGGCTCCTTCCTTTTACTTCAAACTCTTTGGTAACACCCTGTACTTTACAGAGAAATTATGACTGAATGACATATTTGCAGAAATATGTTGCTGCCTCTGGAAAAACAAGGACGGATTTTATGATCACAACAGTATTTATTATTAGCACGCCATCTTAGCTATTTAAAGTAATTTTACAATCAAACAGAGGCAGATTTTCCAGGGTTATTACCTTGGATCTCATCATTCAGTTCTTCCTTATCGAGTCAGAAAAATAGCAACTATCTTGGATGTAACTGGTGTGCTTTTGATCCTTTGATCAGCATTATGACTCCTATATAGTCCACGTAATTATGCAAATCCTATGCATCTACTCAAACTGATAGCATCACCAAGAGAAAACTACTCTGGACAACGAACACATAGATTATGTGTAAATTTCAAACCATCTTTTAAAGAAAAGCAAACGGCTGAGGATCCTCCACTGGTACCTCCAGGTCCTTAGCATACAAAATAACTACAGCCCACAGCACTGTTGTAGCTAATCTCAACTGCTAAAGTAGAGCAGATGCCTGCTGCAAGCACTCTATAAACCTGTACTGTATGTACTTCAGAACCAAACACCAGGAAGCAAACTGTCAGCCTGTGCAACTTCCCATGCAGAGTGTACTGAACAAAAACCAGAGTGGCTTTCAGGTAGAGGGAAAAAACATTGCAGTATTGGTGGCAAGTGAAAACTGGGCACAGCAGTCACCTGCACACCCAGAAACGCACAATAGCTATGAAACCTCCAAAAGCTGCAAACTTCTTTAGCTGCACTGAGCCTACGCATACTGAATATTCCCCTGACTGTACATTTAAAACTGCCACATTGGGTTCTACAAAAGTTTCATATACAAACTTTGTATGTTCTTGTTCATTTAGCTAAACCAATGATTTTGACCTCTGCTTCAAAGAATATTTTTTTTTTTTTAAATTCTGAAAGCATTGCATCATATTACTTATCTAAATTCTTTCATAAATTCAAACATTAGTCCTGGCACAATCACAGCATTTATGTTTAAGGCTCTTTTCAGTCATAGCTTATTCATTCTGTTATTTCAGTACTGTTGTCTCAGTGAAAACTGACTTTACTTCTTCAGTTCTCCACGAACAAAAGCTAACTATTAAAGCTTGCATGATAAGAAAGAACTGTTTTATAAATCAAACTGAAGCCCATTAGTGAGTAGTTTTGAACAACTATATTAATAACTATTGCTTTCAAATCAAAGGATTTTCATTTTTCAAGTGATGCCAGACTATCACCAAGTGATACTTAAAAAAAAATTTTAAATTAGATATAAGATAAATTATTTACTTAAAAATTAAATACTGAGCAGTTATATACACACTCATAACACTGCATTAAAACCAAGCCCAAAGGGCTGCCTAGTAATCCCATGTACACAATAAAAGCTTGCTCTTATGAAAGCGTAGTAGCAAGAAAAGATTGAAGTTTGTCATGAGCTGATAACCTTGCAAGAAAGGAAGGATCCTCTCAAAAGCTACTCAGAGATTGGTCAGTTGAGTGTATTTCTAGTTGTGCCTTAAAAAACTTTTTTTGTACTGGAGTTTTAAAAGATATTTGACATTGAAACTGCTGCAAATCCCTAAAAATACACGGGCACACACCTGTGTGTTGCCTCCAGTCTTCCATCAAGGACTCCTAACACAAGCCTAGAATAAACTCTGTATTGAAGATCACATCTTGGCTGGAAGGAGTATGCCAAATGTCACATCTACTTCTAAATGATATCTAGTATCAAACTGATAAGAGTTTCAGCAAAAATTCCTATCAAAATACATAAAAGTTTTTCAATTAACAGTATCTGAAAAGTGGAAGGCATCCCAAGTGCTGTATTCTGCTATTTAGAAACCACAGCATTTCCAGTTTCATAATAAGTGACATATATTCAAATTTGTACTCTCATGATACAGCCACAGAAAATCTTAACATAATGCAAAAATAATGAACACAGAGAAACCACTTCCAGCATTAGTACTTTTGTTCGGAGGGCTCTAGAGTTTCTCATCCATTAGGGTTCAGAAAAAGGTTTACATTTTCTGTGATAACCAAAGACATTTACGAACTTCGTGTAGCACCACTCAGCATCGGGTCTTGCAGCACTTCACAAAAGCACTAATTACACAGAAAATATACGGATTAACAAATCCTCCCCTACCCTGAAGCCCTCCAAGGCCAAACCACACAGAGTAGACTTCACAGTTATTTAGGTTTCCATTTGGAAAGCTCAGTACTTCTGATGAGACATAGGATCCAACTCTCAAAGTTCTTTGTCAATGCACGAGATGGGTGGTCCTAAATATGAGGAAAAACCTCTGTCACATCAGGTAACATGACATGAGAAAAGCTGTCCTGGTCCACATGATATGCCAAGGCTGCAGTACTGAGCTAGAGAGTGGAAGGTCTTTAGCAGTCCCTCTCAAACCACAAGCAAAACACATTGCTTTGGACCTTTCCCCTGTTCAGGAATGCCCTTGCCAAATGTAAACAAAAGGATCTGCTAGTATAGCTGTCTCTTGTGTCCTTGGTGAAGGTCACAGTCCCACAGTAGCACAGAGTAAGCCTCAGCTGTAGGGGGATACAAGAAACAACCAGTTGCAATCTCCTATTCAACATTTGAGCCTTGACAGATCTTCAAGAAATCTAGGACAAAATCAGAAACGTGAGAATACAGCCAAAACCTGATGGCTACTTCTGTGCTTTAGTCACAAAAATACCCTGTCTTCTGAAAGCAGTACAATGAATGTACATGCACATATTCCAGTATATAAGAGCTACAGACAGATACTAATACTATTACAGCCAAATAGACAATCTACCAAAATCATGGTTTCTGGTAATGCGAGATAAATTGTCCAAGTGAGACACTGCATTCATGCTTTCTTCTCATGCAGTTTTCTGGCAACGATGGGGCAAATTCCTCACAGATTTAACTGCAGCTGTAGCTCTGCCGTTGAGCTTTGCATCAACCCCAACAACATGCATTTATACATTAAAAGCAAGTAAAGATTTGAGAAATACTGTGATTCACAGTTTGCCTAGAACTGCATAACCAGCCTGAGGGAAGCATTTCCATTCCATCCACTATACTGTCACACAGAAGCTAATACATTTCCACAAACACTCTACACAAACCTCTGAACCAAGTAAGTCAGGTTCTCTACAGATTTGTACAAGGTTGAGATCCCACATGGTTTCTCTGATGCCTAATACAGGTTCAACTCATGTTGCAGCCTTTCACTTAAGTAAAGGCCATTTGCAGCACTTCTCCATTCCATAAAAATGCTTCTTTGTACAAACCATACAGTGTCTTGATGTCTGCCAAATTTGGATGAACTCATTAAAAAAATAATTGGGTGACAACTGAGATACAGACATGTACACACCTTTTTCCCTAGGTCTTGCTAAAAGACCAGACTAAAAAAGAGCAAAGTAGTTAGACATGGAAAATGAGAGAAGTCATCCAGATGCAAACAGAAAGGCACTCAGCTAACTGCTGTCCATCCAGAGCCACTATCTATCAGGATCCTAGGTATTGCCTGAAAACATACACAAGATGCCTCAAACTCCTTGTTCAGGCCATGGATAAAAAGGTAGTCATAAGAGCTGGTTAATTTTTAAGCCACCCATTTTATGGCTGGCAATCTCTAATATCAATTCAGTCAGTCATAATGGTGATTTCTACTCAAATAAGAGCAAACAGAATATCCTCATATGACCTTATCTACAAAGTGAAGATTTTAAAGTTCTGCAAAGGAGCTCTTATAGCAAGTGGGTCATCCTTTTTTCATCTGGAAGGGTGAATGTTGCACATGCCAGTAAGTTTGAGTCAGTTAATCGACACCAAATGTTAAGTATTTCCAGTAAAAAACATGACAAATATTATTTTAACAGCTATAAGGATGTATTAAAGCATTAGAAAGTGGTAAAAATTGTTTATTTTCATATGATCCTCTGCTTGGCAGAAATGTGGAATTAAAAAAAAAAAAATAAAAAAAAATCACTCCCCATATCTAGTCAAGAGTTATATGAAGGCAAATGACTGGACATATCTCTCAAAATGAATAGAGGGCTTTTGTTTCCATACTTCTGTGTTACCTTTTATTTTATCTATGATTGTAGGCCAAAATGTTGCTGGGTAAAGTAGAAGTAACAACTCTGGCACAGAACATACCTATTTGGTAATTCTGCATGGATGCCTAACACTATGTCCCTGCACTATTGTGAAGGACTTCTTCCACCTCATAAAATCTGTTTAAAATTTGTCATGAAAGAAAGAACAGAAAGGCTTTTGCTCTGAGGCAAACCACCACCTATGCTCCAGTGAGTTTGCCTCAGTAAAAGTATTTGAACAGTTTTAATCACTCTCCACAAAAAAAAAAAAAAAAAAAAAAAAAAAATCAAGTGCAGCTGACAAATAGTTAAGCTGTAATACCTCCCTGATATTACCTGTCACCCTCCCACCTGAAGCCTGGTGCTTAGCTGCACATTAGAGAGACAAAAAACAGGTCTGGAGATTCTCTGGATAAATCCCCTGAGCTTAAGTGAAACATGAAATTCAAACTTAGAATACGTGAGGGTAGAAGATTTAAAGTACACAGTTTAGAACTGATAAAACTTTTTCATGCTACCAGCTGGATCCTTCAAAAAGAAAGCGTAAAATACAGTATGTAACTACCACAGAAACAGTCAGTGCTCCACTCTTCTTCAGCATGAATTCAGTCTCAGAGGAGAAGACAGTTAAAATGGATCCACAGGCAATGTCCTGCTTTTCTAGAATCCTAAGGGCACAATCCTGAAATTACTACACACTTTCAAGTCCCAGTGCAACAGCCTGCAACACCTGAGCTGTAAAATATCACATCTTTGTGTAAAGAAAAAGAAGTCAGACAAATTCCCACAGCAAAATCATTGCGCTCGTGCTTTTGCTTTCAATAGTTTTGGCCCTAATATTTAAGCAGAAAATATTAGACAAAAGAACAGAGATGGACAAAAGGAGGGAGCAGTTAGATCTGCCATGATATCACGCTTAATAACAACTGGGATTAAATTTTAATACACCATACATATTCTGAAATACTTGCCCTTTTTATTGCACACTTATTCGTCTGTCTCGTGTGTGACCTTTAAAAGTGTAAAGCAGAGTATTTGCTTGATCTGTAACAATGATCTTTAGACGTGGTGGCCAAGAATTTTCCAATCAGGAGGTTCAGAAGTTGAGTTTCATTAACATTTCCTATTCCATACTGGCAATAAGAGAAAGTAATTGATACCTTCAGTTGTCATACGAAAAATGAATGGTTTCCAGCAATTTTCATTTAAGAAAAATATATCCTCTGGACAATACTTAAAACAGCAGGAACCATCCTAGTGTAAGCACATAAACCTATAAAGTTACAGTGCTGTTGCCAAAGCAACTTGAACAGTATCTGGATGCATATGCATTACTGCTCACTGGCAAAACATGGATGGAAATTTCCTTCATCTCTGCATGTCATCTATGAAATGTTGGGTTAATGGAAGGAATTTTATTTTCAAAGAGGTTAATAACTATAAAGACTGCCTAGAAAAATTATTGTAACAGGGGAAAAAATCTGAACAAGCGATGCACAAATACTTCAGTTCCTGAGGCTCCAAATACAGACTTAGAGTATCACCACATTTCTATAAATGATTGTGCATCATAATGAAACACATGAATGTGTTCCCCTTCTCAATACTCCTATTGGGCAGATACTTCAGGGTCCTACTCTCAAGACGGTTAGACATACTCCCTCTAATTCCCATAGCATGATTAACTGAAGGCCAATACACTAATTGGTGTGCCCACACCATCTTTAAATACCATTACTCCTTTTCCAGCCTCATGCTGTGACAGGTAGCCATCAACTGTCATCAGCACCTTTTTTCAGCCAGTCTAAAAGAAATCTGACATAAAATAAACTGTTCCCTAATTACAGTGATAAACTTTATCTAGGTTTTTTTTCTGAATGTGGTTTTCCATGTTAGAACTTATCAGTGCTATTAAGCTAGAACTGAGTTCTGCAACACCTAGTTTCCATTTATGAGTTCCAAGAAGAAATTTTGCACATGGGAGTTCCTATGGGCATGACAATTATATTTTGTTTTGACTCCCACCTTCAAGGTTATTACTCTGTCATTCTCATACTCATTTGTGTTGACAGTTCCTCCTAATTTTATCTTATCATGAAGTGTAATGAACCTAATCTTAATCTTCTTTTGTCCCAGTCAAAATATTAAGCAACTGTAGTCCAAGTGACTCTGTGCATAGTCTTTCTCTAGGCTAGTATTCCTCTTTCAACAGTCAGCTATTATCTTCCTCTCCCACTCCTTATTCATTTCCAACTTCACACACCAGACTACATCTCCTCTAAGTTAATTTCCAGTACAGTACTATGTCAAATGGTTTTACCAAGTCAGTATTCCCCTCATTTAAGGAATGAAGAAGAAAGGGGGAAAAAAAAAAAAATCAAAGAAGGGTATAAAATGAGTTAGGATAAGTTTGATCTTCCAGATAAATCCAGTTTCTTCAGTTTTCCATTCACCTTTATGTTCTTAATTATTCCTTCCTCAAAAAGCATTCCAAAGCTTAGGATCAGACAGACACACTCAGAGTTTCCTGGCTCTTTCCCTTCTATATATTTCAGTAATACATTAGCTATTCCCTAGCCACTTGGTAACACCCTTGTTTTGATAGACTTGTTAAAAACTGCTGCTATCAGAGCTGTGATTTCATGTAAAGTTCTTTCAATGCTTTGTATGAAATTCTTATCAGAGCTCCCCTGATGTGACTGCATTGAAGTTCTATTGAGTCTTGCTGCCTTCTTGAATTATAATAAATAGACTCCTAAAGACAAGAGTATATGTCATCTGGCAAAATGGCATCTACAGAGCAGTTTACATAATTGCTAGTAGCAGTTTCTTTAAAAAAAAAACAAACCACCAAAAACATATTTCTTCATAAGTAAGAATGTGTTTTCACTTCAGAATTACAGCATCTACAGAAGCATGTGCAATGAATAAAAAGGCACGTACATAAACACTCTCTGTCATTGTAGATCTTGTATTTAGATCTTGAATTATATTCAGATTGCACTGTAAGTCGTTTACCAAACAAGCTACATAGGGAGGTTTGTATGGAAGAGTAAACCTTTCTGTTCCCGACACTAATATTTCATGGCCAGTATAAAATATGCTATGAAACATTCATTAAAGACCAATTTTGTGTAAAGTGTTAACCATAATCATAGGTTTCTTTAGAAAGGGTACAGCTAGACACGAGCAGACAGTGCCTGCTTGCAGCCCAGAAGGTCAATCGGATCCTGGGCTGCACTGAAAGAAGCATGGCCACAAAGTCAAGAAGAGGTGATTCTGCCACTTTGCTCTGGTGAGACCTCACCTGGAGTACTGTGTCCATCTCTGGAGCCCTCAATACAGGAAGAACATGGACCTGATGGATAAGGTCCAGAGGAGAGTCGTGAAAATGATCAGGGGGTTGGAACACCTCTGCTATGAAGACAGGCTGTGGTTCAGCCTGGAGAAGAGAAGGTTCTGGGGAGACCTAATTGTCATCTTCTTGTACCTGAAGGGGGCCTGCAAGAAGGATGGAGAGAGACTGTTCGCACAGGCTTGCAGAGATAGGACAAGGATCAATGGTTTCAAACTAGAGAAGAGTAAATTTAGGTTGACAGTTAGGAACAAGTTCTTTACCATGAGGGTGCTGGAGCACTGGAGCAGGTTGCCCAGGAAGGTGGTTGAAGCCCATCCCTGGAGATATGCAAGGTGAGGCTCTGGGCAACAGGGCTCTGGGCAACCTGATCTAGTTGAGGATGTCCCTGCATACTGCAGGGTGGGGGGGTCTAGATGACCATTAGAGGTCCCTTCCTACCCAAACCATTTTATGACTGTGAAATGATTATTAAATTCCAAACAAGAAATAAGTACATCCTCTATTTTCAGTCTGAAAGAACTGAAAGTAGTAGGCATCAAATGAGACTCACTGAGACAGAGCAAGTTTGGCTGACCACAAGAAAGAGCAAGGACACAGTGAATGAGATTTACAAAGTAATAATAATTTTTTTTTCTTCTAATGACCAAGCATTTCTATCCTGCTAGTAATGATGGAATGAGCAGCCTACACTTTTCCTGTTCTGTATGATCTCAGCCTTGTAAGTTTCAGTTGCAATACCTGCAACATATACCTCTACCACACAAAGAAGTTTATAATAAGATTTTGTTGGCATCCTCACCAGCTAGGCAGCAATTAGTGACACTACCCTGCAGACAAAGCTGCTTTCTCCTTGTCAGCTGCAGTAATTTCAGATCTGCCCTTCCAACCTCTCAAATCTACACCACCACCAAAGTGCATCTGCAAATGTCATCTCTCCTCCAACTCTAAGTCCATCTCCTCCTATTCTTCTGTCAAATCATATTTAAATACCTTGTCTTCACCTACAAAACATTGCATAGTAATAAATGATATAGAAATAACAACAATGTGCTGAGGATTTATCAAGTAGGTCCTTTTTAGGACAAGAGAGGAATAAGAACTTTATACTCACATCCATCAATTACAACCCTTCCACATTTCACACAGTAATACCCTCCTCCACTTCACAGTTCCCTGCCACCGTCCTGTGACTTTCATATTAAAAGCAAAGTTTCACAGACTCTTCCCTGCTCCTGTATCCTACTGAAAAGATGCAGATCAGAGAGAGACCACAGTGCTGCAAAACAAAAAGGGGTCACATGCAGAAAAGCAAAGCCAGACACAGAGATGCTTCAGCAAATTCTCCTCCAGCTGCAGCCTTGCACTGTGGTATGACCCCAGCCACATGAAGTGGTTCGCCCATGGCAGGACTAGACACACAGACTATATGTTCTGTTCTGGGCTGCAATACAAAACACAGGCAATGCTCACCTTATATTGCCACACCAGAAGGCAACGAAATGGTAGAATGCTTTGCAACAGTCCTACCTGATTAGCGTAGTTACAGGGTTGCAAACAAATCACCTTCAGCTCATTTCTTTGACCTAGCACTACCACATTCTGAGATACAGGTAGTTCTCCACTGATCCCTGTCTGCAACTCTTTTAGGTTTGCCTGTAACACATATAATTATGTTTTGGAGATTAGACAATCTGAAGATTTACCAAGCCCTAAATAGAAGAAAGAAAGGGGGGAAAAAAAAGTCCTTCTGAGACATAAATCTTGCAAGTATGGGCCCATATAGCACAAGTCCAGATTCCTGAACAGTTTATGATTCTGTAAAATCTTTGCTGTAAAAGACTGCATATACTTAAAATTTGCAAAGGTAGCTGCTTAAGTTATTTCTAGTCAGCTCATAAAAATTTGTCTTTAGAATTTTTTTCCTAAGAAAAAAGAAAGAAACCCAGACATACTCTAAGCTTAGTAAAAGAGATAAGATTCTGGATATAATACCAAAATGACTTCACTTTTTATTTTGCAAGGGTTCAAAACAATAGTAGATGAAAGTTTATACATAAGCACAAGGGATCTGCCAAAATGAAAGTGAAAACCCAGCAAATTATATTTCAGACACCTTGACATATTATGCACCATGCATGCTGTCAGCTTCACTGTCCTTTCCTTTGCTGTAGGCCGAATGCTTGAATACCAATCTTATTAAACTACAACTCTGAATTTATCCACTATATATAACAATCCAGATGTCGTACCAGCTGGGAACAGGCCCTTAGGCCATCTTTGGTTGATCTCTTAGTCACTTTCCAGTGTTTGCCAGGCATTCATCCAAAAGTATGAAGGAAAGTGCTAAAAACAGATGTCAGAGTTAATGGTTTTTTTCTTCATGGTAGGAAATACAGAAAACTTGCACCCTGCACCTATTCTATGAAATATGAATGTTGTCAACAAACCGTAAGTTAATTTTAAATTAAATCATAACCTAGCAAAGTAATTCATGCACTATTTTTCTGACAACAGGCCAGCCTCCTGTTCTTTGAAAATATTATGCACTCGTTTGGATTTTTTCGTTAAGTTGGAAAAACCTTCTGATGCCGTCAATCTGCAAAACTGGTTTTAAGTCTCTGATTTAACAAAAAAAAGTAATGCTTAAAATGTAAACTCAATTGACTGCAATTCAGGGTAAGCTTTATGACAACGTTGGAGTAATGGGAGTTATTAAATGAGTACACATCTGAGCTATGAAAGACCTGTTGACCCCATTGTATTACGTAAATTATTTCAACTTTCACTCACTGCAATATGAACAGGAGATGTTCGGATCTCCCCAAGAGGTGCTGTCTCTTTGGGGTCTTTCAGGAGTTTAGGCATGGAATTTCAAAGAACAGGGCTGGAAAGGAGGCCCTGATCCTGCCAACACATTTGCACATGTGCATCTTTACTTATGTAGGTAGTCACTGACGTAGATGGGAGTCCTTACAAGAATTAAGTTATGCACGTGTGTAAGTGTTTGGGCCCTAGACTGTAAGGTCTCTGCAAGAGAGGTCATCTATCCTATCTGGTCTAGACAGTGTTCCAAATTTTCTGTCTGCACTCACCAAAATATTAACAAACATATGTGGAACCAATTCTCAGAAAGACTTTATGGTGCTGCCAGCAAAACCTCCCTTCACTATGCGGGATCTTGGTCTCTCATGCAGCAAAGCACAGGAGATCATTTCAATTACAATTTTATCTTAGAAGGATGACAATTTCTTTTGACACTCAAAAGCCTTTTTTTTTTTTTTTAAAAAAAGTAACATTTTGATCTTTCTTAAAAGGAAGTTGCTTAACTGCACAGAAAAAGGACAATTCATATTAAATATTTTCACACTCCTTTTCTTTGCCTCACATTTATTAGAATGCAGAGCTGAAAATATGAGAAAAACAGACTATCCTATAGCCTGAGTATCGAAGGAGCAGGGGAAGAATGAACACTAACTGGTAAGTTCATTGTTAAGTATAAAAATATTTGTGAAAGGAACAAAATCTTTTTTCAAATGGAATAAAAAGAGCAGGGAACCTTTAAAACTTAGCCCTAGTACTTAAATAAGATACTCAGCATACAATTCCAATTCATACATTAGAGTATCACCCTAATGCAAGCAGTTACCACTGAAGTCAGCACTCAAAAGTGGTAAAATTTCATGGTTTATAGTCCAATATTTGAACATATTTTACATCACCTATTAGTAACATCAAAAAAAGCATTCAAGCCCACGCATGCACCATACTTTGTGTAAGTAAAACTGAGGCACTGCAAGTCTTTTTTCCTTTTTTTTCAAATGAGGTAACGAAGAAAGACGTTCTGCCATATATTGTAATGATGTCATGAGGCATTACATAAGCTGTATGCAAGAGCACAGCTTGTTTCTACAGATTTATACCATGTAAGACCAGAACATTTAGACAAAGGAAGATTACTGACTTTCACGCTACACACCAAAGCAAACCTGCATACTTTTAATAAAGATGGAGCATGAGAATGGTGCAGTATTCTGTCAATGTTTTGGTGCAAGTACAACATCATTAATCAAATTGATCAAATATTTTAAAAACAGAATTCACTTCAGCATTCATGCTGTGTGAATAGGTTTGCTTGGATAAACAACAGAAAATTCTGTGATCCTCACTAAATCTGCACACAGTTGGTTCCAATTAACAAAGTTTACAAGTCTACACACATACTTTTGGCATCAGAATTGAAAAAGCCATTGAACCTATATCCCTGCAGAATACTGAGGATGTAATGATGTTGTGCTTTGTAGCACCTATACCATTTTTCCAGTAATGTCTGTCTAACACTCTACAGCATTTCTTCTTGGGTATCTGAATCCAGCCTGCCTGAAACAATAGCAAATGTTTTTCCATTAAAAAATTAATGCCAGATCCAAAGTCTGTTGAAATTACAATGATTTTTTGGACCAAAGCCTAAAGAATCAGGTGAAGGAGAACATATCATCTTGTATTTAAAATTGCTACCATTTCCAAAGGGTTATTTTTTAAACTACAAAAACAACCCACATCATACAGCAGCGCAGTGCTGCTAATTTGTCTTACCTCTGTGCTAATACTCTGCTCTGCTTCATGAACCTGCAAATCAGCTAAAAGTTTGGTGCCTTTTTTCGGTTCCTTTTTCTCCTATGCAATATTAAAAACATTAACTGAAGAAAGGCTTATGGCATTAAAGCACTAAAATACTTCATCTTATAACATGACAATAAAAAAAAAAATGCTACCAGTAAGATTTTTTTTTTTTTTAATGAAGATAGATTACACAGGTTCAAACATCAAGAGGTCAAGTCTCAGAGTATTAGAGAGAGACTCAAGAACATTAAAAAAAGTCCAGACTGTTCCCACTTGGCATAGGTCTGATTGCCACTTTTAGAACAAGAGTCAGCTTAACAGCTGCCTGTCTACAGGGAAGTCTGGGACAGGGGTGGGGGGGAGATGCAACACACCAGAGAACGAAAAGGAATATTTGATTTGACAATTATTACACAAAACATGGAATATACAATTTCTGTCAAGTGTATTAAAGTACTGAAGGTTACTGTTCAAACACAGCATTAGTCTTTACCAAAGACCACACTGAACACTCATCTAAAGCATTGAGCACCTTCAACTGTTACCTCAAATCACATGCAAGCATTTATTTCTCTCAGTAGTTTCAGTCGTGCAAAAACATCTCTTGACATATATCCTGGATGCTGGAAGTTGAACCCAAAGTGTTCTTTAATACAAAACACTCTCTCAGTTCTGTAACTGAAAACCATGGCCATACTCAGTACCCTTATGTGAAGTGTTGATAAGCCTCCAAGCCTAGGTTCACCAACCATGTTGGCGGGAAGCTACAAATTGCAGCCTGACACTTGGAACACTGCACCAGGATGCTTAATTGGATAATACAGCTACTTCTATCTCCAAAATCTGTATGTACTCCTATTCTTTAAAGCCAAACTGATTCTGAAGATGCTATTTCTTGTATTATTTGTTCTGTTTAGCCTTGTTCTGATCCTGAAGATCAATCATCCTTGCCCATCCTATGACCTGCCCTGCAAATCAGTTCTACTGTCTATAACAAAACCAGTAACAGCATTTTCCTCTCTCCAGAGGTGTTTGACCTTCTTCCTGTTCATCAATCATTACCTTATCAGTTTCCTAACCAAATAACAAGGGCCTAACTTCCCTTTGCAAACTGAGACAGTTGTTTATAAAACAGCAGAAAGATTTAGCATCCAGTCAGTAAAGAAGACGAGTTCCTGCCCTTCCTGGCCATGTGGCAGCCGGATCACTTGACAACATCACATAAACACACTTTTATTGAATTAGATATCAAAAAAGACAGTTGCTGAAAGCTGGGAAGTAGAAGAGACAGTCCTCTTATTTTGTCATTATATCAACAGCACATTATTAATGTGTTTTGTGAAACGTGGTACAGTTTGTTTCACATTAGGAGCATTAAAATGCTTCAGATCTTACAGTATCACAACCTGTAACACTTTCTAAGCTCTGAAAATAATAAATACAGTTGTCAGCACTGATCCTTGCATGAACATGTATCTACCATTTTTTGATGTTTTGGCCAGAACTGGTAATTAGTTCATACAATTTTCTTCCAAGTGAGCAAATAGCTTTCAAAGCCTAATAGTGAGTAAAAATAAATAATAGTGGGTTTGGTTTACTGGCAATGCTGACAGTTATTTTGAAATAGTGTGAAGTGAAATAACTGTTTGAAGTGATGAAGAGATTGTTCTTTAGCTGTCCCAAGGTTGGTTTATTACACAGGTGCTAATGATATCAAGTACCATTTTAACTATTTCTAGAAATAAAGCCAAGATACAGAGATTTTTTAAAAGAAACTTTTTCACTGCATCTTCCACATTAGGGGCACACAAACTGGAAGAAATGTAGGTTCAGCTCTATCTCCAGTGATGTCAAATCATACTATAAATCTGTTTCCTATGACAGACAGGCCTAAAAGGATGACTGTCAAGGATGTGAGGGATGTTACCTAAATGCTCTACAATGTAAATTTCATTTTAATTACCTTCTGCCTTGTTTTAACTTGGCCGTCAGCTGAGTCACCACAGTCTGCTTACAACAGAGGGCTTCTCTTGTTCCCCCCTCCCCTCTGGGTGGGCAAGGAGGAATAGAGTCAGGGGAAAAATATTAAAAAAAAACCAAAATGTCAGCTGAGATAAAGACAATTTGCTACTCTGTTGCAGAAATATCAAATTACACAAAGGGGTAACAAAAATAAATATAAGAGAAAAGGTTCTACTGTACATCACAAAAAACTGTATGCTGCCATTTGCAAACTGAAACTGGAACAAAAAAGAACAAGCCAGAGGCTAGAAACTGGGGGGAAAACACAAAAAACCCCAGAACAGGACACTTCAAAAGCTACAGAACATATTACAAGTCCTATGACTCACAGCCAACCCCTTTCCTGTCATAGAGTGTGCATGACATCGGTATGGTGTAGAATACACAATCCAGCTTGTTCTGTTCCTCTGAACCACCGGGAGGGGAGAAAGAGGTAGCCCTATCCCTCCTCATGGGGCCAGTCAGCTTAAACCAACGCACCTTGCAAAACAATAGAATTGCATCAGAAAACCCGTACCTAGAATGATTTCTTTTATAAAGGAAGCATTTTACTCAGTATTATTTCAAATCTAGTATAAACTGAAGTTTTCTTTTATTTTCTGTACTAAGGCTTTCCAAGTTGAGAGAGAAGCTGACATAAGCCCTCATGGATATATTTTTTTTTTCAATGTTATCTGTGACAGAAGCAGCACAGAAGAAAACAATAATCCAATTAATTACATTAATTCTTCATGAAAAGTTCAGTAAGACAGCAATCTTATCTTCTCATTTGTGCAAAGTTAATAAAAGTTCTGGACAGCTCAAGATGTTCAATAAATTAACCTGTATTATTGAAAAACTAAATACAATCTGTTCTGGTTTGACTGGGGCTGATGACAAAAAGATGTAGCTTTAAACTTTATTTGCATTGTGTAAGCAAATTAATTCACCATTGGGCTTTATCAGCCTAAAATGTGCTCTCTTCCATGTACAATCTGAAGAATGGCTTTCCAGTTCTAAGCACAGTGTTTCCTATAGTACTTGAAATACATCTTTTTGATTTAGAAGCACTTCTCTACTATATCTCCATGAACTCTTATTGATAGATGTTAGCAGTGGTGTGTCAGGAGCCGTGTAAGCATGGGATCATTTCTGCTACTCCTAGACCTTTCAGTCTAAATTTAGAAGCCTGAAGCTAAGCTTTTAACAATGTCAAAATTCTTGGTTAAGTACATGTGCCAACTGCCTGGGGTTCACTGGGGGCACGAGGTCAGTGGTAAATTCACATTACATTGTATTAATCTCTCAGAATACAATCATTGGTCTCCTATAAAGCATGCCAGGTTAACATCTAGCCTGTGTATTGTTAAGTCATTCTATTAGGTCTCTCATTACTAATGCAATATAGCAGAACTCAGTTAAAGACTTACAGCAAACTATTTGCCCCTAGTATACATCCTTCTGCCTGCTCCCAGAGGGATGAGACCTTTGCTAAGAAGAAGAAAATGTATTTAGGAAGACTCTAAACTGAAACCCTCAGAATATGAAACCCTGAACAAGAGTTAAAAAAAATTCAGTACTTTATGAAAAATGTGCATGGCAGAGACATTATTTTGAAAAGCCACCTCAACATTAAAGTTTTTTTTCTTTTGATACAGACCAACCTCAAACTTCCACTATTTTCTATGAATAGAACAACCCTGAGCTTAAAATGTTAGCTGGTGCTTTAAAAAGTGCCAGTTCCCCATTCAGCTTGCCAATAAACAATAGCATTTTTCAGTTCACTAAGGAATCTGTCACGCACAAGAATATATTGCTAATGATACAATTACTTCTACATATGCTGGTCACACACTTCCAGCAATCCATTAGCCTAAACAAAAGTATTGTTTGAATAGGATCATGCCTGACTTGTGCAGTACCAAACTCTGTAAGAGTAGTTTTGCCTGAAATGGTAAATGGTTTTCATTTGCTCTTAATCCCTGCCTCCTTCCCTCCTTCCCACTCCAAATCAGAAACATATTTCACTTGATTGCAGAGCTAATTTCTCTACTCATGTAATAGTATTAAAAATATTTCCATAAACCCTCCCCCCAAAAAACCCAAACCAACAACCTAAAGAAGCCCAAACTAAACCTGCTAAAAAAAAGAGAAAAAAGTATCAAAAAGCAGATAAAAGAACTGAAAATGAAGGAGCATCTAACATCCTCAGTTAATTTTCCATTCATTCACAAAATTATGCATTTTATTGTCACACAGTCTTAACAAACACGTGGCTCTGAACTCTCTGAACATGATTTAAAACTCCTTATTAACATCTCTGGTATTATTATGGAGTACCACAAACTTGACCTCATAATTTGTTACTTACCAAAGATGCCTCAGCCAAGAGAACAGAAGTACTTGGAGGATTCAAGTCAGAGGAATGTGTTATTCTAGTATCAGCACACTGGCTGAGTAAGGAGACTGCAAGGTCAGTTCCTTACTTAACTGAAGAGGAATATTTCTAATGTAATGCTAAAATTCAAGTAGCCAAGTATTAGCAGTTACCCTCTGGTGCTTAGCCAAAATTCTATCAGCTCACTCTCAGAACAGACAAGTGAAACCAGAGTGTTTGGTGGTGGAAGGTTTGCATTGCAGAAACACACCTGAAATACTCTATACCCATGTCAGAACAGCTTGATTTATTCAAAAAAGTATCATTCAATTAAGAGCTTGACATTGAGATTCAAGATGTTAACTCTTTTTAATAGTTCTCAGTCTTCCTTTAGGGTGTGGGAGAAGGGGGGAAAAAAAAAAGAAAGAAAAAAAAAAGAAAAAAGTTACAGTGTAACACAAGTTTCTGGCTTCTTCTCAAAAGGAGAGTGCTGGAGCTTTATGCACTTGAGTAGCAAGTGTGCTGCTAACTACAAATCTTACTCCCTTCTCAAGACTATTTCTTGTCTTCACTGATGTGTTAATTTGAAATAAGTTTGTCCGTTACATGACTCATCTCCAAGCCTAAAAATTTCTAGCTCCATTTCACTGGTGATTTATACACAAACTAGCTGTCAAAGGGAAAAAAAAGGCTCAGACTAGGGAGCAGAAGCCAGCAAGCAGCCGATAGTCAAAACCAGGTTGTGACCCACATACAGTTCCAGAAGCAGAGCAGGTGGAGGGAGAAAGCAGGTGAAAGAAACTGGGGGAAAAATGTTTGTCAGCCCAGCTGGATCCAAAAGACAATACAAAGATTTATTGCTGCTTGACTAGAACTAAAAAGATGAAATAACAGGGTCTATTAGTTTATTTCTGCATTCATTTTGAAATTATCCAGATCCTGACTTCCACTGCCTTTTTTATTTTGTGGTTTTGTTCATTTGTTTTTTTAATTAACACTTTAAATACTATGCTTCTTCCACTCCCAAAACAGCAGAAAGCATGCCAGAGTATTCCTCTTCACGGAGGACAAAGCATATATCAGAATATTTACTCTTTCAGATTTGGCATTCACTTAACAGCAGACTTTTCTTGCAAACCCAAAAGCTAGTTGTCAAAAACATTAGCAGCCTCAGCCTGTGTATAAGAAGTTGGATACCCAGATGAAAACAGACTGACTGATTTCTACTTTACCTCAAAGAGCTCAAGCCTAGAAGCGCAGATTTTCATTATTTTAATTCCTTGCTGGGTGGTTTCAAGATGCCCATATTTACCACTCCTCCTGGCTGTATTTTTTTTTTTTAAGATTGGTTTAGATACTCCACACTGCTGTGCCAAGATTGTCCTACTTAGCACCATATGTCTAATTCCAGAATCAAGGCATCCTTGCTGCAAGTTTAAATCATCGAATTTAGAAGGAGCAAGGTCAGCCAGGAAGCTAATTGGTCAAGTAAACTTTTCTCACTTAAAAGAGGATAACTTTTTTTTTTTTTTTGTTTCTCCTCTTTTCTTCCTCCCCCTCCAACTCTTATTCAGTGAGCCAATCGAAGTGGAAAGGTACTTCAAACATATTCAGCCCAACCAAGTTTTCTCTGCTGTCCTTGTTGGTGGTCTGTCATATGGAATGGTTTTAATACTTGGAAGCAAAACCTTAAGTGTCAGAAAACAAGTACATTTTATTTCTGCATGAAAGCTTTCCAGTACTACTAGTATTCTGCAAAAGGAAAAATTCCTCATAGTAGATTAAAAGGTGAAAAGCCAAAAGAAATCAGAAAGAAAACTAGGAAACTATTCCTTATGTCAAGGTTCAGCTTACATCTCAAAGTTGGGGGAAGGGCTTTCACTTATATATTTATTTCAAAAGTCATTCAAGAATGATAGGAGAGGGCATTTTTTTTTCAGTCTCAGATTTCTAATGGCAAACAAAGTCTTTGGCTACACATCAAAATCTATTTGGTACTAAGTTGGATTTAAATTGCGTTGACTCAGTAGAATTTTAGAAATGGAGTATACAACACTGATGCAAGACACAGCTTGTTAAACAATGCAGGAGCTATAAGAAAACACTCAGTCTAAACATTTCTACATTTCTGTTCTTTTGGGAGTCTTCAAAAGTGTTTCCTTGGAACCTCTGTTGTTCTTTTTTTCCTGAAGGTAAAGCAGTAAATGTATCAAAACTGTAATGTGCCATTCTGCCCAGATGCCACCTCAGTGAATAAAGATGGTAGTATATGAAAGTAATTTTCTTTTGCAGTCATAGAGGAAATAAAAAAGTGTATTGACTGAATTTTGAAAACATCTAGCCAAAGAGTTTCATCTGCATGTAATTCTTAAGTATGCACATAGCAACTGAATATTCAAAGGGGTTAGTGCAGTCCTGTACAAAAATGAGAATGCAGTCCTGCCAGATTAAAGCAGAACAAAATGTACTATCATGCAAGTACAACTTGAATCCATATGTAGTTTTACTGGGTTAGAACAGTACAGTGTGTTCACTAATATTTACTCATCTTTCATTTCAAACCGTAAGCTTCTCTTTTCAGATAGCAAATACTTTTGAATATTTAAGTAACAGCTAGTTCTATTTTACTGAGATTACTTTCTAACAAAGGAATGAATGATTGTGATTAAACTGGCTCCCTGCTTGAAAAATATCGGACAAAACAGCCAAAGAAAACCCCTTTGAAACATTCCTGTGCTTTGGAGGATGTGAAGAAACTAATCTTGGATCATGACGATGGTGATGTATAAAAACAATACCTCTCTATCTCAATAAATGGGAAATTTTATCAGCAGGGGTATGAGGATCAGTGCAATGGGGGAAGGGTACTCTTGGGAAGATACAGAAGGATCACTTTTCCAGTAAGGGTCTCAGCATCTCGACTGCTAGGCAAAAGAAGAGAAGTTGTGATCCACCTTGTTCTCCCACCCTTGCCACAGTCATAGGAAACCTCTCTATCTAATATCTTGTTTTGTTGGCATCGAAGGAACAAGATTATTTCACTTTTCCAATTCTCAACTAAATTAATGCAACTTAGGATGTACAGGAATGCCAGGACTCTGTAAAGATCATAGAATCATAGAAT
>VWZE01013811.1:110139-122039 GCA_013396675.1 Eubucco bourcierii | reverse complement strand
CCAATTATGCTTTCAATAAAGGAAAGGTTACAAAAAACATTTAATATCACATTTAACACTACCTTTTTTTTGTTTTGTTTTGTTTTTTTATTTTTTTTCCCCCCACAAATACAATATGTATGAAGGAAATGAAAGTATAAAGGAACACGAAGTGTAAAAGAATATATTTCCTAATGCCTACAATGAACCAAGCACAGAATATTTGTCTCTTTACTTATGCAGCTGATCTGAAAGCCCAACAGGCAAAAAAAACCCACCTATATTTATTAATCAATTATATTTAGGGTTGCTCAGTCAGGCAGAAGAAATAATAGAGCTGCATCTAAGTGACAAATTGCATACAGAATATTAAATTATGTTCCACAATTATTTTTTTTCCACAACACATTTTTACTAAAATTCAAAGTTAGATTATAGAATCATAGAATCACAGAATGGTAAGGTTGGAAGGGACCTCAAGGATCATCTAGTTCTAAACCCCTGCCATAGGCAGGGACACCTCCCACTAGTACAGCTCACTCAAGGCCTCCTCCAACCTGGCCTCGAACACCTCCAGGGAAGGAGAAGTCACAACCTCCCTGGGTAACCTGTGCCAGTGCCTCACCACCCTCACTGCAAGCAACTTCCTCCTGTCATCTAGCCTAAATCTTCCCTCTGCCAGTTTAAACCCATTGCCCCTTGTCCTGTCATTGCAAGACCTTGTAAATAGTCCCTCCCCAGCCTTCCTGTAGGCCCCCTTCAGATACTGGAAGGCTACTCTAAGGTCTCCTGGAAGCCTTCTCTTCTCCAGGCTACAGAGCCTCAACTCTCAGAATTTAATTTGTTATCTTTTTTGTATTTGTTTATTTTTAATTAAAAGTGTGAATTACAAGATATATGGATAAGATGATTAAACCTCATCTTGGCTTGGACAGTTTGATATGTGGGCACAATAGGGCAAGGTGGGAGAGCTGTGGCTGTTCAGCCTGGAGAAGGCTCCAGGACACCTTCTACAGGCTTTCCAGTACCTGAAGGGGGCTACAGGAAAACTGGGGAGGGACATTTAACAAGGGTTTGTAGTGATAGGAAATGGCCTGAAGCAGGAAGAAGGGAGATTTAGACTAGACGATAGGAAGAAATTCTTTTTACTGAGGGTTGTGAAACACTGGAACATGTTTCCCAGGGAGATGGTGAATGCCCCCTCCCTGGAGGTGTTCAAGGCCAGGTTGGACAGGACCATCAGCAACTTGGTCCTGTGGAATTTGTCTCTGTCCACAACATATGTGTCAGAATGAGATGGTCTTTAAGATGCCTTCCAACCCAAGCTGTTCTATGGTTGTGTTCTAATAAGCAGACAATGACTCTAGCAGCTGAACAATAGTAAGTTAAGGGTTAACTAGCAGGAATTAGATTAAACAACCCATGTGTTATTTTATTTCCCCCCAGATCACTACACCTTCTTTCATCTTCAACTTCTTTGTGACTGAATTCAGAGAAGATTTGGACCACTGAAAATATTCCCTCTGTAAGTTTCACTTCTGTGCAGTTAGATTTCTATCTTTAGAGAGCAGCAGGTTAAGAAAAGGGACTTTGAAATGTGACCTCCATATCTGATTTCTTACATATTCCTCCCTTGAAATTCTATCTTCCAGGAAAAAGAAGTCGGATACCATCAGTAATTTAACTGACATTCTTCTGGATAACACCCATTAGTTTTTCTCCTACCTGGACTAAAACATAGGAAAATTTCTGGGCATATGTATTATTAGTATTTGTGTACATGCTCAGTGTGTATACAGAAGCTCTTCCTACACTGTTTTTCCATCATAACAAAAAGAAAAGAGCACAGATATTTTTTACTGTGGGTTGGTTTTGAACTTGCAAATATAGTTAAAAGAAGATGTTTAAACTCTTTTTTCCTTCAGTTTCTAATGACTTTTTTTTTCATATTTGTTTCCCTGAGGCTCAGAAATATAACCAAAACATATTTCAATGGTTTTTATTAATATAGCATTAATTTTAATAATGAGATCAGATTTGAGAATCTAGGTACTGGTTTAATATATACAATTCTCAAAATGCATACTTTAAATTGCAATTTTTAAAATATATAACTACATTATTACTTTTTCTCTGCCTCTCTCTATAACATACTTAATGAAAGTATAAATATTATATGGCAAACACGAGTATAAAATTTCTGATACTGATTAAAGCCTCACTAGGAGAAAGACACTGAGGTACTGTAGCATGTCCAGAGAATGGGAATGATGCTGGTGAAGGGTCTGGAGAACAGGTCTGTTGAGGAGCAGCTGAGGGAGCTGGCATGGAGATGAGGAGACTGAGGGGAGACCTTCTGGCTCTCTACAACTCTGTGAAAGGAGGCTGGAGTGAGATGGAATTTGGTCTCTTCTCCCTTCTAAAAAGCGATAGTATAAGAGGAAATGGCCTCAAGCTGCACCAGAGGATGTTTAGATTGGGTAGTAGAAGAAAATTCTTGACTGAAAAGGTTCTCCGAGACTGGAACAGACCGCCTAGGGAGAAGGTTGAATCCCCATACTTGGAGGTATTCAGAACACAGAGGTGTGGTGCTGAGAGACATGATTTAGTCCCAAATTGTGAGAGTTAAAGAATGGTTGGCCTGGATGACCTTAAAAATCTTTTCCAAACAAGACCATTACATCATTAATTTTTGTTTAGCATGGGACTTAGTTTAGTTAAGATAATCAGACTTAATGATCTTGAAGGTCTTTCCTAACCAAAACAGTTCTATGATTCTATATTTGTTTAGCACCAGACATGGTAGATTTAGATAATGGTTTGACTAGATGATCTTAAAAGATCTTTGCTAACCAAAACAAATCCATTACTCTATAATTTTACATCAGTTTTAGGCCTGAAAATAATCCTTCTGTAATTTAAATCATCAACAGAGCAAAGATGCTTTGTGTTCTGCATAAAGCATCAAGATGTGGTTGTTATGGAGAGGGAATTAATTGATGCCAGATGATATTTTTCCAAAATTAGTATTGATTATTAATTTTGATATTCAGGACTCTCACCACCCCAACCGTTATTTTTAATGATAATTAGGTTCTTCTGCAACGGTCATGGAAACATTTTACAAAAGAATAGCTAGATCTAGCAATAACTAGCAGAAGTATATAACATTAATTCAACTGGATTGAACCGGAAGAGAAGGTTCCCAAGGTCAATGTACCGCTCGTGGTTAATTGTACTGCGTACTCACTAGATGGACTCAATGAGCTCATTTCTGCTTATGGCAGAAGGCAAAGGTGAATTACAAGAAGCTTTAAGTATTTACTCACAAAATTATCTCCTGGCTGGCAGGGTTGGCTACAACTTCAGACAGTGCCCAAACACTTTCAGGGAATTCTATTACTGTCTTGTCAGTCCCTGAGATTTCTGATTCTTCCCAGGCTTCAGGCTGCTGAGGAAAGGAAGCAGACAATCTCTGACCTGGTTCTGGTTCTCTGGATAATCTGTGTATCTCCAGACCTTCGACTTGGCAGGAGACTTTCAGGTGCAGGCAGGATGTCTTCCCATGTGCAGTCTCAGCACAATGTCAGGCTGGCTATGTAGGCAGATTGCATGGAGGCATTTAGAGCCTGTTTCTGGTAAACTCGAGGCAGGCAGTTTCCAGGTAGTTCAGGATATAGTAAGGCAACAGCAAAAAACAAGCACAGATATAATGGCAGAGTAGGCTGTGTCACCTGCTCATCTACTTTTATTAATACAGCCCGAGACTAATGGGCCTTTGGACACAGAATAACCAATCAGAATGGTAGTTAGCCAAACCTGACCATATTAGATGAAGCCATAGGCTTGCTTTATCCTTTTTAGGGCAGAACACAGGCCTTGCACAAGGCATACACAAGATGAGCCTGTGTACCTTGTTTACCACATCATGCAAAACAAGTCTGGACAAGCCAGAGTCCTTAGACTCAGTGGCTCCAGGTTTTTTGTTCTCTTCCCTGTGGTTGCTTCTCCCCAAAACAGAAGGAGAGAGATCAGAAAAGCATATCTGGGAAGCCAGGACATGTATAAGACTATTTTGGCCTGTTCAAGCCTACCACAACAGTTATTAAATACAACTACTTAGATATCCGATGAATAGGTTTTGGCCTTTTTAGAGTCAATAAACAATGAACGCAGATAAGCCAGAACACAACGGAAGATATATTTCAACTTAACTAAACTCAAGGGGGAAACCAGACAATTCCTGTGGTTTTGGAGAAATTCAGTAACATTCAGCAGATAATAACAGTGAAATGTTTCTTAGAAAACAATGATCCATTGCATTTAAATATAGTCAAGAATAAATTAAATTTCTTGATTCAAGTATGTTTGTTCAAGTTAGTATCAAAGTTTGAATAGCTCCACAGATGGTTCTTGAAGAAAGATAAGTGTATTGACTCACTTACCAAGGGAATGCTCATTTTACCCTGTTGACTGTTTAGGGAATTTGAAATCACTTTTATCCAAGTTTAGTCATATCAGGAGCTACTTATTTGATAAAGAAATCCAGACATCAGTGAGTTTCTGTAACATTCAGAAGTTGCAATTTCCCTTTACAGGAAGCAAACTGGCTTTTGTTTCCTTGGGGGAAAGAAAATGATGTTTTCTCATCAAAATGAGAACAAAAAGTAACAGAAATATTAGAATAAATCACAGAATCATGAAATCACCTTGACTGGAAAAGGAATTCTAGATCACTAAGTCCAAACATTATCAAACTCTATCAAGTCTGGTGCTAAACCTTGTCCTGCAGGGCCACATTTCTCTGTCTTTGAAACACCTTCAGGGGTGGAAATTCATTCACCTCCCTGGGCAGACGTGATGGTTTGGGAGTTCTCTGCCCCCCCACACTTTGTAAAATCACGCAGACTAGAACTCAGTTGGCTGGAAGTTAAAAGATGAAGCTCTATTTACAGCTCAACACAATGTACAAGCAGATATATACACTATATACAGGAATATTTACAGAAATATGCAAGTAAAAGGTAATACAGCAACACAACTCCCCTCTCAGAAATCAGAGATCCCAGGAGGGGTTCCCAACCACCCTTCCACCTTCTCCCCACCCATGTACCTTACCCCAAGGTTTACCTTACACATGGTAAATTAGGAGGATCGGTCAGGACGGTTAGAAGAAAAAGTGGTTAGTGAAAATTAATCAGTAGAAGAACCAGAGACAGAAGCTGCTACATCCCCCAGTTCCAGCAAGAGTCAGACAGAGACTGACTTATCTATATGTTTTGGTTATTGTTCCCAAACAATTCTCCAGTAAGTGTATGAGTGAAGTAGACATCATGATGTTTTCCTTTCACAGCCTATAGTGTAATTTTCTCTATTAAAATATTCTTATTAGCCTCAAACCAGCATAACAGATCATTCTGGTCTCTGAGAACCCTTTCAGCAAAGATGTTTTTTCTAAGACCCAACCTAAACTTCCCCTGGTGCAACTTAAGGTCATTTTCTCTTGGCCTATCACTTTTTACAAGGGAGAAGAGACTAAGATCCACTTCACTGCAGTCTTCTTTCACAGGGTTGTAGAGAGTTGGAAGGTCTCCCTTTGACCTCTTTTTCTCCAAATAACTCCAGTTCCCTCAGCCATTCCTCATCAGCCCTATTCTCTAGACCCTTCACCAGCTTTATCTCCTTTCTCTGGACATGAAGAGTTATGAATGGTGTCATAAATGATGGAGAAGATGGTGTGATAGGATGGAAAAATAACATACAGATCCATTAAAGAACTGTGTGGACATGGCATATAAAGACACAACTTAACACTCATCATCATGTTGGATTAATGGCCAGACTTCATAATCTTAGAGGTCCTTTCCAACTGAAACAATTCTACTAGTCTATCATTCTATTATCTGACAGGAAGGAGGAAAGGACAGAAGTTTGCTTGTTGCAAGAAACCTTCATTCTCAGAAAGTCATTAACATAATGGAGGGGAAAAAATAAAAGGGAAAAAAAGAAAAAAAAAAGGCCATGTCAATTAATAGAATAAATATTTTCCTCATTATGTCCCCAAACAGAGTGAGAAAATGCTAGATCGAGCCTTGGGGAACACAAATTTCTTATGAGCATGCAAAATGCTACATTTCTACTGTGTGGTTTGTTTTTTTGTTTTGTTTTGTTTTGTTTTTAAATGACAGTATAATATGTTATGGATCATTTGATTTTTTGTATCAAAACTCTATTCAGCACCCAAAAAGGCATATGCTGCTATCGGCATGTGTCATAGTCCTTTCCTTCTGACAGCTGGCAGCTAGCAAATGCCAGTCAAAACACAAAATGTCAAGCAGAATTTCCTCCCTCCCCCTCCAAGTAAACCTATTAATTTGGATAATAGCATCTAAATAAACTTTGCTAAAATGCTTCCATTATTCTTGGATGTAGCACGCAAATGATGACCAGTAGGTCATATTAACCCTTTAATAATACAACAAATGATATAACTAAACATTTTAGATTGGATGTTAGGAAAAGTTTCTTGACTGAAAGAGTGGTCAGGCATTGGAACAGGATGTCCGGAGAGGTGGTTGAATCACCATCCCTGGAGGTGTTGAAGAGACAAGTAGATATGACAGTTTATAGAACTGTAGAATTGGTTTGGTTGGAAAAGACCTCTATGATCATTGAGTCCAATCATCAGACCAAGACCACGACATATCAAAGTGCCATACCCACAGTTTCATGAGCATCTTCTGCAAATGTAAGAAAGAAAAATACTGAGCTTTGTAGAGACTGAACAGCCTTGGTTCCCAGAAGCTACAGGATGCCTTCTTCATGGGAGAGAACTAGAGGAAGAGATAATGGGCTCAGTGGCACAGGAAAACAGAAGATGAAAAGGAAGAGTCTGTTAGACAAACAAAATTGTACACTATTCATATTATGTTAATACTCTGCCCATATTATGGTATAAAAGATAGCTCTGGTTGCAATAAAATGCGATTCTGCTTTGCCCTGGCGTAGTCCAGCCACGGTTCTCTACAGCCCCTTCCTGTGTAAACCTGCTGTGAGCTGCACAAAGTGCCAGGCCTGAGCAGAGACTGAGATGGAAACCACTGAGCAGAGTCAGTGCTGGGCTAACTCACACCATGACATTAATTCTTATAAGTTATTAGGGCTAAAAGAAGACAAGATGACGTTTTTTATAAGAAGTTGTTTACCCTTTTAGGAAAACTTTGTATGAAGTCACTTAATAAAACTTTCAGGTGATTTTCAAAATAGATGTTGAGAAAGACTGACTACTACAAATAGCACAGTATGTAGAATGCTGCTGACTTCATTTAGGTCTTGTTTGAGTCTATATACTCTTAATTTTAGGCTTCCTGACTCATGCTGGTTGAAATTTTCAGAACCAAATGCTACTTAGAACTGAACAACCTTTTTCCCCCTTTTTTTTTTCTTTTTTTTTTCTTTTGATAATGCTTTTTATCTAGTTTGAATTGAAATTGATTAGCATGTTTTGAGAGTCTGAGACTCTCTCTTTTCATGCCAGTCAAATATATCTAAACTAAACTCTGCAAAACCTACAAGAAAATATTAGTTGCATACAGAAAATATTAGTTGCATTAGAACCATGGAATCGTTTAGGCTGGGAAAGATATTCAAGATCATCAAATCAAACCATTAACCCTACTGTACCATGTCCACCACTAAGCCATATCCCCAAGTGGCACATCTACATGGTTTATTAATAATTGTAGAGAGAAGAAGCCAGGTTAATGTGTTGGTTTTTTGGTTCTTTTGTTTTTTTCCTTTTTTTTTTTTTTTTTTTTTTTTTTTTAAATAATGTATTAAGGAAAGTGAGAAAATATAGACTCATAGAATAGTCTGGACTGGAAGGGATCTTAAAGATCATCTAGTTCCAACCCCTTCCCACCATCACAGTCAGGGATACCTTACACTCACAGAATTACAGAATTACAGAAGGCTGAGGGCTTGAAGGGACCTCTAAAGATCAGCTAGTCCAACTCCCTTGTCAGAGCAGGATCGCCTATACCAAATCACACAGGAATGTATTTAGGTGGGTTTTGAATACCTCCAGGTGCACAACACCCCTGGGCAACCTGTTCCAGTGTTTTGTCACTCTCACAGGGAAAAAAGTTCTTCATGTTTACATGGAATTTCCTATACCTGGACTTCCATTCATTGCCCCTTGTGCTGTTGTTGTTGGACATCACTGAGAAGAGCCTGGCTCCTTCCTCTCGGCACTCATCCTCTACATAAACATTAATGAGGTCACCCCTGACCACTAGACCAAGTTGTTCAAGGGCTCATCCAACCTGGTCTTGAAGACATCCAGGTAGGAAGTGTCCATGCTGTTGTCATCCCATCTTCCAAATGAAGTGCCGGATGGAGTAGGAAGCTGGGGAGGGACTATTTACAAGGTCTTCTAATGACAGGATGAGGGGAATTGGGTTTAAACTGGCAGAGGGGAGATTGAAACTGGATGTCAGGAGGAAGTTCTTTACAGCGAGGGTGGTGAGGCACTGGAACAGGTTGCCCAGGAAGGTTGTGGCTGCTCCCTCCCTGGAGGTGTTCAAGGCCAGGTTGGAGGAGGCCTTGAGTGAGCTGTACTAGTGGGAGGTGTCCCTGCCTATGGCAGGGTTTTGGAACTAGCTGATCCTTGAGGTCCCTTCCAACCTTACCATTTTATGATTCTATGATTATAGGGCTTGAAGTTCAGATTGTAACATGAGAGTCTTCCTGTTCTCGTTGCTGTGTTTCGCTTCTGGGTTTGGGCCAAAGTAATCGTGCATTGTATTATCTCATTTTGCTAAGTAAATCTTTTTATGTCAACCCAGTGTTTCGTTTTTGGGTTTTTTTGGTTTTGGGTTTGTTTGTTTTTTTTTTTTTGGTGTTACTTTCCCTCACTTCTGTTTTGGGGGAAAATGGCCTGTCTTAAACCAGAATGAGGAAAAGTCTGAGGTATTCAATATATTCTTTAGAATCATAGAATCATTAAGGTTGGGAAAGATCTCTAAGATCATCAAATACAACCAATCAATCTAACACCACCCTACTCACTAAACCATGACCCAAAGTGCCATGTCTACCTGTTTTTCAAACACCTCCAGGGATGGTGATTCAATCACCTCCCTAGGAAACCTGACCACTCATTCTGCAAATAAATTGTTCATAGTATCCAACCCAAACATCTACTGGTGTGACTTGAAACCATTTCCTCTCATTCTATCTCTATTTGGGAGAAGAGAGTAATGTCAATCCAATGTCCTTCCAATTAGCTGTAGAGAGCAAGGTCTTTCCTTCTTTCTTCTGCCCACTAGAAGTTTGTATGCAGCAGGTAGAAGCAGCAGCAAGGATATAATAAATTAAATAATACTGAAGAATCTCCAGAAAGTTCTTTCTAGTCATTTCACAAATGACAGTGTCTGATTGCTGTGTTAAATGTGGTGGATGCTCAGATGGCTTCCCCATGACTAGTACCTTTGAGCTCACATGATTTCAGTGCACAGCCTGGCAGCACAGTGAGCTGGTCTGCAGCCATCTCCTCCTTCTGTCTTGAACAGCTTACTGCTCATGGGATGCTGTTTAAAATGGCTGGCTATTGTGGTGTTTAAATCTTGTTTACTTGAAGATAGAACATTGAAAGCTTTGGCACTAAACCAAGCGTGATCAAAAGTATCCTCAAAGTGTCTTTATTGGCAGCTGTGCTGTAGTTTTTCTTTTTTTTTTTTCCTACCATATAAGAATTACTTGGGCATTTATCTATCACTTATGTTAACCATGGACCCAGCCCATCACAGCTGGGCATTCATTATTAACACCTTGATAGACATGTAGTCAACAGATCTTAAGGACAAGACAGCTTGCCACCTCATCTCATGCAGAGAAGAGCACAGCAGAACACATATAAAGTTGACAAAGGTGAATTATTTGTTGGAGAAAGAGACAACATTGTAACATGAGACGAATATAGTACCTTCATAAAAGCAAATGGAGCAAAAGTAATTACTTTTAACTCGGAACTCCTGGGCACAAATCAAAGTATTGCCAGAAATGCTGAAAACCCACAGATTAGAGATGGTAAATGGACAAATCTTGGGGATTTACAGTGATTAGCTTTTTCCTCTTGCTAGAGGAATATACAAAATTGTTGGGCTGAGGACACGTTTTGTCTAACTGCTTAAGAAATAAATCTGGGTGTATTGCCATGCCAAATTTTAAAATGGATAAGGGGACAAGTCAGAGATGAATTTATAGCAGCCTTCCTGTAGCTGAAGGGGGCATACAAAAAAGCTGGAGAGGGACATTTTATAAGGGCTTGTAGTGATAGGACATGGGGTAATGGCTTTGAGCAGGAGGAGGGTAGATTTAGACTGAGTATTAGGAAGAAATTCTTTACAGTGAGGTGTTCAAGGCTGGGATAATTGGGGCCACAACCAACCTGGTCTAGAGGAATGTGTCTCTGCCTGTGGGAGTGGGTAGTTGGAGCTGGATGATTCTAAAGATCCTTTCCAACCTAAACCATTCTATGTGTCTACAAATTTTAAAGTCCAATCCTGAGACTGTGAAGTCAACACAAATGCAGTTTGGTCCTGATGCCTTTAAGCAATGAATTCCTCCTAAAAATGATCAAGAGTTAGGACCAGTAGCATAGGTAGTCAGAAAATGTGTGTGTTTATGTCATATAAATATGAAAACCAACAACAATTAAGCACCAAAAATCTGCTATTCTTTCATGAAAAGGTCCACAACCATCTATCAATAAATGGGTAGTCAGAAGACCTAATTCACTTCCTTAAAACAATTTTACTTATTTGAGATAGTGGTTTGATTATGTGAAATGATATATTGTGTATATGGTGGTAATGGGTCTTTATGGTCTGTTTTGAAATGAAAAGATGCAATAAAAGATCCTTTTCGCAACTTCTGTAAACAGCAGAAGATACTGATGGGAAGACATGAACTGAGGCAAGTCACTATCCATTTCTTTATTCTAGAATAATTAGTGACGTGCTTGTTTTGCACAACTTAGAATAAGTGGTGGCATTGACATTAATTTAGATTACAGAAGGCAGAAAGAAGCTATCATCTGAGAAGCACAGCAGGGGAAGAGCCACATTACTAAGCTAGAAAGTCAGAACCAGGTCCAGAAAATTAGCAATCAAGGTCAGCTATGGTGACAATGACGCTGACAAACCATCAAGGCCAGCTACAACATGTCAGTGGGTCATATGAAAAGGCTTGGACTTCCCAATTTGTCCTTCTTGAAGATGTAATGTTTTCACTGAAAATGAAAAAGTTGAACAGACTGGTGGCAAAATTTGTTTTGTCAACACAGAAAAGGGTTGTTGGTGCTTTCCTTGAAGAACTGAATGAAGTTGTAAAAGTGGCAGTAAATTTGACACTGGTAAGTGAAAGAAATTGACAAAGCAACAATAAAGTAGCAAAATAAAACCTAAGAATAAATTTGAAAATTAATTAAGGTCAAAATAGAGGGGGATAAAAGAAGAACTATTTGTTTTGGAGGATAACGTGGGTTAAAAAAAAACAAATGAGTGAAATGAGCTGCAGTAAAATTTAGCCTGGAAAGAAAATTGCTGTTTCTATATGTCAGAGAAAGTCCAATAACAGGAGCAGGAAAGAAAGGCTAATTTTTCTTCTATTCCTACCTCACTATGTTGATTTTATGTATAAATAGGTAACATTTAACTAAGGCACATATATTAGTGCACCCTCAACTAGTGCACCCTCAGCAAGTTTGCAGATGGCACCAAGTTGTGTGGCACAGCCGACTTGCTAGAGGGCAGGGATCCATCCAGAGGGACCTGGACAGGCTGCAGAGGGGGGCCCAGGCCAACCTCATGAAATTCAACACGGACAAGTGTAAGGTCCTGCACCAGTGTAGGCACAGT
>VWZE01013811.1:53111-109967 GCA_013396675.1 Eubucco bourcierii | reverse complement strand
ATTGACAAGGTCTTGCAATGCCAGGACAAGGGGCAATGGGTTTAAACTGGCAGAGGGGAGATTTAGACTGGATGTTAGGAGGAAGTTCTTTCCAGTGAGGGTGGTGAGACACTGGAACAGGTTGCCCAGGGAGGTTGTGACTGCTCCCTCCCTGGAGGTGTTGAAGACCAGGTTGGACAAGGCCTTGAGTGACTGGTACTAGTGGGAGGTGTCCATGCCTATGACAAGAGGTTGGAACTAGATGATCCTTGAGGTCCCTTCCAACCTTACCATTCTATGATTCTATGATTCTATGATTAGAACGTGGCTGTAGCTCAGACTAAATATGTCACACATGACAATTCGTCACTTAACTGCTAATCATATTTTAATTATTTCTAATATCTTATTGTGCAAGCCTGAGGTTTATTTATTATTTTGTCATAGTTTACAAACTTAGTGTTTGCATTTTTCATATGCAAGTTAGAACTTTTCCGTTGAATTAAGTGAGGTTGGGATCTTAGAGTAATGCTGATTTGTGTCATTTTTAATTGGATGATTCATGCAATGAGATGCTATGAATACAGGTATCAGGCTGCACATGCAGATATGGAATTCTAAATGTACCATTCATAGGATGAAACAGTAGATTTGATGAATTATGCACTGCAAACTATTCTTGGCTATCATTTTATCAGCCTGAAGAAAATTAAGAAGACATTTTGAGTTTCTGTCTAGTCACTTTTCTTGTATTTCCACAGAGACCTATAATGATTTTATTTTATTTTTTAATACTAAAGCCAAATTCGGTCTTAGCTTCCCTACAGAAATGAAATCACATCATTAAATCAATCCTGGCCCTTCGCCAGGGCAAACTATTGGAGTCTTCTTCTATTAATTCGTAAGCTTGAGCAACTCCAAAACCTGTTTTTACATTTTAATTGAAATTAATTACATAAAAGGTGCACCAATTTTCAGAAACAAAACACCCTTTGGAACAGAAGAAAAAAAAGAAATCACTCAATAGAACTGAATCCTATTCAGCTGTGTGTGATCACACACCATGTCTCTTTTTCTCTTCGGTAAATGGCTGGTCTGTAAGACGTGGAGGAAGAGGGGAAAAAGGTTTAAGGATCTCTGTCGTCTCTTGTGCATCAATATTGTTCTGTCTCTTGTATTATTTATCCACTCCTTAATTAGTTTCAGCTCCCTAGACAGCAAGGTCCTGTGCCTATGTAAAACATCTGAAATATATCTTTCCTATCCACCACTCCCTTCCAGTTTGTTAGAAGTTCTAAAGATTCATAGGTGGAATAACTGTCAGAATTAAATGTTCAAGTTCATGTATTAGCCAAAATTTAAATTTGCATTTGTTTTCTCCTTTTTCTTTTTTTTTTTTTTTTTCCCCTCACTGGGGGGTTGATACAGTATGACTGCATGCTTTTAAAGACACTAAAACAAGATAACTATTCATATAAATGAAGTGACGCAGCCTAAATCTTTTGCAGGATATTTCAAATGTCAGAAGCCTCATTTTTGAGCTGCTTTTACCAAAAAAAAAAGAAAAAAAAAAACCAGAGACATCTAACTTACTATTACTCTTTTTGCCCACATGAAACTAAAAACTTCAGAGCTTTCTGAATTTCCTTGACATCCCCTCAATTTTGTAAACTAACAATATCTAATTGTTTTGCCTGACTTTTGGTGTTTCAGTATCTAAAATATGAAAGTTAAAGAAAGATTAAAAAAAAAAGAATCATAGAATCATAGAATGGTAAGGTTGGAAGGGACCTCAAGGATCATCTAGTTCCAACCCCCTGCCATAGGCAGGGACACCTCCCACTAGTACAGGTTAAAAAAGCTTGTATTATTTTACACCGTGTTCAAGCATAAATTGCTCTCTAAGTAGTATTATCCTGTTGAATTACATGTCATGTTTTTTTCACTTGATTTGCCTCATCTTTACTTTCTCTAATGCTGGCTTTTTTTTTTTTTTTTTTTTTTTTTTTTTTTTTNTTTTTTTTTTTTTTTTTTTTTTTTTTCTTTTGCTAGTGTACATAGCGGTTCTTAAAATGATGTGCCAAATTCCTAGTTGAATATGTAGATGAGTTTGTATGTCTGCCATCATATTTTCCTCTAGGGTATCACTGAATAAAACAAGCCAAAAATATCTTGTTCAATTTGGCCAGAAACAAGTGGGAGAAAAAGAAAACCCACCAAAACTCTCAACACAAACAACAACAACAACAACAACAACAAAAAACCACTAAAAAACAACCAACCAACCAACCAACCAGGTTAAAGTATGCATTTCTATTGACTGTATTAGGAAAATGAGGAATGGGGCAGCCCAACAACTATATTTGGTATATATATATAATGGGAATATATCTTTAAAACATTGTAAAATACTCAGTTACTTTCTAATGCAGGTTTTATTTTAATATAGGGCATGTAAATCTTACCATGCACCATCCCATTCTTGCCATAATAATGTTAAATTTAGTTGGAAGTCATAATCAGTCTTGGGCAAGTCATGATATCTCCTTCTAATACTTTGCCTCCAGAGTTATGGTGTTATGACAGAGTAGTACTTGCCAAGACTTGACAAAATAAGTAATTAGAAATATTGAATTTGTGCCTCTCATGTATCAAATCCCCAAATATGTAAAACTAAAACAAGAAATGCACTCATTTAATATTAGTCTTGAGTGTGCTGCCAACACTCAGGATCTACTATCCAACAGCGTTTCTAGTTTCCTATTGTCCTCCTTTCTTCTCCAACAGCTTTTCTAGTTTCCTATTTTCTATCTTCCTTACTTAAGGGTTCCTGTTTTCCATATTTATTCTCCTTAAGTACACTAGCACTCACTCACTAAATTAGACAGTTAATTGCTCCCTCCATTTATTCATGGCTACCTAGAGGCCAACATTGGATCCAAGACTGAATATTAGGAAAAAATTTATTGACTGAAAGAGCAGTCAGGTATTGGAACAGGCTGCTCAGGGAGGAATCAGAATCCATGGAGGTGTTCATGGCACTTTAGGACAGTTTAGTGGGCATGATGGTGTTGGTTGGCCTTGATCTTAGAGGTCTTTTTCAACCAAAACAATCCTGATTCTATAAAATTAGGTCGATAGAAATAGCAGTGAGAGACAGGCTGGTGAGATGTAGAAAAGAGATCTATCAGACTGGGGGAAAAAAATACAAATCAAAAAATGGGAGATACAGGAATTAATTTTGAAGAAAATCGACTACTTTTAAAAGATAGGAAAATAAAGAACCTGTATAGAAAGAAAATTAAGTCATATCCTCTAAGGACAAAGTGCTGTGTTGTGACAGAGACAGTACAATAAAGTCCAACACAAAAATAAATCACTTGGCTATTTTTTCATAGGCTTTTTCCTGCATCAAGTACCTCTCAGTCTTTCAACACAAAGCAGACAAGCAGTCTGCATGACAAACAGTACCAGAGGAAACTGTAAATTTTCCAAGCTGTTGATGATGGAGAAACAGAAAGCTCCAGCACTTTTTTCCCTAGGAAAGGAAAAAAAAGAAAAAAAAGAAAAAAGGTAAAACAAAACCTTTTTGGTGAACATTGTAAATGAACATGATTTATCTTCATGAAAAGCAGTCAGGCAAAGAAAGCTGTGAAGGGACATAAATCCTCTGAGAAGCCCTGACTAGAATATGTGTCAATATGTAAGGGGTGGTTGTAGACTAATCAACCTGTATTATTCATTGTACACAGGAAGAAAATCATATTCCTCCAGAAGAGCACAAAAAGATAAAACTGATAGGGAAAAAAAGACTGTTGGAATGGAATGACAAAAATGGGCTGTTAGCTTGTCAATGTACCACAGAGCTTTCAGAGCATTTATCTAGATTTAAAGAGGATTTTGTATGCAGATACTGGTTTCCTCTATGCACACTCCAGCTTGACCTGAGCTCCCAGCAGAACAGAGTAGCTGCTATGTTATCACAGAGTGCAAGCTAATGTGCTTGTCTCTCATCAGGGATTATTAGATCATGTATGATAACATGCTGAGGTAAGCTAAGATAATTCTCCATCCAGCAACAGCAAGGCAGCACATGCATTAATTTGCCTTCCAGAAAATCCTGTGAACATACCCATCAGAGTTTTCAAAAATATGTTGGTAAATAGCACCAATTTCTGAAAGAATCTGAGCACTGTTTGAAATTTCCAAGTTAAACTACCTATATAGATTTTTATTTTTTTTTTACTGTGGTGACCTACTGTTAATTTCAGCAGTTACGAATCACTGCAATCACACAAAATCTGAGCCTGATATCGAGCTGATGTTCTTTGGTTTTAAAAGGAACTGTATATGTTAATAAAAACAGCATTTAGAGATTTATAAGGAGTTTTTAGAACTTCCTGATAGAGCTTTAAAACCATATCCTGCTCTGTTTCTCATCATTAGTATTACTGTTAGTACCACATTACTCATCTTCTTGATAATTTTAGAATATAGTAACAAATTTCTGTGTATTAATTTTGGTTGACATCCATTGGCTTTCTGTTTTATTGTGGATTTTGGTGTTTTCAGGTTTTTTTAAGGTTAAGAATGCTGGATAATAGGCTTCAGCAGTAGCTGACTGGATTGTTCTTACTGATTCCTTGATATTGTTGGTAGAGTGTAAGAAGCAAGTGAATTTTTGATCCATTATTATTAAACAGGTGCTGAGCACTTATGTATTTCTGTTATTTAATTAAATATTGAAAATCAAAGTGGAGAGTAGAGGATGTAGAATTTGAAGAGACAGAAAGTAAATAAATAAACTCAGTAAGAGACAAAAGGAAATTTGCTGCAGGGTGTTAGCCTTAGCTTGAGCAAGATGGTGTTTTGTCATCACTTAATCAAAAATGCTAAAAGATAATCAAAGTTCAGGAAAGACCTGCAAAAATCCTAAATTGAAATGGAAATGTTCAGTCACTGTAAGGGATTTGCTCTGATCACCCTGGCCCCTGACCTGTTTCCATGCAAGAGCTGAACTATTACTGAAACAACTAATTCCTTTCCATAAAAGACAACAGAATCATAGCATCATTTGGTCTGGAAAACAGCTTTGAGGTCATTGAGCCCTATCATTACCTGAGTCTACCAACTCTGATACTAAACCATACCCCTCAGCACCACATTTCTGTGTCTTTAAAACACCTTCAGGGATGGGGAGTTCAATCATTTCCCTGAGCAGCCTGTTGCAGTCTTTGAGAACACTTTCAGTGCCAGAACTTCTTCTAAGATCCAACCTAGGCCTCCTTTGGTGCAACTTTCTTCATCTTGACACCTCTTTCTAGGGAAACCAGCAGCCACTTCTCCCCAGTCTCCTTCCAGGTTTCAGGAGTTTGCAATCTTCACATGCATATTCATGTATATGACACATACAACTGAGCTGTATCACTCCCACCTTAGTTTAATTTGAGGAGCTAATCATAGAATCATAGAATTGCTTCCATTAGAAAAGGCCACAGCAGGCTTAGATTGATGATTTGACTCAAAGATTTTTGAGGTATTTCCCAGCCAAAAGAATTCTATGATTCTATGATTTAAGATCATCAAATCCAACCATTATCTAACTCTGTCAAGTCTGGTGCTAAGCCATATCCCTCAGAAATATGTGTCAATGGCTTTTAAATTAATGGTCTCATTCTCAACCAAAACCTCTAAAACTGAACTCTATGGACAACTGAACAGAGATGCTGTGAGATGGTTGTGGCTGGCACACATCCCCTATATAATTTTGTGTGCTCAATCTCCAGCAGCCTGAGGAATGCTCGTTGCATGCACAGATCACCTCTTGCACAGAAAACTACATTAATATGCAGAAACTGTGCCAAGGGGATAGCCCTTCTCCTTTATTAATTTAAACATTTTAATATCCTCTATATGCAAAGCATAATTAGAATTAATGGACTTTAGTGCTAATGCAGTGCCCGAAGCGAGCTGGCGCATCTATCTTCTGCGTATGATAAACATGAATTTTGAATCCCTTACCACCAGCAAGGCTGGAAGCTCAGCTCAGTCTGCTGCTGTAGTTTGTGTCCAGATAAAGATCATATCAACTGACAGACAGAGAGAATTATCATCCTTTTGATGAGATAAGCAATTGGTCCTCCAGGGAGGAAGTAAAACATGACCGAGTTACGCTGATTGTTCAACAAGATCTCATTATTAATCTATAAAGAAAGTGTATCTGGGACTCAGTAACAACTATCAGAGAGAGAATGAATGCCAGGTTTTAGGCTGTTGGGCTCCAACTGTTGATAGGCTTCATGTGAAGAAGCACATTCCACATGTGGCAGAAGAGGAAGTGCAAATTGCAGGCTGTTTGCTGTTTCTCATTCAGATAAGAAACAACAAAAATGGTCATTAAGAAAAATACTTTCGATTCAAGCATTTGTGCTTCCCTCATTTGAACTGAAAATGTGACAGAACAGCCATTACACCTGCATATTTAACAGAAGGAAATAAAAGAAGAATGGGTAGAATATTAGTAAGAAATTATATTTCAGAGCTGTGTGGGTGAAAAGACTACACAAATATAGAATCATAGAATCAGTCAGGGTTGGAAGGGACCGCAAGGATCATGCAGTTCTGATGCCCCCTGCCATGGGCAGGGACACCTCATACTAGATCTGGCTGTCCAAGGCCTCATCTGGCCTGGCCTTAAACACCTCCAGGGATGAGGTTTCCAGATCTCAATCTCAGGTTGAGAATTACCTAGCAATAACTATAGAGTCACAGGATGGTGTGGGTTGGAAGGGACCTCTGGAGATGAGCTAGCCCAACACTCCTGCTAAAGCAGAATCACTTAGAGCAGGCTGCACAGGATTGTAAAGTACAGGTGGATTTGGAAAGCCTCCAGAGAGGGAGAATCCACAGCCTCTCTGGGAAGTCTGCTCAAATGCTCTGCCACCCTTATTTAAGTTCAAGTGAAAGCTCCAGCATTCTGCTTTGTATCCAGTGTCGCTTCTTTTATCACTGGACACTACTGAAAGGAGCCCAGCCCCATCCTCATGACCTCCAACCTTTAAATGTTTATAAGCATTGATAAGGTTTCTCAGGCTTCTCTTTTCTAGGCTAAGTAGCCCCAGGTCTCTCAACCTCTCCTTGTAAGACAGATGGTCCAGTCCACTCATCATTTTCCTAGCCTCCACTGGACTCTCTCCAGCAGATACAGGACATGTTAATTTTAACTCCTCAGTTAGTCAGACGGAGAAGGATGTTCAATACTATTTTTCCATCCTTTTTAACCAAACTCATTGTCACTGGTAGCCCACCTCTTGGTCAAATTAGAAGAGGTAAAACAGTTTTTGTACTGTTTTCCTGAGAGTTCAGATCACCTTGCCCATTCCTCAGCTTCTGTAGGTAACATTTCCAATGACAACTGACTTTTCAACACTGTTCAGGCTCTTGCTCATCCTTACAGGATGAAACCTCTCACAAAACATCTGTTGCCAGAAAGTACCTTCTACAGTAAGCTTGGATCTTTGCCAATTTTCCATAAAGTTATCTATTGCACTGTCTGAAACATTAAATTTCCCACTTGACTAAGTGAAAAAAACTCATTACTCAGTGTAATAATTTTGTGGATAATTAGTAAGTCTCCTATTCCCTATAATTCATTCTCCTCCTTGCATTGTTAATGTTGCCAGCTATGACATCCACTGCAATAGATTATGATCTCTAGGACAGGTTTTGGATCTGATTTACATTTTCTGTACCCTGATGATAAAGTGAAGCCTTTTGCAGGATTCTAAATATTTTTTCAGGTAGAAATACAAATGTATTTATAACCTCAGGTGGCAGATGCCTGGATCTTTTCCTATCCCAACTTAAATTCTCTTCAATGCCCAAACGCAGAACTGAGTCTCGAAAGGTGTTTTCCCAGAACATCAGTTCAGATCCAATTTTAGCTCTGAGGACCTTTTCATAGAATTGTAGACTCATAGAATGTTTTGATTGAAAGAATCCTCCATGATCAAGAACAAACATCAACCTAAGACCAAGATGGTCATTAAAAGGTGTCCCAAAGTGCCATGTTTACACATTTCCTGAACACCTCCAGGGACAGTGACTTCCCTGGATGGCCCATTCTAAATGCATGAGCACTCTAGCAGTAAATAAAATATCCAATCTAAAACCTCCCCTGGCACAATTCCAGGCCATTTCCCTTCAGCTTTCTCCTCTCCAGCCTAAACAATTTTCTTGCTTGCATCCATGACTACTCAATATTGAGCTGCATCATCTTAGAAGAGAGTCTGATTTCAGTTTATGCTGTGGCCACAACACTTTCTTTGTATCTCAGGAACTGTTATCTTCTGTGCTACTGATGTTTGTACAATCATAGAACAGTTTAGGTTGGACGTGGCCTTCAAAATTACCCAGTTCCAACTCCATGGACAGGGACATCTCCTATTACACTAGCTTATTCAAGGTACCATCCAACCTGGCTTTTCAACCCTGACAGGCTTCTTAGTGAAGGGAAAGTTGACAACTTCCTTCCCCAAGATAGGATTGTAATCTATACTTCCATCAGGAACATTTGAATTTAGTCAAAAGGCGTCACTATCCCATCTTGAATTCCCATTCTGAACACCAGAAATGCCTCAGAAATACAAATTCATTGACATTGCCATAGCTATAAATGTCTTATTCTGAGATAATGTCAGACTTTAAATCTGTGACCAGAAAGAAAGAATACTGATAGATATCAGAAATTGGATAGATATTTAAAACAGAGCAGGGTAGGTTTAGATTAGACATTAAGAAAAAATTCTTTACTATGAGGGTGAAGAGGTTCCCCAGGAGGGTCATGGATGTTTTATCCCTGGAAGCATTTTAACCAGGATGGATAAGGCTTTGCACAGCTTGGTGTTGTGGAAAGTGTCCCTGTCTATGTCTGGAATTAGATGGTCTTGGAGGTCTTTTCCAGCTCAGACCATTCTATGACTCTGATAACATACAAGGATAACATGATACTAGGTGATTCTGTGTTATTTTGCCTGGAAAATGCTCTGTAACAGTATCACGTCTTATATATCTATTTTATGTATGGTTCTTTTTGACACCCAAAGAGCTTTTTTTGTGCTTTACATTACACACCACTAAATTCCAAAAGCTTACCTAAATAATTTCCTTCTAAACTTCTTATTGCAATGCATTCCAAAAGCTTACCTAAATAATTTCCCTCTAAATTTCTTATTGCAATGCATGGATCCTACCTTATCACTAATTATGATATATCACAGATCTTGGTGTCACATTGTAAGAGTTTTATTCCCAATCTCAGACATAGTTTACTACATTTCTTTGTCTGTTTCAATGCAGTAACCATTTTGCATATCTCTTCTACTGCTCATTTTATTTCTACAAGTAGTACCTGCCATGCAGACAGGAAAGATCTGCAGAATTTCATTCTTATCTCCTTTGATCCAGTAAGCCTGCTTGATCCCCAGTGCATGTCTGTCAATCACCAAACCTGCATACAGCATTCCATCTTTCCCACCAGGCTGTTGGACTAACTGCAGATTTGCACAGCGCTCAGTGTCACTTTTTCATTTTAATTAGGCTTTGATAATAAATTGAGGAAGAAGGCAGCAGATTGATAGCTGCAAAATATCCACTCTGAGGGCACCACTCCACTATGAAATCGAAGATTTTAAAATTCATGATAAGTAGTAATTCTCCAGCTTTTCTCATCAGCTCCCTAATTGGTTCATAATCCTGCTGGTTTATGAACAATAACTTGTGATCTAATATTCATTTTAGCCATTGCAGACATGAAAAAAGGGTCTCATAATTTTCATTAGTATTTAGCTCTTCTCACTTACTACTCCACCTGCAGGAAACTGATCCATATTCACAGAATCATAGGACTGTTTCATTTGGAAAAGACCTCTAAAATCATCAAGTTAGGAAGAAGTTGTTTACAGTGAGGGTGGTAAAACACTGGAAGAAGTTGCCCAGGGAGGTTGTGGCTGCTCCCTCCCTGGAGGTGCTTAAGGCCAGGTTAGACAAGGCCTTGAGTAACCTGTACTAGTGGGAGGTGTCCCTGCCTATGGCAGGGGGTTGGAACTAGATGATCCTTGCGGTCCCTTCCAACCTTACCATTCTATGATTCTATGATTCTAGAAGTCCAACCATCAACATGACACAACGATGGCCACTACCACTAAACCATGTCCCCAAGTGCCACATCCACACATCTACACACTTCCCTGGTGGTGGATCAACAACATCCTTCAGCAGCTTGTTCTGACACTTGACCACTCTTTCAAGAAAGAAATGTTTCCTAACATCCAAACTAAACCTCCTGTGGGGAAACCTGAAGCCACTTCCTCTCACCCTATCACTTGTTACTAGAGAAAAGACACCAACCTCCTCTTCACTCCAAACTCAACTCAGGAAGTTCCAGAGAGACAAGAGGTCTCCCTTCAGCCTCCTTTTCTCCAAGCTAAACAACAACAGGTGCCTCAGCTTCTCCTCAGCAGACCTATTCTCCAGAAGCTTTGCCAGCTTTGTTGCCTTTCTCTAGAACCTCTCCAGTACCTCAATGCCTTTCCTGTGGAGAGGGCCCCAAAACTGAAGGTGTCCTGAACCCAGGACTAGAGGTGTGGCCTCCTCAGTGTTCAGTCCAGGACAACTATCACATTCCTGGTCCTGCTGGCCACGATATTGCTTATCCAGAACAGGGTCCTGTCGGCCACTTGGGCACACTGCTGGCTCATGTTAAGTCACCTGTCAACAGCACCTCGAGGTCCTTTTCTCCCAAACAAAACTATGATGCAAATGAAATTTTATCCTAGTGTCACACTACCTGCAAAGACAATTTTAATAAAAGGTAGTTGATATGAGGTAGGACATTCCTAACACCAAAATACAAAATGCATACAAGTTCTAACATTCCCTGATGTTACAGGCAGGCATAACTGCACACCTGAAGCTCAAAAGCAGCTCTTCCTCAAGCTACTCAAAATTCTTTATTGCCAGCAGTCTCCACCTGTCCATAAAATATTAGAGAAAAAAAGGTAGATTTTTAAGGGAGTGATATGAAATTCAAGATGTCATAGGAGATATTGGAAGCAGTAGAAGGCCTTTAATGATGAGCTCAAATTTTTTTTTTTTTAGTGCCTTTAATCATTTAAATTATTTATTTTAAATAAGGAGAGCTAGTCTTTAGAAAACTTATGTGCTTGTACTGTAGCTGAAGGTCAAACCCCAGAATAATTGCTAATAATAATCAATTTATATAATAAAATACACAATTTTTTTCTTCTCTTAGGAAACTGGGAATGAAGAGCGCTATTCTTGTTCACAATAACCTGTTTGACCTTGCTCTGTAATGAGGATGAATCATTAAAATCAATACAAACTAAAAATAATTAAACATTTTAAGTAACAAAACATAGTGGGTTGTATGGCTCTTGACAGAGAGGCATGAAAAATGTTTTGTTGAAAGTAAATTTCATATGTTCAAAACAAATTAATTTCAGATCTCTCACCTTTACATGAATCTTCCTTAATTCTCTAAGCAGTGACAGCAGAACTGCAATTCTAATTCCCTAAATTCTATTTAAAAAGTCTCTAAACACAAATATTTCTTCAAAAAGAGCAACACAAATTTGTAATTGTTCTTTCCTCCTCCCTCCCATTTTTTTCTGCGTGTTTTATTCATCGATCTCTTCACAAAAGCTTCATAATCATTGACTGTAAACTCACCAGTAAAAATTCCAAAGTATTTACAGCGGATCATAGAATTGTGGAATTGTTTAGGTTGGAAAAGACCTTTCAAGGTCATCTGGTCCAACTGCCTGTAGTACACAAGGACATCTGCAACTAGAGCAGGTTACCAGAGCCCCAAACAACCTGACCTGGAATGGTTCCAGGCATGGGGTGTCTACCACTTTTTCTGGGCCAGTGTTTCACCACCCTGAATATTGGAAGTTTGTTCCTTATATTTAATTTAAATATCCCTTTAAAAAAATTCAAATCATGACCTCTTGTCCTGTCACAGCAGGCACTTCTAAAGAGACTGTCCCCATCTTTCCTCTCATGTCACCAAACTGGAAAAACATGGACTTCACGGGTAGACCACTCGCTGGATAAGGAATTGGTTGGATGGTCACACACAGAGAGTGGTGATCAAGGGCACAATGTCCACCTGGAGACCAGTGACAAGTGGTGTCCCTCAGGGGTCAGTGCTGGGACCAGTGCTGTTTAACATCTTTGTCAGTGACATGGACAGAGGAATGGAGTGCACCCTCAGCAAGTTTGCAGATGACACCAAGCTGTGTGGCACAGTCGACTTGCTAGAGGGCAGGGATGCCATCCAGAGGGACCTGGACAGGCTGGAGAGGTGGGCCCAGGCCAACCTGATGAAATTCAATAAGGCCAAGTGTAAGGTCCTGCACCTGGGTAGGCACAATCCCAAGCACAAATACAGGCTGGGTGGTGAATGGCTGGAGAGCAGCCCTGAGGAAAAGGACCTTGGAGTCTGGGTTGATGAAAAGCTCAACATGAGCCTGCAGTGTGCACATGCAGCCCAGACAGCCAACCGAGTCCTAGGCTGCATCAAGAGAAGCGTGGCCAGCAGGGCAAGGGAGGGGATTCTGCCCCTTTACTCTGCTCTCGTCAGACCCCACCTGGAGTACTGTGTGCAGTTCTGGAGCCCTCAGCACAGGAAGTGTTGGAGCTGGTCCAGAGGAGGGCCACAAAGATGATCAGAGGGCTGGAGCAGCTCTCCTATGAGGACAGGCTGAGAGAGTTGGGGCTCTTCAGCCTGGAGAAGAGAAGGCTTTGAGGGGACCTGATAGTAGCCTTCCAGTATCTGAAGGGGGCCTACAGGAAGGCTGGGGAAGGATTATTTACAAGGTCCTGCAACAACAGGACAAGGGGCAATGGGTGTAAACTGGTAGAGGGGAGATTTAGACTGGATGTTAGGAGGAAGTTCTTTCCAGTGAGGGTGGTGAGGCACTGGCACAGGTTGCCCAGGGAGGTTGTGGCTGCTCCCTCCCTGGATGTGTTCAAGGCCAGATTGGATGGAACCTTGAGTAACCTGTACTAGTGGGAGGTGTCCCTGCCTATGGCAGGGGGTTGGAACTAGAGGTCCCTTCCAACCTTACCATTCTATGATTCTATGATCTCCTTTATGTACTGAAAGGCCACAATGAGATCTCCCTGGAACACTCTCAGCTCCAGGTTTAACATCCCAAACTCTCTCAGTCTAGTTGGTAATGTAATCCTGCTAGATTTTCAAATTATTCTAGCCTTTATACTTCAAAAGTTCTCAGGAACCAGATGAAAATAAAGTGTCAATAACTATGGAAAACTCACGTACATCACAGCAGAGATTTGAAACTATGCTCAACAGATTTTTCTCTGCCAAGCTTTTCATGACCCTTCCCTGCCCTAGGTGACCCTGCCTTGGGAGGGAGGTTAGATTGGATGATCTCTGGAGGTCTCTTCCAAGCCCTAACATTCTGTGATCTATTGGTTCTTTTTTTTTTTTTTTTTTTTTTTTTTTTTCTTTTTGAAGTAGAGTCATTACAGTTGGAATTAATTAGCTTCAAATCAGCACATCTCATATGTAAATCCTATAATGATAGAACCATAGAATTATTCCAGTTGGAAAAGACCACCAAGATTGAGTCCAACCATCAACCTAAGACTACCATGGATATTAAACCATGTCCCAAAACAACATCTCTAGACATTTCTTTAACACCAAGAGCAATGACTCCACCACCTTCCTAGGCAGTCTGCTCCTATGCTTGATCACATTTTCCTTGCCACAATTTCAGGCTATTTCCTTTCATTCTATCACTTGATCCTAGGAAGAAGAGACCGACCAACCTCACCTCACCTCACCTCACCTCACCTCACCTCACCTCACCTCACCTCACCTCACCTCACCTCACCTCACCTCACCTCACCTCACCTCACCTCACTCCAACCTTCTTTCAGGGAGTTGTAGAAAGCAATGAGGTCTACACTTAGCCTCCACTTCTCCAGACTAAAGAACCCCATTTCACTCAGCTGTTCCTCATAAGACTTTCTCTCTACACCCTGCACCAACATCATTGCCCTTCTCTTCACACGGTGGAAGAAATAATTCTTGAGGAGACAGGCCTGTTTATGTGATGTTGTCAACAGTATGGCTTAAGTACTTATGAAGACAATTGCATTTAATGTAGTAGAGCCCCTTGAAGTGTTAAGCTGTTCTTATTTAATATAGGGTTTCACTCCAGACTGACAGATTGTATTGGGTTGGAAGGGACCCTCAAAGGTCATCTCATCCAACCCCCCTGCAGTGAGCAAGGAGACCTCCAACTAGATCAGGTTTCATTGATTTTGACCATGGTAGAGCCTTATGAAGTAATTTTCAAGATAGCAGGTGGGGGAAATAAGAAAGTAACTGTAACTGACTAAATAGGTCAAATTAGAAGATGAACAGATGACAGACTTTGATATAATTTCTACAATAGGCTCTGCAGTTCGAAATTTCAGGTTTTCTCTGCACAGTTAAGGACACACTGACAAGCACTGCCCTGACTTCTCTCTCTTCCAACACAAAGCCATGAATAAAATTACAGACTATGCAAAAATTACATGAAATTTGTCCCTATTTCTTTGCATTTTGACACCTTATTTTTGCCTTTAAGAAAGAAAAGAAAAATTTTAAAGAAGCAAACAACAATAAAAAAAACTTCAATGGCTACACTTGAGCATGATAACATCTCAATAACCCGGAAAATACATACCTGAAACTAAGGTGTAATTTATGGCCTATTTCAGAGAACAGCTACTGAAACCTTGGCACAGTTCCAGTGCTGACACTGCAGTGTAATCAGAAGATGTTGAACTATCACAGATGTTGTTCCTTTTCTAATAGTGACTAGTAGAAGATCTTTTAATTTCTAGGGAGCTTTTTGATGTGGTTAAGTGAGGTGTCCTAATAACCATCTATTTCTTAATAAATCAGATTATACCATTTTGAGACAGTGAGTGTTACACTCAATGTAGTGAGTCTTTTCCCATTCCAAGGACATTGAGGTGCTAGAGCATGCCCAGAGAAGGGGAACGAAGCTGGTGAATGGTCTACAGAATAAGTCTGGTGAGGAGAAGCTGAAGGAACTGAGATTGTTTAATCTGGAGGAGAGGAAGCTGAGGGGAGACCTCATTGCTCTCTGCAACCACCTGAAAACAGGTAGCTTTAACAGGTCTATGTCTTTCCTGTACTGAGGACTCCAGATCTGGACAAAGCACTGCAGGTGAGGTGTTGCCACAACAGAGGGGGGAGAATCATCCTCTTCAATCTATTTTTAATACAGCTTTCTGGGCTGACAGACTACATTTCTGGCTCACATCCATTTTTTCATTCACCAGTATCCCCAAGTCCATCTATATAGGGCTGCTCTCCACCTATTCATCATCCAGTCTGTACCAGTACTGATCATTCACCCAACATATATACAACACTTTGCACAGACCTTGTTGAACTTCAGTAAGGTATGTTTAGAAAGAAATTACATCATTATGGGTTTTAAAAGTGTTATTCCTTTTACCTCTGTTTTTAGTTTAGCATTTTAAAACTTACTCTGTGTAGATCATAGAATTTCTTTGATTGGGAAAGAACTCAAAGATCAAGTCCATTATAGACATTGCTGATCCTTGCTGACTTCAAGACTTTATAACAGCCTGCAGTCATTCTAATCCACCTGATTAAAATGTACAACTTCCTAACGCAGTTCTGGATAAATGTTTGAAATGCATGTTTGTTTGTTTGTTTGTTTTTTTAATGTAATCATAAAAGTTGATGAAGATCTCTAAGATTGTCAAGTTCAACCACCAATCCAACACCATGCCCACTAAACCATGTACTGAAATACCACATCTATGTATTTGTAGAACGCTTCCAGTGATGGTGACTCTGCCACCTCCTTGGGCAACCTATTCCAATTTCTGGTCACTCTTTCAGTAAAGAAACCATTCTTAATATCAAATCTAAACCTCTCCTGGCACAATTTCAGGTCATTCTCTCTTGTCCCATCTCTAGTTACTAGAGAGGAGAGACCAACATCCACCTCACTTCACTCTCGTTTCAGGGAGGTCTCCCTTTCAGCCTCCTCTTCTCCAGGCTAAGCAATCCCGGTTCCCTCAGCATGCTCCTCACAAGGTTTGTTCTCCAGTCCCTTCACCAGCTTCATTGTCTTGCTCTGGACCCAAAGGATCAAAATATGTGTAATGTATTCATGGTCAATACATCGTTCCATAATGGCTGCTATCATCAGTCAGTAGTGTTGTTAGAAACAAAAATAAAATAGTTAGAAATATTCCAGCAAAATAATGTTGGATGGTTTCCAGAAATATTTCCAAAAGATTTTTTATTCTATTTCCTTCTGGACTTGAAATCATCTAGGGAATGCCCTATATGGTGTTAAGTAGTGATTCAGTGTGCATTTTCTATGCCTCACTACATCATGTCCTTGGTAGCAAACAAATAGAAATAGCATAATGATTTTGTTATTGATCCTTGTTCCACTTCTGTCTGTCTTCAGCTGTTTGAGAGGGTTGACATAAGAGCTTCATTCCATCCCATGCAGATTCAGAGTGGGATTGTATGACTCCTGATCTGTAGATCATGCCTTGGGTAATGAAAGAGTTGGCTGAGAATATGAAACAACAAATATCAATCACTGACCACATGAACAATAAATATCCTACAGCAGTAGGACTTGGAAGTGGCCTCTGGAGATCATTGAGTCCAACTTACCTGCCAAAGCAGGATTACCCCATGCAGGCCACACAGACACTCATGCAGGTGGCTCTTGAAAGTCTTCAGAGAAGGAGACTCCCAAATCTCTCTGGGCAGCCTGCTCCAGGGCTCCAGCATGCTCAGAGCAAAGAATTTTCTCCTCATGTAGAACTGAAACTTCCAGTGTTCCAGTTTGTATCTGTTGCCCCTTGTCCTATTGCAGGACATTGGTGAAAAGAGACTTACCCCTTCCTGGTACCCACTCTTCAGATATTGATCAACATTAATAAGTTCTCCTCTCAGGATTCTCTTTTCTAGATTAAAGCACCCCAGGGCTCTCAGCCTTCCCTTATCAGAGAGATCTTTCAGTTCCTTCACCATCCACATAGCCTTCACTGGACCTTACCAGTATAGCTCTGTCCCCTTGAACTGGGGATCCAGAATTGGGTACAATACTCCAGATGTGGTCTCAAAGAGGAAAAAAGATAGAACTTCCCTTAACTCGCTGACCAAGCTTGATGAAATACTATTGGAGAAAGATTTAAAGAGGTGAGATGGAGATAACTGGGATGAAGACTACAATTGTACCAGTTGTGTTAATGAAATGAGACAGGGCTTGACTGATTCTTTGCAAGAAACTACTGGAATCCCATTCTCATTTTGAGAGATAACAGAATTTATTAACTGTTATTGCACAACCTTTACTTGAACTTGTCTGATATGAGTGGACAACAGGAAGGTAGATCATCAAATAATTGGTGCCTTGAGTTTGGGCTTTTCTATCATAGTGAATGAATATTTTTACCTAAATGATGAGTCAGGAATAAAAGTTACATATTTAAACTGATGAACTTTATGGCAATCAACATAATAGCTTTTTACTGGAACTGCATCAGAAGTAAATTGCTCTCATGATTCTCTCTGAACTAATTCCAAGAACAAATTCATTTTCTGTTGTGTTCCAAAAATTCCAGCCCTCTGCAGGGTACAGTACAGTGTGCAAAATACTGCAGAGTGGGTTTGCACATTTTCTTCAAACAGTTATTTAGAAAATTGATTTTTTTCCTTCATTCTTCCCTTATCTCTTATATTGTCTTTCAGTTTCTCAAGTTCTACTCTTTTTTTTAAATTATTTTTATTTTTTAATATATATAACAGACCAAAGGATTTTGTGATCACTGAAAGGAGCAACATATTACACAGGGTCCTTTAAATTTCTTGCTTTCAGAGTCAAGAAAATATGTGTTTTTAACATATATTTTGGAAAAGCAGGATTTTCATCAACATAGAATGGTTTGTGTTGGAAGGGACCTTAAAGATGAATATTGAAGTTATTTTCAATGACAAGGCTCGATGTATAGATACTACTTTGTTTCTTCTTAATTAATAGCAGGAAAAAGAAAAAAACAATCATATATAGAGAGTCATTTTTACTGACATTGGATGTAAAATTATGATCAGCTCAAGTGCAAAAATTCAAATTCATGTAAAGCAGACTCACCAGCCACTTTAGAAAATGGATAAGAAATCAACTAATGTAGATGCCAAGGACTCAAATGGATCTCTTTGAAGAATATGGTATCTGCTGACCACCATTTCAAGAAATAGGCAATTTTTTCTCATCTCTATTTGCCTAATGTGACAAACAAATATGCAAATAAGAGGTATAGACATACATTCAAACACTCTGGATCTGACAGAATCAAGAGGCTATTGTACAGTACATTTGCTTCCGTGAAAAGCAAAATTTTCAGTAGATTACACATTGATAGGTTTTCTTCCTCTTCTTGCTTAAAAAAAAAAAACAAACCCAAAACATTTCTTCCTTACGAGCACTTTTCATCCAGGTCTTCTGCTTTTTTCTTCCAAAATATTTTAAGCACAATAGGTAATCATTTTAGAGCTCAGTGCTTTGTTAATCAATCTAATCCTACAAATAAAACACAGCTGATTAGGTCCTAGCACAGACAATTTCTTGGACTTAAACAAATGCATAGGTGAGGTGTGCATAGATTAGAAAGATCATATTACGTTTATACTACATATTCATAAAACCATTTCAGTTGGAACAGATCTTTGGATGAATGAGTCCAACTGTTCTCTAATTCTGCCAAGACTGCTGCTGAACCATATCCCTCAGCACCGTATCTAGATGGCTTTTAAATGCCTTCAGGGATAGAGACTCAACCACCTCTCTGGGGAGCCTGTTCCAGTCTTTGAGAACCCTTTCAGTGAAGACATTCCTTCTAATATCCAAGATAAACCTCCCCTGGTGTAACTTGAGGCCATTTCCTCTGCTCCAATCACTTGTTACATCCACCTGGCTGCAACTTAATTTTAGCAGAGAGAAAGGAGTTCTCCCCTCAGCCTCCTCTTCTCCAGACTATAAAATGCCAGCTGTCCCAACCACTCCTTATAGTCAAGAATTTCTTCTTAAAGTTCAATCTAAATCTACTCTGTTGTAGTTTCAAACCATTTTCTCTGGTCCTGTTACCACAGGTAATTTTCAAAAACCCTTCTACAGCATTCCTGTAGCCCCCTTTCATAAATGATGTGAAAACTCTCACCTGGTAAAGAAGCCACTAAGAGTAGGAGTAATTATTAAATATATTAAGAGGTCATTATTATTATTATCCTTACATGTACACAAGTTTTTGCCTGAAATAAATCCTTCAGCGACATGGTTGCTAATTAAATCCACCCCATAACCTTGCAAACTGGAGTGCAAAACTGTGGTAGATAGGACCCCACGAAGCTCATACAACCACAGAAGAATAAAAGAATCATCTTTTTAATAATCCATTGAATTCAATCCCATATAATGCATAGGCAACCATCTCTGCAGCTCTAAAATGGCAAATAGCTTGGGGACCTGCCTCAAAATTTATTATTTATTGCTCAAAGGAAAAGCTTTCAGAATATGTCAAGAGTTTCTTTTCTTTTTTTTTTTTTTTTTTTTTTTTTCTTTTTTCGTATTTTTTAACTATTTTTTTTTTTTTTTTTTTTTTTTCCCTGTCCAGCATGATTTAACCAATTTTCTTCGGTTGCCTAAAGTGTAATACACAATCTCCACAATCCTGTGCTTCTGGATACATGCAAGGAAGATTGTTGCAGTTATACAGTTTCAGTCAGAATTTTTCCTTAATATTTAATTAGCTGTGAAAGTGGAGTTCTTCCCTGGAGATTTTACTCTTTTCCTAGAAAGAACATTTCATTGCTGGTCCTGGAAACTGAGCTTTCTTTCTTTCAGTACTTATTTACTGTTCTCAGTTTCCTGGATCAAGCAACTTTGGCTCTGCATTAGGGATCAAGTGCATCTTCAGAAAGTTTACCAACATCACAATGCTGTGTGGTGTGGTTGACACATTGGAGGGAAGGAATTATCCACAGGGATCTGGAACATCTTGAGAAGCTGGCTGCTGCCAACCTCACAAAGTTTAACAATGCTATAAGCAAGGTCTCAAACCTGGGTCAGGACTATTCCAGGCACAAATCCATCCTGGATGGAAAGCAGTGCTAAAGAAAAGGACTTGGGATGCTGGTTGATGAGAAGCTTCATGTGAGCCAAGTGCTCATGTGCAGCCCAGAAATTATGTCCTGGGCTGTATCCCCAGCAGCGTGAGGAAAGATTGAGAGAACTGAGGCTGTTTACTATTGTGAAAAGAAGGCTGACAGAGGATCTTATTAAAGTCTACAAGTATCTGAGGGGTAGGTGTCAAGATGAGGGTGACAGTTTCCTGTAAGTGATGCCCAGTGACAGAACAAAGAACCATAGGTACAAGTGTGAATACAGGAGGTTCCACCTCAACATGTGGAGAAATTCCTTTATGGTGAGGGTGGTGGAGCCCTGGAACAGGCTTCCCAGAGAGGTTGTGGAGTCTTCTTTTATGGAGACTTCCAAAGTCCTCCTGTATGCATTCCTGTGTGGTCTGTCCTAGGTGATCCTGTTTTGTCAGGGGTGTTGGACTTGGTGATCTCTGGAGTATCCTTCCAACCCCTAACATTCTGTGGACATCAGGTGGAGAGAGGAGATTTTGCTTCTCTACTGTGCTCTTATGACACCCAATCTGCAGTCATGTGTCCACCTCTGTAGCCCCCAACACAAGAACATGAAATTGTTATAGCAGGTTCTAGAGGATGCCACAAACATCATCAGTGGGCCTGAAGAACCTCTACTAACAAAGACAGGCTGGGAGAGCTGAGTTTATAGAGAAGAGAAGGCTCCAGAGAGACCTTCTAGCAGACTACCAGTACTTGAAGGAGCTCACAGAAGAGCTGGAGAGGGACTTTGGAAAAAGGCGTGAAATGACAGGATGAGGAATAATGATTTCAAACTGGAAGAAGCTGAACTTAGATTAACACAATAGAACTCTTACTATGCTTTTTAAATTTTTTTTTTTTTTTTTTTTTTTTTTTTTTTTTTTTTAAATTTAGCAGCTAAGTTGAATGCATCCAGGTGGGTTTTGAAAGTCTCCAGAGAAGGAGACTCGACAACCTCTCTGGGCTCAGTGCTCTGTCATCCTCACTGTAAAGAAGTTTCTCCTCATGGTGAGGTAAAACCTTCTGTGTTCCAGTTTGTGTCCATACTACTGCACACCACCCACAGGAGATTGGCTCCATCCACTTGACACCCACCCCTCAGATATGTATAGATACTGAGCTCCTCTCAGCCTTCTACTCTCCAGGCTAAACAGCCCCAGGTGTCTCAGTGTCTCTTCACAGGAAAGATCCCTAAGACCCCTAATCATCCTTGTGGCTTTCCATTGGACTTTCTACAGTAGGTCCCTGTCTCTCTCAAATTGGAGAGCTCAAAACTGGACACATTATTGTAGGCATGGTCTCAGCAGAGCAGAGTAGAGGGGGAGAAGAACCTCCCTAGACCTGCTGGCCACACTTTTCTTGATGCACCCCAGGATGCCATTGGCCCTCTTGGCCACAGGACAGCAAAGATCTTCCAGTCCCACCCCCCTGCCATAGGCAGGGACACCTCCCACTAGTACAGGTCACTCAAGCCCTTGTCCAGCCTGGCCTTGAACACCTCCAGGGAAGGAGCATCCACAACCTACCTGAGCAACCTGTGCCGGTGTCTCACCATCCTCACTGTAAAGAACTTCTTCCTAGCATCCATATATATATAGATATAGATATAAAACATCCTATATATATATATTTATTTATAAGTTATATTTGGTTTTCTCTTTCATTTTTATTTCTTAGCTTTCCTCTGTATTTCCTCATTTTTTTTCCTCTTAGGCAGGTGTGATTTGCTCTTTTTTCACCCAACACAGTGAGCCGGTGAAGAGGTCTGGTTACTACTCCAAGCAGAAATGACAAACAGTGGGTCATGAAAAGGGAGGTTTCATTACAAGCACTACAGGCCAGTTTTCATTTTCATTATGTTTTTTTATCTCCCTTCTCCCCCATCTCCCTCCTTTCCTCTCCACCTCCTATTTTCCCTCACCTTCCTCTTTTTCTTTCAACCTCCTTCTTTTCCTCTTCAACTTCCTCTATCCTTTCATCTTCCTCTATCCTTTCATCTTCCTCCATTCCTCTCCATCTCCTTCCTTTTCCCCCATCTTCCTCTTTTCATCTCCATCCTTTTCCTCTACTTCTTTTTTCTCTCCATTTCCCTCCTATCATCACCACACCTGCCCCTTTCCCGCCCCCACACTTCATTGTCTGCTTTTTCCCCCAAACACAAAGCACCTGGGTTCTGTTGGAGCCTCCTCCCACCCCAGGTGTGACCACTTTGCCCTCCCTGCTCACTGCCCTTTTTAAGCAGCTCCAGGGAAGGCAGAAGTTCCAAGCTTGCCCAACTGGGCAGAGGGACCCTCCTCCTGTCATCACTGGTGAGTCCTTATGGCGCACACTGGGTGAATGGTGAAGGGGACCAAAAAGGCCGGGGGGCCTGGTGGCCCCCCGGCTACATAGGACTAGGCTCAACGATTGCTCTAATATAACCCACAGATGCTGGCTCAGCCTCCTTACTGAGGCTGAGCTCCTCTCTGCTTACCTGCTTTTTTTTTGAATGTAGTCTTAATCAACAACTACTATTTTTACTATCTTTTATAAAGCTCACAGTCTATTTGAAACTACACATCTCCCTTTCCAGGTTTGTATGATGTGGAAGTTTGGCACATTTTGGTGCCCTGACTAATTTCATTGCTTGGGAACTAGTAGTCCAATTAAAATGCTTTCCAATATATATATCTAAATAGAAATCGGGAAAAAAGAGAATTTCCTTTCTGCAACTTTTTTTTTTTTTTCCAAATTAACAGGAAATATACAAAAATGGAGTAGTCTTAAACTTGAAACTGAGTTCTTAGCTGTGTTTTAATACATTTGAGAAGATCCTTCTTCATGCTGCAGAGAACATGAGAGTTTCTTGGTTGGTTTTTTTTTGAGTTTTCTGAGTTTTTGAAGTACTGTTTTGAAAAAAAAAGAAAATTTACTTTAATAATGCTATCCCTTTACTCTTTTTTGCTTGAAAGCCAGATATAACAGACTCATAATTTTGATTGGAAGAGACCTTTAAGATCATCAAGTCTAACCATAAACCAAACACTTCCATGCCCAATAAACCACATCTGCAAGTGTCATGTCTGCACATGTGTGTTTTTTTTTTTTCTTTAAACACCTCCAGGGATGAGACCTCCACTAATCTGATAATCCTTTCAAGGAAGAAATCCAACCTAAACAACACTTGGTGGAACTTGAGGCCGTTTCCTCTTGTCCATCTAGTACAACTGTCTCTTACTGAGGTGAAGAAAACTGATCTGAGACATCCACAGCCATGAGGGGAAAAAAAAAATACCCAACCAGAAACCTGTACAACAAACAGTTTAACAAGACATTTTAACAGGCTACCCAGGGAGAAGGTGGAGTTGCTAACCCTGAAGGTGTTCAAAGAATGTGTAGACATGGTGCTTGGGGATATGATTTGGTGGGCATGAGGGTTGGATTCAGTCATAGAGTCTTATTCCAAACAAGAAAATTCTATAATTCTATGATTAAAAAAACCCCACAAACTTTAAAATACTTAACCTAGCAAGGAGGCTGATTTCACCTCTGCTATGTGCTTTGTATTTGATATCAGTGTTTTCAAAGGATATATTAAAATATCATAGAATGGTAAGGTTGGAAAGGACTTCAAAGACCATCTAGTTCCAATCCCCTGCCATAGGCAGGGACACCTCCCACTAGTACAGGTCACCCAAGGCCTCCTCCAACCTGGCCTTGAACACCTCCAGGAAGGGAACAGCCACAACCTCCCTGGGCAACCTGTTCTAGTGTCTCACCACCCTCACTGGAAAGAACTTCCTTCTACCATCCAGTCTATATCTTCCCTCTGTCAGTTTAAACCCATTGCCCCTTGTCCTGTCATTACAAGACCTTGTCAATAGTGCCTCCCCAGACTTCCTGTAGACCCCCTTCAAATACTGGAAGGCTACTCTAAGGTCTCCTCAAAGCTTTCTCTTCTCCAGGCTGAAGAGCCCCAAATATACTACTAAAAGTCATATTTATGCTTCCTTCTTCTATTTTTTTATTATTTGCCTAAAATCTCAAAAATGTCTTCTCTGCAAACATCAAAGTTTTCTAATTTAATTCACAAAGCAAGCTATAAAACAATCATCATTCCATGTTAGGAAAGTAGTGAGTGGAAACGTATTAACATTGCCATGGTGAATCCACCACTACAGGCTTATAGTATGAGATGGAAATGAGCGTTATAGTCACATTACCCTAGCAACTGCAGTAAGTTACTGCAGCGAATTCATTGCTATGAAGAGATGGCAACATTCCTGGAAGAACAAAGTGAAATATTTGTGGAGTTTTCTTTTAAAATAACATTCTGATATTGCCATCATTAAACCTATGATATGGAATGTAGTAGCTTATAATGAAAGTAAATATAAACTAAAAGAAAATGTGACTGAAGTGCTTAAAAGTAATTTTTTTTTTTCCCATTCAGATGTGAAATTGTTTGCACACAGAAATGTGATGTTCTGTCTTGGGGCGCAGTTGGATGAATCAAGCAAGAATCACAGAATTGGTGCATTTGGAAAAGACAGCAAAGATGGAGTTTGACTGTCAACCTGAGACCATCATGGTCATTAAACCATGCCCCAGAGTGTCATATCTACACCATGGACATCATGCCATTTCCTGGACACCATCAGTGATGGTGACTCCATCACCTGCCTGAGTAGCCTGTTAAATACCTGACCACTCTTGCAGGAAAGAAATTTTTCGTAATATACAACCTAAACCTTCCATGGTGCACCTGCAGTCCATTTCATTTTGTCCTTCCACTAGCTGCTTGGGAGAAGAAATCAATCTGTCTCACTCCAACCTCCTTTTAGGGAGCTGTAGAGATCAATGAGATCTTGTCTCAACCTCCTCTTCTCCACACTAAACAACTCCAGTTCTCTCAGCTGCTCATCACGCCATCTGGTCCCCAGGCACTTCAGCTTTGTTGCCCTAGTTATGAAACACCAGCCCATCCTATAGGGAGAAACACTCTTTTAGGAACAGAAGAAAATGCAAGGTGAGATGTAACGGTAGAATGTTTAAAAGATGAAAGCAGTTCTACTGAACTTTTAAGCCATTCTGACAATATTCACACTTCAGTCCTTTGTGTGTTTTTTGCAACTTGCATCCCACCGGGTCAGAGGTCAGGATGAATATTGCTTTGAACTAACCATGTACATCAACTGTAAATCTACTTGAATACGTCTTTCCTGAATCAAAAACTATGTTAAAAAGGTATTTTTAAGTTCTTGTTGAACCAAAACTGTGAAATCACCACAACCCCCTTGACCAGTTACTGATTCATCTGAAAAGTGACATTTCCTGGCCAGATCTGAATCAGCTGGATGTTCCCATGTTCACTAAAGCCTGCACAGCAACCTCATGTTACATCTCCTTTTTCATCCAAGCATCATCTCTATTTCATAGAATGGTAAGGTTGGAAGGGACCTCAAAGATCATCTAGTTCCAACCCCCTGATTTCACTTTTGGCTTTGGCACCAAGTGTAGTGAGCACACTCTCTTTAGCCTGTGTTGGGTTGATTCCTGTGCTGGTTCCTGAAAAGATCTTCAGATAAATTATTCCAAAGGAGTTCTTTGTCTTCTGCAGTGAGTAACTACCTTTTGATTTTGGTGAAAGGTCTTGTAAAGGTTGTCTCAAACCAAGGTCTGTCCTAGCTCTGAGAGTGTCAAACAGCACCCCATGTATGTGTGTAAATGACCATATTTATATGCTCTGGAAGGTGCAGAGCATGAAAAGATTCCCCATCTCCATCATCACCTCAGTTTCATTTTGTTGGCCATTATTATGGGCTTGAAGGACACAGATCAGTAAAGAATTTTTTTCTAATATCTAACTTAAACCTCCCCAGAGGTAACTTCAGGCCATTTCCTCTCCTTTCACTAGTTACATGATAGAAGATGCCAGCACTCACCTTCCTCCAACATCCTTTTAAGGAGTTGGAGAGAGGTAGAAGGTCTCCACCTGGCTTCCTTTTCTGCAAACTAAGCAACCCCAGGTCCCTCATTTACTTCTCACTAGACCTGTTCTCCAGACCCTTCAACAGCTTCCTTGCCATCTCTGGACCTGCTCCAGCACCTCAGTCTCTTTCTTGGAGTGAGGATACAAAACCTGAACCTAGTAGTCAAGGTGTAGCCTCACCAGTGCTGAATCTGGGAGGACAGTCACAGGCCTGGTCCTGCTGGCTACACTGTTCCTGATCCAAGCCAGGATACTGTTTACCTTCTTGGCCACCTAGACACATGCTGGTTGATGTTCAGGGGGTTCTTGATCAACATCCCCAGTTCTTTTCTCCTCTGGGCAGTTTTCCAGCCTGGAAAGCCTGAAGCATCCATGGGAAATGTAGGGAAAAAACTTTGTTAGATTCCCACATGTCTTTTACCATCTCAAATCTCCTGTTCATACAACTGTGGATCAAGAGTGAAGATTTTTATATACTATGAGCAAACACACTGACAGGTTCTATATGGCATNATAAAAGCCCCAACAACAAAAAACCCCACCATGAATAAGAGTGAAAAGCTCACAAAGTGTCAGAGCCTAGAGCTAGGAAGAGAATTTCCAAAACACTCAGCACTCATCAAGTACCAATGCTACATAACTGTAACTTGTTATGAAGAGTGTTGAAAACCTGCCCTGAAGAACTTTGTAATCACAGATCCCAAAAGACTAATTCAAACCCGGGTGGAGCATCATCTACTCATTTAAGGAAAGAAAATTCCACAGAGATAAAGCCTCCTGAAGAGGAAATTCCAGAATTTCAAAAATACTATCAAATACCCTCAAAAACTATTCTAATAGAACTCATTGTGAGCCACTTAATTCATTAAAAAAAAAAAAAAAAAAAAAAAAAAAGACTGGAAGAAGATGGTAATATGATATAAAATTCCCTTTACAGAGCAGTTTCTAATTACTTTGATTATATTTCAATTATTTCCTTTCTTGTAACACAACATTGATTATCTTGTCATTTCTTGTAACACCTCTTGATTTTTCTCTCTTTTCCCTTACTCAGTATGATGTAAATTAAGGACCATTTCTTTTCTTTTTCCACTATTCTATCAGTAATTGTTCTTATGCACACACAAAGGTGTTTAAGTCAATGTCTGACTATACAAAAGATAATATGCAGATTTACTCCTTTTAATAATTATACACATTGTCTGTTCTTCTTACTCTTATTGAAGTGCAGGGAGTTGGAAATTCTTATTAATTGCAATATTTTACAATTAAAATCTGTTTACTATACTTCTGTTGATTCTATACCTTCCTTTCTTGTTCTGACTTAGAAGGTTGGACCTCAAATACTGTGCTCAGTTTTGGACCCCTCTCTGGAGAAGGGCATTGAGGACATGTCCAGAGGAGAGCAAAAGAGATGGTGAAGTGTCTGGGGAACAGAGGAACAGTTGAGTACACTGGGATTGTTTAGATTGGAAAAGAGAAGACTGAGGGGAGATCTCATTATCCCAACAGAAAGGAGGTTGGAGTGAGGTGGGTGTTGGTCTCTTCTTCCTAGTATCAAGTAATAGGATGAGGAGAAATGGCCTGAAATTTTGCCAGGGGAAATCAGGAAATTTTGGAGAGCAGGATTTTTTTTTTCTCGTAAGAATGGTCAGACTTTAGAACAGGCTGCCCAGGGAGGTGGTGACAACACCATCCATGGAGTTGTTCAGGAAATACATGGGAATGGTGTAATGGCCATGATGGTGGTGCTGAGTTGATAGTTGGGCTAGACCTCAGAGGTTTTTTTCTATCAAAACTATTCTGATCCCTGTCCTTGTTTAGTTGTTTTCTTTTATACCTTTATTGACACATTCCAATATGTGACTCACAGCAGTAAAACTGTAGAATATTTTCCTAAAAATATTGATGAATATTTAGGAAATAATTTTTCTTACAAGATAAACCAAAACTGACTTAACACCCCAATTGAAAGCTCCTGCTTCATATGTGAGGTGCTCAAACAGTCTGATGTTAAACCAAAACTTAACACTTTTTGTGCTAAAGTCTCAAATGTAAGGCTGTGCTGTTAAAAACGTGTGCTTTGGGATACTGGTTTATCCATTTTTTTTGTCCAGGCAACACCTAATCAGATCAATCACATGCTAAGTAGCATCAATGCACATTCAAATGGACGTGATGACTAGCATTACCATGAGAAAAGCAAGCAAAATGCAGCAGTTTCTCATTTCTGTTCTGGGAAAAAAGAAAAACAGATGCTCATCAAGTAAATCAATAGTAAATGTGGGATTTCATTTAATATAATCTGTGAAAGGAGTAGTAAATATCCATTTCTCACACATCGTCTGAGCATTTATCCAGTTCTAATACAATGGCACTGGGTTCTGAAGACAAATAACAAGCGAATTGGTCATTGATACATCATAAAATCAGTGAAGTTGGAAAAGACCTCTAAGATAAAGTCCAACCATCAGCCCAACACCGTCTTGTCCACTAAACTATGTCCTAGAATGCCACATCCACATGTTTTATCACCTCCAGGGATGATGACTCTACCACTCCACAGTCTGTTTCAGTCTTTGAGAACCCTTTCATTCAGAATTTATTTTTTTTTCCTCATCCAATATAAACTGCCCCTGGTGCAACCTGAGGCCATTTCCTCTTGTCCTATCAGTTGTTGCTAGATAGAAGAGCCCAACCTGCACCTAGCTATAACCTCCTTTCTGGGAATTGTAGAAAATGACAAGGTCTCCCCCAAGCCTCCTTTTCTCCAGGTTAAACTACCCCTGTTCCCTCGGCTGCTCCTTCTAAAGTGTTATCGCCAGATCTTTAACCAGATTTATTGCTCATTATAGGATTAATCCTTATTTTATATCTTCAGACTACTTTGCAGACAACTAATTAGTATAAGCAAGATCCAGGTGACATTGGTGATGGAAACGAACTGGTTTATTTGAAGGCAAATATCGACTCACTTGAAAAATTCATCTTGGTACCAACATAAATGATTCTTTCAAAGAGATACTGGGCTTGTCTCCAGAATTACTTCTATCATTTTTTTAGAACACAAAGGCAAGCTCAAAGAAATTCTGTGCTTAAAAACTGTTCGGTTTTTTGTTCCTGTTCTTTGTTTGTGGCTTGGGGTTTTTGTGCTTTTTTTTTTTTCGTTTGGTTGGTTGTTTATTTTTTCCTCATTCTTGCTTCTTTCCATCATAGGTAAAGATACTTTTAATTCCTAGAAAATTTCAGTGAAAAGTTACCTATGGGAATCACCAGCCTGAGATACTTGTAAAGAGTTAATTTAACCTCAATATCCACTTATCCAGAGAAAGTTAATCTTCAGCACACCTATTGAGCATATCTTCCTCCAACATTTTTCTGTTGAAAGTCATATGACATTTAGTAGATAGTTTTAAAATTTTATATTCTAAAATTCCCTTTGTCTTAACAGTCCATAGGGGATTTGAATTTAAAGATGTTCAGCTGAATAACTTTCACTCTGATTCTAAGGAGAATTCATTTAGTTTCAGGGATTTCTTGTTCAAACTCATTGTGTTAGCCAAAGGACAGATATTACACAAGAGCTTCCAGCCTACTTGACCAGACTCTGGCAGAGGGGAAAAAAAAAAAAAAAGTCTCAGACAATACTAGTTTGGAGGAATGACAGTAATCATATGAGTGGAAGTTTGGTCATGCAAATTTAAGAACTGATATAAAATATTCATCAAGTTTTATTTTATTTGACTATCTCAAAAAAAAAAAAAATTCCTGTCTTAATTCTGAGTAATTATCTCATATGCTTCCAATCAACAACAGATCATTGTTTGCACCCCATGCTGATTATCCATTCCTGCATTTGTTTTCTCCTTGTTCTGTATAACATGTTTGGTTATTGGTCTTTTTAAAGTCTGAAACTTCTGAAAGTCTGCCAAATTGAAGCTCTATTCTCTTGATGTCTTTTGCTAGCAGAAGAAAAGACCTATCTCCTTTCTCAAAGCTGTACTGAGAATACAGGCTCTCCAAAATTAAAGACAATGAAGCAGAAGGGGGTTTCCTCTGAATAGTACTGATAAGAGCCATGGCACAGCCTTCAGGAGGTGAGTCATTTCACTTTCTCAGTAGGATAAGGACCAATGGTTTGAAATGAGAGAAGTGTAGGTTTAGGCTGGACACTAGGAAGAAAGTTGAAGTTAAAATGATAATTCATTATTAATTATTATAAAGGTAAGTTTAGATTGGACATTAGGAAGAAGTTTTTTTACTCTGAGGGTAGTGGATCATCGGAACAGTTTGCTCAGGGAAGTGTTGGAGGCTCTATCCCTCAAGACATTCAAGATCAGGCTTGATGGGGCTCTGATTAATCTTATCTAGTTGAGAATGTCCCTTCTTATTGCAAGAGAACTGGGCTAGATGACTTCCATCCTTCCATCCTTCCACCCCAGTGCATTCAGGAAAAGATGTCAATTTATAGTATAAGTTGTATGACACACAGTATGGATTCTTGAAGTCCTACTGTAATTTGGATTTAGTAAAAGTCTGATGACTTTAGATGAGAGTAATCAGCAACATGTTTAACCTGTGCAGTCATGTCTTTCCATTGATGACTGGACCTACTAAAACACAAACAAAAAAACCCAAACTAACAGAGCCCACAAAAAACCTAAAATCAACTAAAACCACTGCTGCACTGAATGTACCACCCTAAAAACAGTTCAAACTACAGTGTAAGTTGCCTGAAAATTGTCTCTTTTGAACATTGCTATTGTTGAATAACTACTATTCAGCAGTAAATTGCTCTGAATCACAAAGATGCTGAGACTCTTCTGAGAATTTTAGGCATTTTTGTCTTTTTTTTTTTTTTTTCTTTCCCCAGAGACAATGTCTAATTTTTCTGCTTGATGAGTTGTTTCCTCTAAAACACTACATGAAATTCTCAGGATCCACATTTGAGGAGGCTGAAAAGAGTCAATTACATCGAGTACTTACAGTATAACTTAGAGCAGAATCTAGGTTTAAAATGCCATGGATGTGAGTAACATGTTGTTACTCTTCATGCAGTTGAATGGATTTTTACAAATGCCCCTGAATGTTCTGAAAACATTACTCTGTTAAACAGAGGCCAGATAGCCATTAGAAATGTGTACCAACAAGAAAGGAATTCTGATGAGTTACAATGAATTACTTAATGAAAAACGGTCCCATAAATTAAAACATGCACTATAAAGTATTATTAATCTGGTTTAGTTTCCTTTCCCAACTCATGTGTCTTTCTCCCTTATTCCCTTTATTTACCCTATGGGAACACAGAGAGGGTCATAGAGTGCTTCTGCTGCTTGTTTTAGTTGCCAACTCTGTCCTAACCCTTGATATTCTCTTATGATAGAGTGCATTGGGTTGGAAAGGACCCTCAAAGTTCATCTTGTCCAACACTCTCCCCCACTCAGCCAGCAGGGTTGTCCTCAACTAAATCATGATGATGAGGTTCCTATCAATTTTGACCTTGAATGTCTCCAGAGATGGGGCCTCCAACACCTGTCTGGGCAACCTGCTCCAGTATTTCACCACCCTCATAGTCAAGAGTTTCTTCTTAATGTGTAGCCTGTATCTACCCTGCTCTAGTTTAGCCACTGCCACTGTTTTCACAGGAAGAAAAAAAGTCTTGGAGTAGCTTCTCAGAGTTGCTGCCCACATCTTTTTCAACACAAGGAGTTACAGGTGTCAGAAACCTGATTCAGCTACAAGATCCTCTGCCCCCTCTACTTCTTCACAGATTGAGCCCAATAAAGTGTTTTGATACTATAACAAAATTGAGCTGTTCCCTTTGAACAATAAGGACAATAAAAGTCCTTTAAGATGACAAAACAAAGCTATTTTACAGTATTTAGAATCCTTGAATTGACTCAGCCTGTCAGGATGTATTGCTTTTGTTTTCCATTTGATTTCTAAGTACAAAGAGACATTTAAAACCCCTAGATCCAAACAGAGGAAAATTCTCTGGTGAAGGGAAGAAAAACAAACATTTTTAGGAGAATCATTTCACAAAATGGGGACGAGTCTCAAGATACAGAAGATGCTTAAAGCAGACATCCTCAGTAGGAAAGTTGTGGAGTTTCTGGTAAGTATGAATAATAAAAATGAGCTGAAAACAAGCTTCTTAATTTATGTAGCTTCTGCTGGTAAGTCAAAGGTAGGGCAGAATGTGATAGATAGAAAAGGAAGTAATAGCATAGTGGTAACAACATTGTATTTCTCTAAGTAAAACTTCAAGATTCACAGATTCGTGGAATAGTTTGGGTTGAAACAGACCTTAAAGATCATCTAGTTCCAACCCCCTTGCCATGGATAGGGACACCCTCCAAAAGATTAGATTGCTCAAAGCCTCATCTGACCTGGCCTTGGCCTCTGGGATTATTTGTACTCCTGAGTGTTCTCTAGCATCTAGTGATCCCTTAGCTTCATGGAGTAGTTTGTGCTTCTGAAAACCTGTAAAGATAAATTTTATCAGTTTTGACTATCATCAAATGAGAGTGAGAGTGATTTAGATTTATCAGTAAAATGTGTTGGTTGACAGTTTAGTGCTAGCATTGGTATATAAGGTTAGCACAGTGACCCTACCTGTGTGACTCCAAATTGTCTCTTACTTTTTCATTTCAGTTCTAGTTAGGAAAATTGAATTTTGTGAATTGGTTTCATATGTTTTAACAGGTCAAAAATAGTCTGAGGTACCTAGAAGGTGCCTAGAAGGATAGGAATGTCTACCTATGACCAAATGTGCGTACAAAACACTTAACATCCTGGACAAAGATGAATGAACTGGTTACTCTTCTCTCAACACAACCATGCTGCCGCAGCTACCAGCAAATTCTGAGCATTCAGAAAACTGCCTTAACCTGGGAAAAAAAAATTGTATATACTGGTTTGAAGCTACTTGGAATATTTTAATTAAAAAATAGATTATAGGGTGTGAAAAGAAAACAATGGTGATGTCTATTTCTCTCACAGGCTTGCTGAGATGTATAAGAATAAAACCAAAACATAGATAACGGACAGAGAGTCTCAGTCTCTGTAGCTGCCGGTGTGTCTTTGACTTTCTGCCTCTCTCCTGAGTAACCTAACTAACCACTCTGCTTCTAACCCACCTTGCTGNAGGATAAACATGTAAGGATAGGCCTTGTTTGGGGCCTCCAGAGGATGTGCTTAGGCCTCTGGAGGATGGTAGTGGCATGGGGGGAGGGAGGACTGGAGCACTGGGGATTGTAGATTTAGTTTTGGATTGGGGGAAAATTCAGGGGGTTTGCTAATGGCTTATGTTTCTGCTTCGTAATTTCTGTCTGTAACACTCTCTCCAAATACAATTCTGTTTTTTCTCCAATTCATTTGAGAGCTTCACTCTGTCGGCTCTTTAAACCCACGACAATCCTCCAAACTTATCTTGCACGTAAGGCAAACCCTGGGGTAAGACAGAGGGCTGGAAAGGTAGATGGGAGCCCCTCCTGGGGACTCTGATTTCTGGGAGGGGAGATGTGTTTCTGTATTACCTTTAACTTGTATATTTCTGTAAATATTCCTGTATATTTTGTATATATCTGCTTGCGTATTGTGCTAAGGTGCAAATATAGCTTCATTCCTTAACTTCCAGCTGACCGAGTCTAGTCTGGGTGATTTTAGTGTGTGTGTGTGTGTGGGAACTCCTAAACCATCACAATGTATCACCCTCTTCTACTGCCTTGTTGTTTCTCTTGCGCTGTATGCCGAGGCAAGTATTGCTCACCTGAGAGTAGACAGTAGCTCAGATTTGCATCAATCCTGGCTTAAAATAAAATTCTAAGAATAGAAGACCTTCAAGGTTCACCTTGGATACTTATTTGACAACAACAAATGCATGTTGGAAGAAGATTCTCTCTACCAGTCTACAACAGTGACTTATTGCAAAGTTTGTTATACAACATTATATTATTATTATTATTATTATTATTATTATTATTATTATTATTATTATTATTATTATTATTATTATTATTATTATTATTATTATTATTATTATTATTATATAAATTATCGGGAAAGTTACAAAAGATACTTTTTCACTGTTTAATGGCCATGGTGGTCTTAGGATGAAGGTTGGACTTGATCATCATAGAAGTGTCTTCCAACCAAAACAACACTATGAAGGGGGCCTATAGGAAGGCTGGGGAGGGACTATTTACAAGGTCTTGCAACGGCAGGACAAGGTGCAATGGGTTTAAACTGGCAGAGGGGAGATTGAAACTGGGTGTTAGGAAGAAGTTCTTTCCAGTGAGGGTGGTAAGGCACTGGAACAGGTTGCCCAGGAAGATTGTGGATGCTCCCTCCCTGGAGGTGTTGAAGACCAGGTTGGACAAGGCCTTGAGTGGCCTGTTCTAGTGGGTGTCCCTGCCTCTGGCAGGGCGTTGGAACTAGTTGATCTTTGAGGTCCCTTTCACCTTACCGTTCTATGATTCTAAAATGCAGGCCAACCCAAGTTGTCTCCATAATACCAAAAATGAACAACTCAAAACTGTAAATTGTTAATATTATGAACTTAAAGTGCCAAATTTCTGTAAGCTTATTTAGTCACAGAACACAAAGCTCTACATGTAGAAAATATGTTAGTGCATACATACATGGATGTCCATACACATACAGAACAGAAAAACTGCTAAATTTGAGTGAAATGTTATAAATTTTTTGTCATTTTTCATGTCACTTTTTTATGGTTACTGTGTTTATACATTTCTATGACATGAAAAAAAAAAAAAAAAAAAAAAAAAAAAGAAAAGAAAAGATTGAAACCAGTTTGGGTTTTTTGAAAGACAAAAAGGTGAAAAAAAAATCCCAACTAATACTGAGGTTCAAACTAAGACTTCCTTTAATTCACATTTTTTCCAATAATATGAATTGAATTTGTCTTTATCTTTCCCAGTTCTAGAAGAAAACATAAACCTGGATATTAACACAGCAGGTTTTGCCTTTGCTTTCCTTACACCGAGTTTAAATTTCAGCACATGGTTAGATCTCTGGAACAAGCTAAGTGAACATACTGCAGTCACTGAAAGAGTGATTAAGTAATTCATGAACTACGGTTTCAAAGAGTGAATGTCTAATTCTCATAATCATCTTAAGTACAAAGAGACAGAAGTCCAGTTTTTGCAGTCTTTTTTTTTTTTTTTTTTTTTGGCAAAGATGCATTCTGTCTTGTAACTTCTTGAAGTACATACACTTAAGAAAGGTAGCATCACAAATGAACAGAGAAAACATCCAGACGTCTGTAATATTTGCTTTATTTACTTGTTTGTTTAAGTCCAACTCCAAATATTCTGTTGACTGGGAACTGTTGGTAATGAAAAAACAAAGTGAGGGGAAAAAAAAAAAAAAAGTGGTTGGCATTATTTTACTCAATAAGTATCTTTCCTGAAGGCAATTCCTATAATACAGTAAAGGATTTTATAGAATCATAGAATAATAGGGGTTGGAAGGAACCTCTGGAGATCATTTGGTCTACCTGCCCTGCCAAAGAAGGACCACCTAGGGTAGGTCACATAGGAATGCATCCAGATGGGTCTTCAAAGTCTCCAGAGAAGGTGACTTCACAGCATCTCTGGGCAACCTGCTCAAGAGCTCCAGTAACCTCATAAAACCCAAGGTTTTCCTTATGCGGAGATAGAACTTCCTGGGTTCCAGTTTATATTGGTTGCCCCTTGTCCTATCACACAACACCACCAAAAAGAGCCTGACCTCTTCTTCTAGACACCCAATCTCCAGATGTTTATATACATTAATAGGCTCCCCTCAATCTTCTGTACAGCAGGCTAAACAGCCACAGATGTCTCAGCCTTTATCTTTATAGATTGTTCTCTCAAGGATGAAAAATCTCAATACTTTTAGTTCAAAAAATCCTAATAAAATAATAAATAAACCAATGATAACTTTCTCAGCATTTTCTATTCACCATAACTATAAGAAATGTGAAAATTATCATGGAATCATAACTTCTTAGAATGATTTGGATTGGAAGAGACTTTCAAGATCATGTAGTTTCAACCTCCATGCCACAGTATGCCTCCACCTAGAGGTTGCTCAAGCCAACCTGCCTTTCAACACTTACAGCCTTGGAATCATCACAACTTCTCTGCCCACCCTCATGGGGAACAGTTTCTTCCTCATGTCTTACTCCAGTTCAGCTTCTTCCAGTTTGCAGTGCCTTAGTGCTTATCTTGTCCTCTGTCTGGCAACTTTTTATCTCATAGGTGTGACACAGATGTGTCACTTCAATGGTCACATTCTTCTCATGCTTCTCTAAAATGTGTTTTGGTGTTGCAGAAAAAATCTTGCTAAGCTCTCCAATTTTTTACACTATTGTAGTATGCTCCTATAAAACTATTATTATCATATTTAATTAAATAATCATAGAATCCACTAAGGTGGAAGTGACTTCTGGAGGTCATCTAGTCCAGGCTTCCTGCAGGAAGCAAGGATATTGTAGAATCAGTGAGGGTTGGAGGGACTACAAGAATCACCTAGTTCTGAACCCTCTGCCATGGACAGGACACCTCGCACTAACTACATCAGGATGTTTAGAGCCTCATCCAACCTGACCTTAAGCACCTCCAGGGATGGGGCTTCCACCACCTCCCTGAGCAACCTGTTCCAGGATCTCCCCACCCTCATGGTGAAGAACATCCTCAACTCTATCAGGCTCCTCAGAACCCCATCAAACCTGACCTTGAATGTCTCCAGGGATGGGGCCTCTGCCACTACCCTGGGCAACCTGTTCCAATGTTCCACCAGTACTCATTATTGTTCAATCTAAATCTGTAATAAAAGTAATAATAACAATGATGATGATGATGATAACATCAACAACATTTAAACTGGAATTTTTTTAAAAAATAAACAAGTATCAGAAGGTTCTACATCTTTGACTTCAGTCTCCAAGTGAAAACTTACATTTGGGGGGTTCTAAAAGAAGGATGGTTTGAAAGTGATGTTAGGACCCATGTAAATTTTACTTATTTACACCAGCAGATCAGTCTTTTGGTTTCATTAAGTCTCAATGCACACCTACAGTAGATTATCCAATGTCCTGCTGAGTTAACAGAATTCTTGGTCGTTTGTGGGACTGCAGGTTTCATGCTCCAGTTTCTATCACTCAGGGTTGCATGTGATGCCCTAATCCAAAAGTGCACATAATTAAGAGGAGTCACCCACCCCTGTCACATATGCCATGTCGAATTTCATAATTCTACAGTGCCCTCAGGCACACAGCAGGGATTACTCTTCAAAACCCCATGTCCTCTATATTCCTGCTTATCTAATAAATACCATCAGTGTTGAATTCTGCTCCAGGCTGCTCTATGTCTCGGTGAGCCAACTTTTCAATGCAAAACCAACATGGCTTTAACAAGAACCAACCCTTCCTAAATAAGGTAGATATTTCCTCCATCCTTTCTGCTGAAAACAGCAGGAAGCATGATGTGGTGGTGCTGCTATTGCTGGTTTTCAAGATGCTCTAAAAATACATAGCCAAAATTTATGGTAAGGAATAGAAAATGGGGGGGGAAAAAAGTGACTTTTCTGATTTTTTTAATTATTATTTAATTGTCATCATTATCATCACCATCTGGAATCCCATGTTTGGTTCCGGGGTCCCCAGTTCAAGAGAGACAGGAAGATGGAGAGACCTGGGGCTGTTTAGCTTGGAGAGGAGAAGGTTAATGAAAGAAAATTGGAGTGAGATGGAGGTTAATCTCCTCTCCTTAGTATCAAGTGATAAGACAAGGGAAATGGTCTCAATTTGCAACAGGGGAGGTTTAGATTGGATCTTAGGAAAAAAATATTTTTCTGAAAGAGTGATCAGGCATTGTAACAATGATGGAGTCACCATCCCTGGAGATGTTAAAAAAACATGTAGATGTGGCACTTCAGGACATAGTTTAGTGGGTAAGGTGGTGTTTGGTCAAGAATTGGCCTTGCTGGTCTTAGAGATGTTTTCCAGTGGAAACAGTTCTATGACTGTATGAATCTCTGACTCCTGTCTCAATGTATTCTATAATCTAATTGTTGTCTGAGGGGCAAAGAAGTCAGAGAGAGTCCACCCTTTTCATTAACCTTATCCTAGATCCTTTGCCCCACTGATCAATACATTTATCCTTTTTTCTCCCAATGACATACTTACAGAAAGCTTTCATAGATTCATGGAATGGTGTGGGTTGGAAGGGACCTTAGTGATTATCTAGTTCCAAACACCCTGCCATGGGCAAGGAAAATTTCCTCTATACCAGATTGCACAAGGCCTTATTCAACCAGGCCTTGACCATGTCCAGAGGGGGGACATCCATGACTTAACCTGAGCAACCTGTTCCAGAGTCTCACCACCCTCACTCTGGAGAATTTCTTCCTAATATCTAGTCTAAATCCTTCTTCTTCCATCATCAAGTCATTCACCCCAGTCCTATCACTTCAAGCCATTGTGAGAAGTCCTTTTTCAACTTTCTTGTAGCCCTCTTCAGGTACTGGAAGGCTGCTCTAAGGTCTCCCTGGAGCCTTTTCTTCCCAGGTTGAAAAGCCCCAACTCCCCCAGTCTGTTGGGAGGTGCTCCAACCCCCTGGTCATCTTTGTTACCTGCTCTGGACTCAGTGCAGCAGTTTCATGTCCTTTTTTGTGTTGGAGGTACCAGAACCAGTTATACTACTCCAGGTGGAGTCAAAGGAGAGTAGAGGGGCAGAACCAGTTCCCACATTTTTCTGGTCTTCCTTCCACCACCCTTGCTATCTTGAACTCAAACTAAGCTTTGGTTTTCATCCATGCCTACCTACGTGGGTGGGCAATCTCATCACACTCCTCCTACCCAACCTGTCCCCACTTCCACCTTCTGTGTACTTCCTTTTTGTGACTTTTTTCTCAGTGTTCATTTCTTCTGACCTTTTCCTGTGCTCGTCTGACAAGAACAGACCAATCTTGTGCCCTGAGGTGCTTGTCCTTGAAGATCAAGCAGCATTTGCATTTGGCAACAGTTCATCTAAAAACTACACGATGTTTGACTCAGAATAGCAACTTTAGCATATTTTTCTTTCTGTGGCAGTAGTCTGGGGCTTTTTGGGTTTTGGATTTTTTTTTTTTTTTATTTTATTTTGGCTGGAAGCTTGATACCTAGCCATCTAATTAAATTTTCCAGGATGTCAGTAGATATCTAAATATTTGTAGACCAAAAATCTTGCCCTCAGCCTTCTATTCCATATTACTGCTTTGAAAACATGGGAAGGAATTTTAAGAGAGTTTTGGTTTTTTTTTTTCCCCAAGTGATGGAGTACATGTAAAAATGAAGGACAGATACACTCTACAGGCATTTACATGCAATTCTAATCCCAGACTGAAATCCAGTTGGTGATTGGAACCTGTACCTAGTTTACCCACAAAAGTAGTACCACTTGCTCTGCAAAGTGAAAACTGGCAGCATTTAAATGTTTAAAATATTCCCAGATCCAAATTTTTATCTCCATTGTGTTTTCTTCTTGGAAAAATCTGAGTTCAAAAATCCATTCACTCAGGGCAGGAAAAGAAAAACCTTCGGAGATACAAAACCTTGAAAATCTTCCCTAAGAGTAAAAAACACAGTTACAACTTCTTGTCTTTCTAACAATATGAGAAAGTTATGGACAGTTTTGGAATCACAGCAGCAAGCTGTGAATGATATATGAAATGAAATAGTCCTGCTGAGTCTACTGCTGTGCTGTTTGCTATGTCCTGTAGGCATCCAGGCACAAGATATTCATACTGGGGGCTGCAGAATAACCACGGTCATGTGAAATTTCAAAGGCAAAAGCAGCCATATGTGTGTGACAAGGGCTTAACTTTCAATATAAAACTCTATTTTCCTTTTAACACTCTTTCCTTTGGATCATCATCCTGCTCCTAGATGAGACTCCATGAAGAAAAAGAGAATTATTCTCCTAAATAAGCTTCTTAGCATGGCAAAGATGCCCTTTACATGTGAAAATTTCTTTTCCCCTTCTCATCACTAGGTAAAACACAAAATTTTGTTTCATGCATGAAGAAAAAAGGAAGCAGCTTGCAAATGTAAAAGAAAGTAGCTTACGAGTGCATGTATTTGCTAAGGTTTCATAGAATGGTAGAGTCACAGAATGGTAGAGTTTGGAAAGGATCTCTGGAGATCATCCAGTGCACCCCCAAGGCTCTTGCCACAAAGATCCTATGGATACTATTGCTCAAAAATCTTGCCTTGCTTTAGTCATTGTGTGGACTTTGGTGCTGTTACATCAGTCATAGAATCATAGAATGGTAGGGGTTGGAAAGGGCCTCTGGAGGTCTCCGAGTCCAAATCCATGCCAAAGCAGGATCACTTAGAGCAGGTTACACAGGAGTGCACCCAGGCTGTTAGGGTGCCAGTACACTGGACCAAGCTAGCCAGAGGTTGCAGTGTCTCATTCTCTGGAGACTTTCAAGGCCCCCCTGGACATGTTCCTGTGCGACCTGCCCTAAGTGATCCTATTCTAGGACATCCATTGCAACCCTGAGCAATGTGTTCCAGTGTTTCACCACTCTTCCTGTAAAGAATTTATTCCTCATATCTAGATTTGATTAAGGACTTTTAAAAGTAATTATATGTAGCTCTGCAGAGAAAAAAAGGGATGAATGCAAAGTCAAACTGTGATCATGGTATCTTCATCTATATTGATGTTTCTTTCTGTATAGATCCCATAAGCAGCATAAACACATTACATTTATTTGCATGTATTTACATTTTTTTACAGTAAGGGTGGTGAGACACTTGAGCACCTCCTCCGTGGAGGTGTTCAAGGCCAGGGTGGATGAGGTCTTGAGAAACCTGGGCTAGTGGAATGTATCTCTGGCCATAACAAGGGGGCTGGAACTGGATCATCTTTAAGATTCTTTCTAAACCAAACTATGAGTATATGAATTCTATGAATAAATATAATTTATTCATGAAGATATTTACATAATCAGTGAAGATCTTTCTATACTTGAAGTCAGTGGACAGTAGGCTGGACATATTGATGCAGAAGACAAAGCTATGGACATTTTATCATTTAGGTAAGTCACACTGCTCGTAATTATGGTGACATGCTGCAAGACTCTACAAGTCTGTCAAAGGAAGAGAAGAAATGGTCTCAGATTGCAACAGGAGATATTTAGGGTGGATATGAGGAGAAAATTCTTGACTGAAACTTCATTATTTCCTTTTGTCCTAATACTTGTTAATAGGGAAAAAACAACAAACACCTCACTACAGCCTTCTTCCTGAGAGGTGTAGACAGTGAGGAAGTGATCACAACCACTTCTCCACACTGAAGAACACCGACTCCCTCATTCACTCCTCAGGAGACCTGCTCTCTTTCACCAGTTGTCCTTCTCTAGACAAGCTCCAGCAACTTAATGTCCTTCTTTGGGTGACAGCCTTCATGTCTGCAAGGTTCTGCTCTCTTCCCTAAGGGAGTACCCACCACTTGCCACATCCAGCCACACTGTGCCTCAATAGCAAGAATGACATTGGTTCTTTGAAATTTCTTCATTTGCACAAAAAAGTTTTTTTTTTCACTCATGCGAAAAAAAACAAGGAAGAAAAAAAGAAGGAAAAAAAGGGGGAAAAAAGAAGAAAAAAGAAGGAAAAAAAAGAATAAAAAAAGACAAAAAAGAAGAAAAAGAAGAGGAAAAAATTAAAAAAAAACAAAAAGAAGAAAAAAGAAAAGAAAGAAAAAAAGAAGAAAAAGAAGAAAAAGAAGAAAAAAGAAAAGAAGGGGGAAAAAAGAAAAAAGTCAAAAAAAGGAAAAAAAAAAAGAAAAAAAAGAAAAAAGAAAAAAAAAAGAAACAAAAAGAAGACAAAAAAGGAGAAACAAAAGGGAAAAAAAAGTATGAAGACCTGTTAGACCTGTTCTGTACTTTTGGCTAAAAATAAGTTCAGATTCTCTGTGATAATTATGGAGGATTTAGGAATGTATAGAGGACAAGTGTAAAGTCAAGCATAGGCTTCCCCAGTCATAAAGCCTCCCTAATCTGGTAACTATTACTACTTGTATTACCTGTCAGAAAGATCACTGCATAATCTACTGTAGAAATCTCTGAGATGGGAGAACTTTCTTCTAATCAACATCTCCATGAAGACACTACCAAGCAGCAGATGAATTATGCATGTCTCCTGCTTTTACCAAAGAAAAGATTAAAGAGGTCATACTAAAGCACAGTTTTAAAACCTACTGCATTGTGTAAAACTTTTTATTCCTGAATCTGCTTACTTTTTCCTTTCTTGTTTAAAATTTTATCCCACCCGAAAATCCAACAATTTTCAATGAACTAGAAATTAAATCAGCAATCCCTACTGACCACCTGCCTAATAGCTTCAGTTTCCACTTCTCATCACTGTCAATGTGGAACTTTGGGTTTTGTTGATATGGTTGTGCCATGACAGTGCTGTCAAAACCTGTACATGTTCTTCTGAAGTAATAAATGGTCTTAACAAGCTGAAGCACTTAATTTTTTAATGAAACCTAATTAAAAAAGGCAATGAAACAGGCTGCCCAGGGAAGTGGTGGAGTCAACATCCCTGGAAATGTTAAAAACGTGTAGACATGGCGCTTGGGGACATGGTTTAATGGCCATGGTGAGTGTTACATCAATGGTTGGTGTCAATGAACTTAAAGATCTCTTCCAAACAAAACAATTCCATGTTTCCAGCATCTGAAGGACGCCTACAGGAAGGTTGGAGAGGGACTGTTTACAAGGTCTTGTAATGACAGGACAAGGGGCAATGGGTTTAAACTGGTAGAGGGAAGTTTTAGATTGGATTTTAGGAGGAAATTCTTTCCAGTGAGGGTGGAGAGACACTGTAATAGTTTGCTTGGGGAGGTTGTGGCTGCTCCCTCCCTGGAGGTGTTCAAGGCCAGGTTGGAGGACAGTGACCTGTACTACTGGGAGGTGTCCCTGTTTATGGCAGGGGGTTGGAACTAGATGATCCTTGAGGTCCCTTCCAACCTTACCATTCTATGATTCTATGTTTTAATGATTCTAATATATCAGGGGAAAAAAAAAAAACAAAAACAAAAAAACCCCACCACCAAAACACACACACACACACACAAATCCAACCAAATAAATACCAAACCAAATGAAAACAAAACCAAACCAACCTATGAAAGTCAGATTATGTTTCTGCTAACTGGAATATTACTATTGTTGTAGAGTAATTGAGTAGATTCAGGAAAAATACCTTAAGGAAAGATATGACTTAATGACCAATAAATCTCTTCAAATGAAGTCTTCAGAAGAAGCAGTCGCGGGTGTGCATTGATGAAAAACTCACCATGAGCTGGCAACGATCCGTGGCATCCTAGAAGGCAATCGTGTGACCAGCAGGTCAAGGAAGGGTATTCTGTCACTCTAGTCTGTTTTCAGGAGACCCCATCTGGAGTACTGCATCCAGCTATGGGACATCCAACACAGCAAGGACATGGACCTGCTGGAGTGGGTTCAGAGGAGGTCATGTAGATGATCAGAGGGCTGCAACACCTTCCCCATGGGGACAGGTTGTGAGAGTTGAGGTTCCTCAGCCTTGAGAAAAGGCGGCTGCAGGGAGACTTTAGAACAACTTTCAGGCACCTGAAGGAGGCTGCAGAAGATCTGGGGAGGGACATGTAGTGTTAGGATGAGAGACAATGGCTTTGAGATGGAAAAGGGAGATTTGGACTGGATTTTAGGAATAAATTCTTGACAGTGGGGGTAATAAGACACTGGAAGATGTTGATCTAGTGGAAAGTGTCTCTGTCCATGCCTGGGGGTTGGAATTAGATGATATCGAAGGTCTCTTCCAACCTAAACTGTTCTATAAACCCATCAATATGTGAATTCACCTGCATTATCTGGAAAACCTTACCTGAAGAAATGTATCTTTTAAAGAATTTAGAAAGAATTTATTCATTAAATACAAACAGAAAAAAATCAAAACAAGCTGTGAGTAAATATGCAACATAAATTAAATGAGCACACATTTGGTAATTTTTAGTAAGAGCTACCTGTTTACTGGTAAGCATTGGATATCTGTGAACTTGAGTCTTCTTTTATTGATGCTACCTAATGAAGAGAGAACTTCTTTGTTTCAAGGAACTGGGTGTCAAGAAGGGTTCACTCTCTTTTCAACTAGTTTCAGCCCTCTGACACCCTCACAACAAGGTTTCCTTTTCTGATCTGGGGTGGAACTTCCTGTGTTCCAGTTTGTACCCTTGCTCTATCATTGACCACCACTGAAAAGAGCCAAGCCTCTTGGTCTCTACGTTTTAGCTATTGATCACCATTGAGAAGACCTCCTCTTACTCTTCTCCAATCTAAACAGAAACAGGTCTCTCAGTCTTTCTAAGAAATACTTCAGTCTCCTCAGTATCTTTGTGGTCCTCTGTTGGACTGTCTCCAGTAGTTCCCTCTCCCTCTTGAACTGGGGAGCCCAGAACTGAACACAATATTCCAGATGTGGTCTTGGCAGAATAGAAGGGGAGGAGAACCTCTCTTCACCTGCTGAGCACACTCTTTTTAATGCAACCTTAATGAACCTGATGTTTGTCTTGAATATGAATGTTAAGTAAAAGAACAAGGACATGAAGTACAGATGTTTTAAAAGATACAGTATCTCATTTTATTTTGTATTTATAGAATAGGAGAGTTCTTGAGGTTGGAAGTGACCTCTGAGATCATCAAATCCTATATCCAACCACTTGCCTAGAGGTCACAATCCCATCCCTACTGCTAAACCGTATTCCTCAGCACCACATCTACATGTCTTTCAATATCTTCAAGGGTGATGACTCCACCGTGTTCCTGGGTAGCCTTTTCCAATGCCTGATAACCATTTCTGTGAAAAAAAATGTTCCTAATCATAGAATGGTAATGTTGGAAGGGACCTCAAAGACCATCTGGTTCCAGTCCCCTGCCATAGACAGGGACATCTCCAACTAGTACCAGTCACTCAAGGCCTCATCCAACCTGGTCTTGAACACCTCCAGGGAGGGAGCAGCCACAACCTCCCTGGGCAACCTGTCCCAGTACCTCACCACCCTCACTGGAAAGAACTTCCTCTTCAGATCCAGTCTAAATCTTCCCTCTGCCAGTTTAAACCCATTGCCCCTTGTCCTGTCATTGCAAGACCTTGTCAATAGTCCTTCCCCAGCCTTCCTGTAGGTCACCTCCAGATACTGGAAGGCTACTATAAAGTCTCCTTGAAACCTTCTCTTCTCCAGGCTGAAAAGCCCCAACTCTCTCAGTCTGTCTTCATAGCAGAGCTGCTCCAGCCCTCTGAGCATCTTCTGGCCCCCCTCCGGACCAGCTCCAACGCTTCAATGTCCTAATACCTAACTTGAACCTCTCCTGTCACAACTTGAGGCCACTTCCTCTCATCCTGTAAATTCACCACTTAGTTGCTTTCCTTTGGACATGCTCCAGCACTTCAATATTCTATTTAATTTGAACCTATGAACCTCCTTTCCCCAGTTTCCCCTTCTCTGCTGGGGAGTTGTCATTCAGAGATAGTGTAATTCCAGTAGATTAGCCCCAGACCTGGGCTAAAGGCAAACAGCAGCTCTGTCTGTATGTTTGTGACAATGTCTAGTTTTGTAATAACTAATATATCTTTTAAAGCTCATCTAATAAATAAGTGCAAATAAGTAAGTGCTTTGAGCTTGTTTGCATGGCAGTTGACCTTTTAAAATGCTGATAAAGTGACATATCTTGAGTAAACAATTCTAAATAAGTTGGCTATTTTCAACATTCTTTTCTTTCATGTAAACAGCACTAAGAATGCACATAGAACATTGTCATTACTGGCATTTGTAGGAAATGCTTAAGAATATGAAAACAAGATTGCATGAAGTGTTACATCAATGTGTTTTATATTTGCCAACAGGAAACTTGACATTTACATTGGTTAGGTTTGAAGAACAGACAGAAATAAACACTAAAAATCATCACATTTTACATTATTACAGCCCAGTACATATCATTAAGCAAGATTTTGCTGGCTTGTTTGTTTGCTGCTACTTTGCTTTCCAGACTGTAGGAGAAAGCAGGGAGAAAATTTTCTCAACTACTTCATCTCTGTTTTGCAAACTGAATGTTTGAGATGAGTAGATCTTTCAAAAGAAAATGCTGTATGATGAAGATAAGTGAGCTTACAGTTCAGACAAAGAACTTTTTAAGAGATTGTCATGATATAGGACTGGGTCAGCCACTAAGCAAGTGACAGAGGCTCTTTGTGAATACCCTTGCAGTCCCACTGGGAAAAGGAAGGGGAGAAGGGAGAGAAACTGATGGGCAGGGAAAGAAACTTGACAGATGGAATGGAAATAATAACACTGAAATGAAATTAAACGGAGAGAAATAGATACAAAGTAATATGGAACCCAAGCCCTGGTGCTAAGTAGTCACCATTGTCACCACTGATGCTGTGGCAGAAGTTCCAGACTGGATTCAGCAGCAGATTGGAACAGATTCAGCAGCTGTATTGTGGAACCAGACTGCAGAACTCATCAATTTGAATCAAAGGCAGAACAGAGTCATCTTTGGATACCAGTCATTGAAGAAGAGACTTGACTCTGGTGACCCCTTAGCTTTACACCGAAGATGGTGTCCACAGGGTGGAATCCCTTCTTTTCATGTATTTCAGTATCTGAAGTGGAACTACAGGAAGGCTGGAGAGGAACTGCTTAGAAGGTCCTGTGGAGGTAGGACAAAAGGCCAGTTTGAAACTGAAGCAGGGTAGATTTAGGTTAGACATTAGGAAGAAACTTTTTAGAATGACACTGGCAAAATATTGAAACATTTTTTTCAGGGGTATGGGTGAGGTCCCATCCCTAAAGACATTTAAGGTCAGACTTGATGTGGCCCTGGGCAGCCTGATCTAGCTGGAGATGTCCCTGCCCACTACAGGGGGATTGGACAAGATGGCCTTTGAGGATCCCTTCCAGCTCAATGCAGTCTGTGAATCTGCGAATGTGTTGCTTGAAATCAAACCTGTTATCTTAATAAATTGATTTGTAGCTAACAAATACAAAACCACAGCTACTCAAGGCTACTATTCTTAATTTCAGAGCTTTTCTTCTTTCCCTGTAGGCATTTTATTTCCCATTTCAGGGTCTGTTTCTGAATTTTTTTTTTGTCAACACTTAGAAACTGTGAAGGTCTCTGTTGAGATCAAAATGACTGCAGGCATATGGTAGTCTTTAAAATTGCCTAACAATTTCTTTCTCACTATACTTTCATACTATACCCTAATCACAAGCAGCACTGTTTAATTTTTTTTTTTTTTTTTTTTTGGTGAGATTTGCTGCTGATTAGGGCTTTTCAGCATCAGACTTCCTCCTACTGCCATGAATTAACATTGCTGTATATGACACCATCCTGTGTAACAGGACTATAAGGTCAAATTACTTTAAAAATGAACTTTTCTGGAAAAGAAGTCTGTTATTACAGTTCCACATGGAACAACTCTTAGGAAGGTTTTCACTCTTAATCAAACCCTTTTCAGAAATGGATGATTTGAGCTTCAAAATCTACTGTGTGATGAAATTGCTTAGATAGAGACATTTAGAAACCTATTAAAACTAATAAGTGTGTGTGTAAATCTGAAGTACTTACTGTGTTTGTTCAAGATATGCCTGATAGATCTAAAGCAGGAGTCTTATTTAATTTTCATGCATTAGAGGCAGAAAGAAATGCAGACATTCAGTTTACTTACAATTCAATATCCTTACAATACTTGAAATAAATAATTCCAAAATATCTCTGTCCCAGTAGAATCCTGGCAGTGAATAACACCTCTTGGCTACATTTTGGTTTAGAATGTTGAAATTAAGAACTTTGCAGTGTTCATCAAAATTAATTGAGTGTTCACATGCAAAATAATGCTTCTGTTACAATAGCTCTACAACTTGCATACACCATAGGTAAAGTAGCCTTTAGGAGTTTACCTGTGGACAGGAAACTTGGTTTCCTTATGTACCCTTTGGAGCACAACTTAGTTGTCTCATTTCATTAACTAATTTCAGAGCAATAACAACAAATTTCCCCAGAACCTCAAGTAAAAACTCCTAATATTAAAATATCAAACCCAAAAAGCCTCTAAACTCTGAAGAACTGTTCTTAGTTGTATGCCTGTCAACATACAGAAGTTAGATCAGACTTTATTACATAAAACAGTGAAACTATTGTTTAGGTATCTTGATAATCACAGACTACCATATTTTGACTCATTGTATTCAGGCATTAATAACACAAAGAAATAAAAGGAAAAGAAGAAAGCCACCTTTGATGATATTTCATTCACTCTTAAGTAAGATAAAGGAGTGTTCTCAAACAGTTATTACAGAGCAATCAGCACATTGTTAATCACCATACTTATCTCGGGATGTGAGCAAACCTAAAATTAGTTTTCACTTATGAATTTCTGGAAGGAGTCAAAGCAATAATGTAAGGAGTGGAAAAAGATCACAATATGATTTGAAATATTAAGAGCAAATTCGATATTGAGTTAGAACTTCATGTCTTTTTCTTGCCTTATGACATTCAGTTGTTGTAACTGAAATTAAAAAAAAAAAAAAAAGGCAGGCATATGAATGATTTTTCTTTTGTTTCCTTTAATTTTCCTCTCTGATTCTCTAGAACAATGCTATGAGTTTGGCTTGACTTATCTTGGCTTATCCCATGTTATTGATCAGTTCTTTGACATTTGACCCAATCTTTTTGACCCTGTGCTTTATCCCATGCACTTGAAGAGGGTTCCTGTAGAAAAAAAACATTCCATGGGCTGGAGTTCAACTGCAGACTGCATTTGGACATAGTTAACTCCTCCTCAGCCTCACTGATATTAATCAGACTTTTCAACATCTGCTGCAGGAGGACCTTCACCCAGGCACACATTTTGAGCATAAACCATATCAAGGAGAAAGATCTGGCCTGTTGGGTAGCTGCTCCCTTCAGCAGGTACATCTGAATGAAGGCATCACCTATTCTTAGGGTAGATGGTGCAGAGATCCCAGCTGGAGCTGCACCTATAGCTCTCATACAAAAGTCGACCCTTCTACTTTGAGTGTCAGGTTGGATGAGAGCACTTAATCTGTTCAGGTATCACAGACTGATGCCTGGTTGTTCAGTTAGTGGACTTCAAGCTTCTCCATTCTGACAGTGGAATGTCTCTGCACTGTCGTGAGGTTTCCTCAGCTCAGACACCTCACCTTGTATGCCACGCTCCTGTACCAGAGCTGATCACTTTGGTGAAAGACTGATGGTGGTGCTTACACCTTTTAAAATATTTTCTAATTAATTGTCAAATAAGACAGATCACAGAACAGTAGAATTATAAAGTGGTTTTGGTTGGAAGGGACTTTCAAGATCCTATAGTTTCAATCACCTGTCACGACCAGGGACATCTCCACCTACACCAGCTCGATCGAGGCCCCAGGCAAATTTGCTTTTGACACTTCCAGGCTTAGAACCTCCACAACTTTTCTGGGCAACCTGTTCCTGTGTCTGACCACCCTCATGGATAAGAATTTCTTCCTCATGTCTCATCTCAGTCCGTCTTCTTCCAGTCTGAAGCCATTCCTTCTCATCCTGTCACTCCATGCCTTTGTCAAAAATCCCTCCCCAGCTTTCCTGGAGCTCCCTTAAAGCGTTGGAAAGCTGCTAGGAGGTCTCCCTGAAGCCTTCTCATCTCCAGGTTTAGCAACACCAAATCTCTCAGCCTGTCATCGTCATTACCCTCCTTTTACTGTGAAATTGCCTTTCCTTCTTATTTCCAGATTTGCCAGGTAGCATTTGAATAAACTGCTCTCATATGACCATTATAACTGCAGCCATAAATACCTTCTGCTGAAGCTGGAAAGAGCTGTATTACAGAAGCCAATAAACTGACTCCTTACAGTTAAGAACTCCTTTACCACTTCATATGCCCTCCCAAAAGGCTGCAGTGCAGAAGAAAATTAGGAGTCAAGTCTTTAAAATTTTTATTAGTGTACATTTGGAAAGAATTTCTGAGGTTAATGTGTTCTTTGTACTGTAGGCATTTTCAGCAACCAAAAGAATATAGAATACTTTTGTACTGAAAAGCACACAAATAGGAATCTTTCATGTTAAAACTTTTGTCCACCTCAATATGCCAATTACTGGAGTATTATTCCAGCTTGTCCACTTCTCCAGATTGCCAACCTAACTCTGCTGACATTCTATTATCTTCTGTATTTTTTTTTTCATTAGACATTTCTCACATGTGAACTATGTCTTCTAATTTTCCCTTCTCATTTTCTCATCTACTAATTTTCAGAAGTTTTCACATTTATTCAAAGAATTGTTGATTATCAGCTAGCTGAAGATGAGCCAATGTGTGCTTAGGTTGCCAAGAAGACAAACACCATCCTGGCCTGTCAAATGTTTAGCATATACTGAGAAATTTATGCTTGAAAGTAGTTCATCTAAAGAGGATGTAGGCATTAAGCAGGACTATGAACCTTCTTGTACCCATTAGCTCAGGTGATCAAAAAATCCAACACCATCCAGGCCTGGATCAGGAATAGTGTGACAAACAGGACTAGGGAAGTGACTGACCCTCTGTAGTCAGCACTGGTGAGGCTACATTGTGAGTCCTGAGTTCAGTTTTGGGGCCCTCACTAGAAAAAAAGAACATTTTGTTGATGGAATCATTAGACCATGGCCATTAAACCATGTCTTAAAGTGCCATGTATACACATTTCTTGAACTGATCTGTATCTTGGGGTTTTTTTCCTACCACACTATCTTCTTCATTCACACCATCAGTCATAACACTGGGTCCAGAGAATGTGCACAGAGCTGGCAAAGGTTCAGGAGAACAAGTCTTGTGAGCAGCAGTTGAGGGAAATGGAGTAGTTTAGCTCTGGAGAAGAGGAGGCTGAGGAGAGACCTTCATATACAAAGTAAAATTAAGAATATATTTTCCTTTGTTTTACTGTGTGCATTTTCTTCCATCTTTAGGGTCTGTGTGTGAATTACAGAATGCTAGGAGTTGTAAGTGACCTCTGGAGATCGTCTGCTCTAACTAGATGGACTTACAGCTTATTATTTCCTTTAGGATTCTTTCCACCCAAAATGTCTGTTACTGCTAAAACTGAACATTCAAAGCACTGACATTAAGCCATAAAAAAACAATTTTCATGGAGAGCTATTGAAGTGTTTCCAAAGCAGCACTTTTGTATCAGATAGACCTCGGGGTATTTGTGATTTGTAAGGAGGGAAAAAAAATAGTCCAACCCAGCATAGTTGATAGTATGGATTTTTTCCTCACTGTTGATAACAGAATTATGATTCCTATCATCCAGTGTTCTTCCTGGGGGGAACTGTACTTCCTTCACTCTGCCCTAAGTTAAAGGAAGCCACAGGAAATTTCTTTCAAGGTAGGGATATTGTTTTCAGGCATGAATAGCCATGAAATGCAACTTTTTTACAAAGTGCAATGTAATTTAAGCTCAACCATGACTCCTTTTTGCTGTATTTGTCAATACTGAACTCATATAGTAAATCAATTGCTTTTCTCTACTAATTAACTAATCACTTTGACAGCATTCAGTAGCTTCCCCCCCCCCTTTTTTTTTTTCTTTATGTTATTGCCATGGGTGTAAAAATCCTTTAGCCTTAAACTAAATATTTCTCCAACTACTCAAACATAATACAATAGGAAACTTCTCTTTGTAGTAAATAAAGCAAAGAGGACTTCGGGTTTTGGGGTTTTTTTGTTTTGTTTTGTTTTGGTTTTTCCCCCAATCATTTGTTTTTTGAGCAAGTCAGATAATGATATTCTATGAGAACTTGTAATGGCTTGTGAGGCAGATAATTACACTCACTAGGACACTGAATATAATTAATGATTGCCTGTGTGTGGCCCAAAACTTAGCTTTAAGAATAGACCTTTTGGGTCATGTGCATCTATAAAATACATATCATTTAGTACATTACTTTAAGGCAGAAGTATAGGATTAAGTGATAATAGCAATCCTAAATGAAGTATATAGTAAAAATTCTGGAAAATAAAAAGAGGCTGCAAAATAAAGAACCGCTTCTGCACTTACATCTTCATTACATTTTAGTGCCTTTAAAACCTTTTAAAGAGGTTTCCAGTGAATGAGGAGGCAATTTATAGATTCAGAGTTCACAGGCTGCATCAGGTTGGAAGAGAACTTCAAAGGTCATCTTGTCCAACCCACCCTGCAGTGAGCAGAGTCACCTCCAACTAGATCAGGCTGCCCAAGCACATATCAAGTCTGATCTTGAATATCTCCAGGAACAGAACCTCAACCATATCTCTGCGCAATCTGTTCCAGTATTTTACCACTCTAATTGTGAAGAACTTCCTCCTGATGCCCAGTCTAAATCTACCCTGTTCCAATTTCAAACCATTATCTCTTGTCTTGCTACTACAAGCCCTTGTCAAAAGTCCCTCTGCAGCCTTCCTGAACTCTCTGGGTATTGACATATAGTTATAAGCTCTCCCTGGAGCCTTCTCTTCTCCAGATGAAACAGCCCAAATTCTTGCAGCCCGTTTCTATAGGAGAGATGCTGCAGCCCACTGATCATCTTTGTGGTCTCCTCCAGACCCACTCCAGCAGCTCCACATCCTTCTTGTGTTGGGGGTTTCATAGCTGGGTACAGTACTCTGGGTCAAGTCTCACCAGTACAGCACAGAAGGGCAGAATCACTTCTCTCAACCTGCTGCCCACATCTCTCTTGATGCAACCCAGGATGTCATTGGCTTTCTGGGCTATAAGTGCCCATTGATGGTTTGCATCCAGCTAATTTACACCTAATCTCATCCTAAACAGCTAAACTGGATGGCTGGATTGACTCCAAAACTTGTGGTAATTCTGGACTCAAACTATCTTAGGTCCTGGGAATGGTCTCACAAACAATTTTATGATAGCACTGCTTTGCTCAAGTGTTCAGAAAAGTCGAGATTCAGAATTCTGTGCCAAGTGTAAAGCAGATCTACAGAAGGCTCCATGGAGACATTCTCCTATAAGGACAGGCTGAGAGAGTTCAGCTTGTTCAACCTGGAGAAGAGAGGGCTCCAGAAGACTTTCTAGCAGGCTTTCAGTACTTGAAGGGGTCCTCCATGACAGTTGCAGAGGGAGTTTTGACAAAGGTGGGGAAAGATAGCATGAAGTGTAATGATTTCAAACTGGAAGATGCTGGATTTAGATGAGACATGAGGAAGAAATTCTTCCTCACAAGGGTGGTGAGGCACTGTAACAGGTTGTCCATAGATGTTGGTGAAGCTCCAAACCTGGAAGTGTTCAAAGACAGGCTGTATGGAGCCTTGAACAAGCCCTCTCATGGCATTGGTGTTGGAGCTAAATGATCTCGAAGTTCCCTTCCAGCCCAAACCATTCTGTATTTCTATGATAACTAAGTAAAGAAAAATAAAGCTGCAAATTGAAGCACCAAAATTGGGTACCTCATGACCACACAATACATGCAGTAGATCAATCTGTTCTAATTACCAACACAAGATGATATTCTTTGATAAAAGTATTTGAAAGCCATAGTTTTGTTTATTTAATCTTCTTTCCCTAGAAAGTTTTTAGAGGTTATTCCCTTACTGGAGCAAAATTCCCTTGTCTTAAGCTCTGAATTTCACAATTCGAATGAAAAACTGGGGTTTTGTTTTGTTTTGTTTTGTTTTTGCCTACTCCTTAGTAGAAGGAGCTGTTGAAAGACTTGGTTTCTGCTGATTCACCAGTGTCCACCTCAGCACTTTCAGCCTCCAGGGCAAGCTGTTGGTCTTAATCATAAATTGACTACATGAGGAAGAATAATTAAAGAGCAAACTGTAATTATGAGTAACATCCAAAGGGAGTAAAACTAACATTTAGTTTGGTTTCCTACTAGTGCATTTAGGATTAACTATAAACAGCCTTCCTAAACTTGGTTGAATAGTTCATTAAATGTTTTTTTTCCTCTTAAACAGAGTGAGAAGCTTGACTTTTAGAACTATATCCTTTGTTGAGGGTTTATTTTTCTCTTTTTTTCTTACTACTTTGTGGGCTTCAATGGGTTTCCTTTTCCTGGGAGTGGTAGTTAAAAAAGATAGAGAAAAAGAATCCATAGCATATCTTTAGGGGGCAGTGCTTTTTTACTTTCTTTTTATTACCATTCCTCCTACATCCCTAAAGTAATTAGTGGTATGTCAAATGCTCTATGATTACACCTGCCTGAGAAATAGTGATATCCCCTTGTTGGGGGTGGTTCTTAGCAATTAGGAGCTTTGTTAATTTCCCTTCAGTTGACTGGTTTATGAAATCTGGATCACATGATTGCCACTACAATTTATAGGGGATATCAGTGTAGGAATAATTAGTTTCTTTGTAATGTATGATGAGTCAGATTGAGATTTATTCTGGTGTGTTTTCTCATGTGCCATCCTAATCTTGTCAGCTGTGGCTAAGGTGTGACAGCAAAATTAGGCCGAATGAAGCAGTGTGCATTTGCTGCAGTATGAAGTCATCAAATCATGGAATTGTTTTGATTGAAAAAGATCTTTAAGTTCTTCCAGTCCAACCATTATCTAACTCTACCAAACCTAGTGTTAAATAAACCATGTCTACCAACATCACATCTCTGTGGCTTTGAAACACCTCCAGGATGGGGATTCAAACACCTCCAGGGGTGGGAAATCAAACACTTCTCTGAGCAGCCTGTTCCAATCTTTGAGAACCCTTCAGTCAAGAAGTTCCTTCTAATGTGTTGGAAAAGACCTATAAGATCAACAAGTCCAACCATCAACCCAACATCACTGTGCCCACTAAAACATGTACTGAAGTTTCACATCTACACATTTTTTGAACACCTCTAGGGATGGTGAATCCATCACCTCCCTGGGCAGCCTGTTCCAATGCCCGATCATGCTTTCAGTGAAGAAGTTTTTCCTAATATCCAATCTAAGCCTCCCCTGGGACAATTTCAAGCCATTTCCTCTCACTCTATCACCTGATACTAGGAAGAAGAGACTGACCTCCATTTCACTGAAACCACTTTTCAGAGAGTTATAGGGAGTAATGAGATCTCCCCTGAACCTTTTCTTCTCCAGACTAAACAATCCCAGTTCACTCAGCTGCTCCTCACCAGACTTGTTCTCCAGACCCTTCACCAGCTTTGTTGTCCTTCTGTGGATCTGCTTCAGCACCTCTCGTCTTTCTTGTAGTGAGTGCCTGAAAACAGAACCCAGTACTCAACATGCAGCCTCCCCAGTGCCTAGTACAGGGGCACAATCATATACTTGGTCCTTCTGGTAACACCATTACTGATCCAAACTAGGATGTTGTTGGCCTTCTTGACCACCTGGGTACACGCTGGGTCTTGTTGAGTCAGCCATCCCGAGGCTCTGCTGAGAATTTTCCTGCCCAAAGCCTGGAGCATTGTATGGGGTTGTTGTGACCCAAGTGCAGGACTCAGAACTAATATCTTAAACATCTTTGTTTATTCCATTCAGCGCTCTCCATCCTAGAATATTCTTTTAGTTGAAAAAATAATTGTTATTGATGCAACTGATGAACAGCAAATAACAGTCTAGGCTAGGTGCAGAGACTTATAATTAATACATATAAGATGTAAACTTGTTTTCACATCCTAGGTGATGTTTACTTCATTTTATTTATTTATTTATTTTTAATTTTGTTGTCCATAAATTCTATTCTGTGCAGTTATTGTCAATTTTATGCAATTGTCAATTTTATGCAATGCTGTATACTAAAACTCCATTCTTCATCTTGGTCCTCTTAGAAAAACATCATATTCATTTGAGGTAGGTTTTAAGCATCTTTAAACTGATGGAGATATTTTAGAAGTACAAACTCTGATTAATAATGAGAAAACTGTTTTAAATGTCATCTTCTTCCACTGCCCATTAAAGTGCAATGATTGCTATTAAGGCTTATTAGATAATTCTATCAATCTATATACCTCATTTACATAAAAACATGTTAAATGGATATCCAAGAATCAAGAAAATCCAAGAATTAAGAAAATGAAGGGCTTATCTGTTTCTCATTTTACAATATATAAAGAACATAGGCTACTGCTAAAGCTATATGGTGCCAAACTCCAACTAACTACTTGTCAGGATCTGCTCTACATTGCAAAGTACATTTTGTCTAGAGTCCCATGTGATATGTCTTGTGCAAGTGTGGAGATCAGGTTGGACTCTTATTATGAGAAAGAGCTGTTTTAGAGAGTTTTCTCCAGTCTGAAGCAATTTATGCCTCAGAAGTCAGAAGGGAAATGAACTTATGTCATTGTTATACCAGGAAGTCTAAGTCCCACAGAGACTGAGTAGCTCTTCAGATAGGATTCTACCACCTAGCTAAATGCAAACATTGTCAACTTTCTAATTTGACAGATGATGGAGAGAGAGAAAAAATCATTGTGGAAAAAAAGACAATAATCAAGAAATTAATACTGAACCTCATCTCAAACCTCCAGCAGGAAGAAAGATGTTGAAGCTTGCTTTTTTTTTTTTTTTTTTTTTTTG
>VWZE01013811.1:40246-52941 GCA_013396675.1 Eubucco bourcierii | reverse complement strand
GTTTGGAAATTTATACACACAGGGAACAGGCAAAACTGGAACACTTTAAGATGTAACCAGCAAACACAAACATTATCCGGAAGAGAAATTCTTGTGGTCACTATACCACTTGCAGTTAGTTATCCTGCGTATCCACTAGATGGAGGCAGGAAACTCCTTTCTGCTTATGGCAGAAGGCAATCAGTGAATTACAAGAGACTTTAAGAATTTACTCACAAAATATTATCAGACAGGACCCAAAGCACATGGAGGGGTTGCTGTCGGTGGTCTCAAAGCCATTAGAGGCTTTGGAGTTTTCCCAGGCTCTCTTCTCAGGAAACTGGGAGTCTGGCACAGTCTCTGACCTGGTTCCTCTTGACTCCCAACTCAGCAGAAGACTTGCAGAAGCGCAGGCAGGATGCAATGCCATGTGCAGGCTTGACAAAATGTCACACCGGCCATGCAGGCTGATCGCATGTGTCTGGTTAGAGGCTAATTGGAATATTTTTTTACTGCGAGAAATTAAATCCTTAGCTGTGAGAAGAAAGGAAAACAATTACAGTAACCTCTATCACTCATTCTCCTGCTGAGAAGCGCAGCTAGTCAAAATATAGATCAGACACTCGCTTCTCACACATTTCTGAGTTAGTTCTCAGTTGTTCTGCACCTTTCACTCCAGCGGTCTGTGGCTGCTTTCTACCTTAACTGTAATCCGACCTAACCCTTTATTTCTTCTAACCTCCTTGTTGTCTTTTTGACATCTCACCTCAGCTCTTTCCAGATTTATCATGTGAGATATACAGGGATTGATCTGGTTATTTCTGAAGGGAGGGAAAACAGGATGAAAGAGGTGAGGAGGTTTGGGTAGGGAGCCTCCTGGCAATCTGATTGTTTTGGAGGGAATTTTGTGTTTCTGTGCTACTTTTAAATTGTATATAACTGTTTATTGTGTATGTATTTGTTTGTAAGTTGTGCTAAGCTGTAAATATAACTTCATTGTTTAATGTCCAGACATCTGAGTCTAGTCTGGGTGATTTCATTGTTGGGGGTGGGGGGGGCAGGTAACTCCCAAACCATCACAGAATGCAGGCATTTAGAGCCTGTTCCTGGTAGTGGAGTTCCAGACATTTCAGGATGTAATGAGGCAACATCAGGCATGAATACAATGGCAGAGAGCATATTTTGTTACCTGCTCATTCCTTTTTATCAATAAAACCCTAGGCTAATGGGCCGTTTGACATAGATTAGCCACTCAGGGTGGCACTTTGCCAAGTTTGACCACATCAGGTTAAACCATAGGCTTTTATTTTCCTTTCCCACAGTTGCTTACCCCAGTGCAGAAGGAGAGGGAGCAGGAAAACATGTCTGGACTCAGTGGCCCCAGGTTCTTTCTCCTCTTTCCTGTGGTTGCTTCTCCCCATAGCAGAAGGGGGAAGAGCAGAAAAACATCTGGGCAAGCCAGAACATGCATAAACCTATTTTGGCCTATTTAGACCTACCATGACAAATTCAGAGCAATGATAAACAAATTGTTTTCATAGAATCATAGACTGGTTTGGGCTGGAAAGGACCTTCAAGTTAACTTAGTTCCACCCTCCCTGCTATGGGCAGGGACATCTACCACTAGACCAGGTTGCTCAAGGCCTTGGTGGGTTTTCTGTTCTTCTGGTTTGAATTTCAAAAGTTACCCCCCCACACCCCAATGACTTTTCTGTATGAATTTTGCAGCAATTACATATTTTATATTTTGAATGAGCTACCATAGATACCCCAGGGATAGATTAGTCTCTTCCAGCATGAGTTATTTCTCTAATTTTAATGAATGTTATGTTCCTCTTGGACATTCTTTTCCTGGCAGCTCCTCATAATTCCAGAAGATTTAAGATGAAGGAAACTGCACAGGTTTAGTTTTTTTGTTGTTTTGGGGTTTTTTTTATTTGTTTGGTTTTTTTGTTTTTTCCCCTTGGCCATTTTCAGTTGTTTGCCTCACACAGAGGTGATATAATTTCCACTGGATTTATCTTTTATTTGCTCTCCTCAGATGTCCTGTAAGGTCACAGCACATTTAAAAAGGCTTTTACTTTTCAACTGAGAAGTAGCTGACTTCCAATGATAAATGAGCTGATTCTTCTGTCAGGAACCTGTAACACGCTTATATACTTTGCAAAGTGCTTTGGTTTCTTATAGCTAAAAGGTTAAACGATGTCAGTTGTTATTATTATGTTATCAATAATTTATTCTCCTTTTCATACGTGTGCACCAATGGGAATATATACTCTGAAGTGTTGGATGTTGATCTCTAAACGCCTTTTACTACAATGGGGGCAGAAGGTCTTGGAAAGTATCAAATTGGCAAGAAACTGCAACTAAAATGGTAGGGGGAAAAAAGAGCTGAAATAGCCTATTTTGAGGAAAATAATAATAATGTTAACATGTTTTTATTTAAAACAACAAGGCATTTTTGTGTTATCTTTAGAATAAATACAACTTTGATTTGAAACCAAGACCTCTGAATCAATTGCTGTCAAGAGGATCTTTCTGTTGTTGTAAACAACAAAGGCAAAATAAAAAGAATAAATCATAGAATAGTTTGGGTTGGAAGGGACTTTAAAGATCATATAGCTCCAACTCCCCTGCCATGGGCAGGGACACCTCCTACTAGGCTTCAAAAACCTCAAAAATATGTTATGTATGCATATGCATACGTGCATATATATGCACAGAGGTATTCTATATGTACATTCAAACACACATATCAGAAAACTGAAGATTACTGTGATAGTTTAGAGGACTGGTGAGTCAGGCTAGTTTTAGCCTTTAAAACTGGTCTTGCCCAATTTCCGTCATAACCATAAGGAAACAAATCTTCACTTTGAGAGTGACAGAGCACTGCAACAGGATGTCCAGAGAAATCTCTATCTCTGGAGGCATTCAAAGTCCATGTACATGTGTTCACACGGGATGTACTCCAGGTCGTCCTGCTATGCTAGGGGTGATGGATTAAATTAATTTCAGAGGTCCTTTTTCACTCTCTAAAAGACCTTGAAAGATGGTTTTAGTGAAGTGGATATTGGTTTCTTCTCCCTATTAACAAGTGACCGGACAAAACTAAATGACCTCAAGTTGTGGTAAGGTAGGATTATGTTGAATATAAGAAGAAACTTCTTGTCTGAAAGGATTCTCATACACACAGACTTCCCAGGGGTGTGGTTGAATTCCCATCTCTCGAGGTGTTTCAGAGCTGCACAGCTATGGTGCTAAGGGACATGTTTTAACCCCAGCCTTGGTACAGCTGGAGATTGGTTGAACTCAATGATCTTAAAAGTCTTTTCCAAACAGAAGAACTCTATGACTCTATGATTCTATATTGCAGAATAAATTACAAAACTGTCAACTAGACTGGAGCACTTCCTGCCTTTGACCTGTGCAGCTTAACATGCATATTTATAGGACCTTGTTCATACTTTCACTTAAATGGCTTGCAACTTCATAAGATTTCTTCTCTTGGTCTAGTATTCAAAGGAAAACAGTCTTAAAACATGCATAAGTAATATGCGTATGAGTATAATCCACAAGTTTTGATCCTACTGTTAAAGAAATTGAGACAAAGTTGTGGGCGTGTCAAATGGATTTTTATATGGCCTTTTGTCAAGGCTTTTAGTTGTTTGCTTGCTGGGTTGGAGCAAACACTTCTTTCTTGCACTGACTTTCCCCTTTTCCATTGTGTTTGTGAAAGCGCAGATTAATCACAGAGGTTGCAATAGAAGTGTCTTTTCATCTCTGAACTGAAATCTATTAAAAGATTCTATTCTTAAGTACCAAAACACTTCTATCCATGTCCCTTGTACATTAGAAGAAGACAAGAGTTGCTGTGGTAATGGATATGAAAATCAACTATCATGTACAGAACGTGTATTGCTTTCAAATATATAAGCATACTGAGAACATAGTCTTCGAGAGTAAATTCCTTCATATTTCTGGCTTAGAAGTTCAAAACCATTTATTAATAAATTTTATAATGTCTCTGACATTACATACAGTTTTCTGGCACAGAAATGGTAAAAATGGTTGAAAAAACAATGTAGTTAGAATAATATGATATGATATGTAGTCATAAAGATTTGTTCAAAAGACTGGAGCATTTCCCCCATGAAGACAGGCTGAAAGAGTTGGAGTTGTTCTGCCTGGAGAAGAGAAGGCCCCAGGGAGACCTTCTAGCAGCCTTCCAGTATTTGAACAGGGTTGTAGGAGAGCTGAGGAGGGACTTTTGACAAAGCCATGGAGTGACAGTGTGAGGGATAATGGTTTCAAATTGGAGGAGGCTGGATTAAGATGAGATATCAGGAAAAAAAGTCTGCCCATGAGGGTGGTGACACACTGGAACAGGTTGCCCAAAGAAATTATGGGGTCTCCAAACCTGGAAGTGTTGAAAGACAGTTTGTCTGGGGCTTTATTCAATCTAGTCTAAGTGAAGGTGTCCCTGCCTATGGCGGAGGGCAGGAATGAGGTATCTTGAAAGTTCCTTCCAGCCCAAATTATTCCATGAATCTACAAATATAACTTGTCAATGCTTAGTCTGGTTCATATTACAGATTATCACATTATTCTGTATAAAAAAATCCAGTATAAAGTGATTTCTTCTAACTATAGGAGAAATCATGCATTTAAGGCAGGAAGATATTTGGATCCTCCCCAGTCTTTCTTACACCCAGAGTAACCATGTCTCTCGCTTTAAACTTTTATATCTGTTAGCTGTAAATTGAAGAATGTGGAATTTCTCCAAGAAGCGTGAAATCAAGTTCTAGTTTTGCAAGTGAACATTTTTCCCCTTGAGCAGAAAATCTAGTGTAGAGCATGCATGGTCAGCACACCAATAACATCATACTCTTCTTTTCTTTTCTTTTCTCTTTTTTTTTTTTTTTTTTTTTTTTTTTTTTTTTTTTCTTCATAAGCAAGGAAGTTGAAACACAAAGGGAAAAAAACCCCTTAATGCATTAAAACTATGATAATTCAGGGCTGGATGAGAAATCTGCATTCTGTCATTAAAAACAAGGTTTCTGCTCTGTGAATCCCTTAAGCTGGATTTTTTTTTTTTTTTTTTTTTTTTTTCCCCAGCATTTGGAAGAATATGTCATCTTTGTTTGTCTGCAAATTGTTGGAGAAATGTTAAAGAGCTGTCTGCTCTTGTCAGAAACCACAGTTGGAGCCTTGCCTGAGGTTTAGAAGGGAGTAACTGATGAACTCAGCATAAGCTTTATTGGCTAGTTGTAGATATCTGTAGGCCAAAGCACTTGGGACATATTTTCCCCTAACTAACAGTCTAGCTGAAGTGAAGTGTTTGCTATGAAAAATTGGATTTCTTCCCATATTGCAATATAAAGGTGAAGAATGATCCACCAGGGCTAAATTTGTACCACACAGGTTACCTCCTGTAACCTGCCTGTAATTTCCATTGTAGATCCAAATTACATTTGTGTCTTTAGCTGCTTAAATACTTCCATCCATTTTTAACAATTATTTGTTTCAATAAAATTATAATATTGATTTAACCACCAAACACACAATGGTAATAAAAGAGTGTTTGGGTCTGGGAACTCCTGTCTAAAGGAGAAAGACAAAAGGAATGCTGTTATCTCCCATTTACAGATAGAGAACAGAAGCACAGAACAATTACTTTGCAAATGCTTTGCTTGAGGAATGTACACATGAAGCAGTGATGCAGAAAGCACAGATAATCCAGCTAGCTCTGAGCAAGGTATCTCTAGAATCACAACTGTTATAAATTTCTCCTGAATGAGACAGCTCTAGAATGAAAAAACATTACAGAAATCTGTTACTTTGCTCAGCTGAGGGAAAAACTGCACAGCAGCAGGGATTAGAGATATGAGCTGTACACAGAGATTGGATACTGCCATGTGGAATTCACGCCAGGTAATCATACATGGTGAACAGCAAGAAGAAATAACTGAACTTAAATCTCACATAGCTATTTCCAGAGCACCATATGATAATGTTACTTCTTAGTCCTTGGATTGTAGTGATTTCTCTTTGTCAAAGGTTAGGGCTGGGCCACACAAGTGACAGAATCTGTCTATGGATACCTCTGCCTTCTCAAAGGGAAGAGAGAGGGAATGAGGGATAGAGGTTTATGATTTGCAAAAGAAAACTAACACTACTTTATAATAAAAATAATAAAAATAAAATTAAATAGGTACAAATAAATAGAAAACAATATGGAATTTGACCCCTGATGGCAATTGGTCACCACTGCCACCAGTGATGCTGTGACAGAAGTCCCAGACTGAACTCAGCAGCAGATGGGAACCAGATTCTGAAACTGGATTGTTGAACTGGATGCAGGAACTCATGGATCAGGACTGAAGGCAAAACAGACAGTCTTCCTCAGACAGGAACCATTGAAGAAGAGACTTGACTCTGGTGACCCCTCGTTTTTACACTGAATATCCTGTCCATGGTCTGGAATCCCTCATTAGTCAGTTGAGGGTCACCTAAACTGTCTGCCCCTGCCCGCAGGTGCAGCCTTTTCCTCTGCAACTCATGATGCCACTCGAGATGGAGCAGTGCCCTTGCTCTGAACTTCAGTCCTTGGCACTAACTCTCCCCATCAAGTTCTCACTGCTAGCAGCAACCTCTGTCTGTGAAGAACTGCCGTGAGCTGCAGAAAGTGCTGACCCTGAGCAGAGACTGAGGTGGGAAGGGAAAACAATGAGTAGAATTAGTGCTGCTCTAGCTCAAACCAGGACATTGTTATTGTATTTTGTTTAATTAAAAAAAAAAAAAAAAAAAAAAAAAAAAAAAGAAAGAAAGAAAGAAGCTGTTTTCAACATCACAAGAGATTCAAAGCAATGAATTTAACAAACAGACATGTGTATTATTCTTATACTAACCAGTCAGGGTCTAACACATATTTTTGGCCTTGGTATTTTTTTGTTTTAGACAGCTCCCTTCTGAGACAATTTATTTTAATAGAAACAGTTCTTGGTTAACTGTTTTGTTTTGTTTTGTTTTGTTTTTTTTCACTGTACCTTGCTTTAGATCATAACCATATCGGGAAGAAATAGAAAAATTCCAAAGTAAATCTTAGGTACTGAGTAATTAAAGAATATTACAGTTCCTACAGATAATGCTTAAAATAAACAGATTTTTACATAAATGAAGGCTGAAACAGATGGGATCTCTCTCCCATTTCATCTAATCTGATGGGTTGTGGCAAAGCTGCTGGAACATTATAAGTACTCAAGGTGAAGCCTCATCAGTTTTGAGAACAGGGGTACAATCACCTCTCTACTCCTGCTGGTCACACCATTCCTAATCCAGACCAGGATGCTGGTGGCCTTGGCCACCTGGGCACACACAGTAGCTCGTCTTCAAATGGCTGTGGACCAACACCCCCAAGTCTTTCTCTAGTGGGTAGTTTCCAGCCACTTTGCCCCAAGCCTGAGCATTTATGCGGTTGTTGTGACCCAAGTGCAGGACCCAGAACTTGGCCTTGTTGAATCTCATGCAATTGGCCTCATCTCATAATCCAGTCTGTCCACATCCCTTTGCAGAGCCTTCCTACTCTCCAGCAGATCAACACTCTCTCTCAATTTAGTGTCACCTGATAACTTACATAGGGTAAAGTCAACCAATGCATCCAGGTCATTGATAAAGGTGTTAAATAGAACTGGTCCCAGTACTGAGCTGTAGGGAATGCCACTTCTGACCAGGTACCAACTGAATGTAACTTCATTCCCTATCATCTTTCAGCCCAGCCAAGCAACCAGTTTTCTATCTGGTAGACTGTTTACCCATCCAAGTCATCAACAGCCAGGAGAATCGTGTGGGAAACGGTGGTGTGGTTTATTCAAAGGTAATAAGGAGGTGGCAACAAATGTGCAAAGGTTCAGTAAAAAACATGAGTAAAAAAAGAAGAGGCTACAGAGTTTTGAGTGGGACAGAATAAATTTTATGCACATGGTGATGTCTGTTATGAAGAGAGATGTTACGTTATGTTTTCAGGGGATTTGGAAATCCTGCTTGAATAAATGTCTGTTCTGTTTGTGCACTTTTTAGTTCTCCTTAATTCTCCTTATTTGTATGAAATTATGAAATCAGTCTTGCTGTTACTGAAATGAATAGGCAATCTGTGTTACTTGGTATAATCGTGACATTAATATATGTAGCCAAAATGTTGATGGATGGTGGTTTTCATCCAAATCTCTTTCCAGCTTCCTGTGCTGTATGTCATTGTGAAAACATGACTGAAACACAGTGAAGATGGGAGGATTATCTTATTAAAACAAACTATTTCCCAAGCATTTCTGTTTCACATTAGAATTATTTGAACTCTTTCAAATTTTGTTGTACAGTTTGGGGTTTGGCTTTGTTTTCTCCCCCAGTCAGTGTTAAGTGAGGAAGAGTTCAATTGCAGAAGGATCAATGTCCTGTTTGTTCCTGACATGAAAGATCCTGGCTCAAGACCTTGGATAAGACAGAGTAGAATGTGAACCAGGAATGAACTTTGACCATGTGATGTATGAGAATAGAGCTATTCATTGCACTCCAATTTCTACTAATGCTTACTGCATTTCTAAGAAAGGAATTGATTTCACTAAAAGCACATGGAAAACATATTTATGGAAACTTCTCAGATGGTTTAGAAATTCACAGAAAAACACAAACAACTTGGCCAAATCTTTATTATATTAAAAAAAACCCACAACAAAACCAAAACAAACAACCAAACAAAAAACCAAAATGAAACAAAACCCCAAAACCAAACAAGCAAAACTACCAAATAAGAAACAAAACTAACAAACTAAACTCATTGTTCAATTTCATGTTAGAAATTCGTTGTGAATAATTGCTGGTCTTAAGCTCTGGAAGATGAATGCTTCATTTGAAGTGCTCTAGCCAGCTTGCTACTTGCTATCTTCTGCGCTCCGCTTTCCAAATCTTTCAGACTCTGCCCCCAAAAGATTCATGTGCCTCTTCTAAGATGTATTAGCGCACAGCTACAGAGGTTTATTAGCTTCTACCAAATCTTTTAACCTCCAGTGGGAGCTGATGTACTTATGATTTCTCTAGCTCACTATGACTTAGGTTTCCAGTGGCAACTATCTTCCCAGCAGATCAGAGTGTCATATATAACCAATTTCTGAATTAACAAAGGAATAGATAAAACAAAATAAAATCAAACCCATGCAGACCACAGAATCTGTTTTGTGATACCTTACTGGTGACCAAAATCTTTACAATTTGTTAAAGAAATAATTATCAGAAGGACGTCTGATATACAGACCTACTTAACAGGCAAGATTTTAGGAATTCAGGTACAATAATTCTTTTAATGTCAACAAATTATTTATTTGAAATATTGCATTATTGAAAATACAAATTAATATTACTAGAATTTAAATAGAATGTATAAACCAATACATTGTATATGCTATGAGCATTAACAACTGTTAATCAAATATTTTTTAGATATATGGAGATATAAACATGCACACTTGTGTCTAAATAGTATTAAGCACAATCACAGAGCTTTAGAGGTTGGAAGGGACCTTCAGAGCTCATCAAGTCCAATCCCCCTACCAAGAGAGCAGGTTGCACAGGAATGCATCCAGGCAGGTTTTGAAAGTCTCCAGAGAAGGAGACTCCACAATCTCTCTGGGTAGCCTGTTCCAGTGCACTGTCACCATCACTGTAAAGAAGTTTCTCCTCATGTTGAGATGAAACCTTCTATGTTCAAGTTTGTAGCTGTTGCTCCTTTTCTTACTGCTGCTGACCACCAAAAATAGATTGGCTCCATCCACTTGATACCCATCCCTCAGATATTTATAGATATTAATCAGATCCCCTCTTAGTCTTCTCCAGACTAAATAGCCCCAGGTCTCTCAGTCTTTGTTTGTAGGGGAGATGCTCATGTACTCCAGTCTTCCTCATGACTCTCCACTGGACTCTTTCCAGCAGGTTTCTTTCTCTCCTGAGCTGGGGAGCCCAAAACTGGGCATAGTATTGCAGGTGTGGTCTCAATACAATGCAACGCTGAGATCTCATGAAAGCTATTTCTTTTACCTTGTTTTCTAGCTTTCTGATATTTTTAACTTTTTTTTTTTTTTTTCATTCTAAAGTGCTGATTAGTGTTGGACACCCAACTGTTAGATGACATTTTCTTTGCAGTTATTGCATTCTAAATGATTCACTCCTCCTTGATGACATAATTTCTAAATTATTATAGTCAATAGCAAGTAGTCCAATCTTCAAGCAATTAATTGGTAAAATAAGTAGAGGATATGTACGGCAGCTAGATTTAGACACTAATGACCCCATTTGTAAAGTAATTTTATCATTTTTAAATGCCAGATTACATCAGTTCTCTTTCAAGAAGAGTACCACACATAACAGAACAGCTTTTTAGCATTTTCCATTGATTTGATGCTTTCATGTATGGTTTTTCTTTTAGTATACATAGATATGTCTGTTTCAAAGTGGTGTTTAGGGTATTACCATTTTTAAATGAGAAAAAATAGAGAGAAAATATATACTTATTAAACTTTTTATTTTTTACTTCCCCTTCATGCAGACATTATTTTAATTTTCTCATTTGTCTTCTATCAAAATTTGACAACAGTGGTTAATTGTTTACAGTTTTCCCTGGAAAATTATTATTAGGCCCTTTAATCTGTAGGCATGTCCAAAGGGGCCAATGTACAATTAATTACTTTCAGTGATGGAGAAATCCATTTTGTTTCCCTCTGAGTCCCATCACACTCAGAGACTGAGATTAAAAGGAGGTTGAAGTGAACTCTACTTTGACTTAGAGTTGCTTCATATTCTTGAAAAACTGGGAGACGAAGGCTAAAACAAAAAAAACCTCTATCAAAATTGTAATGGAAAGGTGATGAACTGAGTATTTTTGGAAGAAAATTCATCCTCTTGTCCTTTCTTTTTATGGTTAAAACACAGTCTCTATGTAACTGGTGAAGGCTTCTTTGTATTGAACTTTTCCTCTAATATCACCAAACTTGGTCACTTGTGCAGTTTTCTAAACTCACCCTTAGTGCAACAGAATAGATATTGAAAACTTGATAACTTTTTGCTGATAAAGAAAACTTAACGACTTCCCAAGAAACTTCTTGTCCATCTTGTCCAGTTAGCTAAACAGCAAGGAACACCTGAAAACACTCTGTAATGGATGCTTTGAAGAAAAGCGCTACAGATTACATCTAAAAGAATCAAAGAATCACTTCCTTTTGATTATTCACCTCACCATAAGTAATTTATTAAGGATTCTTAAGATTTTGCTAATTTCATTTTTGGAAAGGAAAAAAAAAAAAAAAGAAGAAAAAAAAATTAGTTGTCCATAAAGTTGTTTGACTTTGTATTGTTGATCGAAGAATTATAAAAGTTAACATTTCATGATCTCATCTTCTAATTCTTTTCCTGGAGTCTTAAATGGTGTGTTTGTAGGAAAAAGGTCTTGTGAGGAGTAGCTAAGAAATAGAGGTTGAGGGAAATTTTTTTTCACTTTCTACAATTCCCTGAAAAGAGGTTGGAACCAGGTGAGGATTGATCTCTTCCCCTATGCAACAAGCAGCAAGACAAGAGAAAATGACCTCAACGTGCACCAAAGGAGGTTTAGGTTGGATATTGAGATCAATTTCTTTTTGAAAGACTAGTCAGGCATTGGAACAGGCTTCACAGGGAAGTGCTGCAGTCACCATCCCTGAAGGTGCTTTAAAAACCATGTAGACATGGCACTTGGGGACATGGTTTAATGGTCATGGTGACTTGGGGTTGATGGTTGGACTTGATCTTAGAAGTCCTTTCCCAACTCAATGATCCCATAATTCTCCTGAAAACTTTTCACATTTTCAGGCCATGTTATCAGACCTCATTCTATTTGCTTTTCTCTGTGACCTTTCTGATTCACACATTTCTGGCTCATATACATGAAGTGTGGTTGCCCAGAACCAACATAACTCCAAAATTTCAATCCCATATAAAGAATGTGGATTACTTCTCATGTTTTCCATGTCAAACTCTTGTTTATACATTCAGCTACGTCATGAACTTGAGTTTTTGACATACTATGACATTATGTACTCTAAGTTTGTGGCTGAGTGTAATGTTTCTGGGTTTACTCTATCCAGAAAAGTTTTCTGGATGGTGATTTCCTTTCTGATAGCTCAATTTTTTTTTTCTTTTTTTTTTTTTTCCCCTGCACTTAGAAAGTTTCTCATAGAAATTGATTCTCATTGATATTGGTCCTATTATTTTGCCATTCATACCGCAATCTCATCATCAATCAATGAAAATTCCAGATTCAGAGTGTTTCTAGTTTTTATTTATAAAAAATCAAAATGAAACACACTTAACATTTCCCTACCCTNAAAAAAAACAAACCCAACAGAAACAATGTAAACATTATAATGATGTTATTTTGGTTAATGAAACCTTATCATATTTTCTCTGTCACCTTATCCTCACCTTACAGATTGTTTAATTATTTACTGGAGCTTTGGAGTTTAGGATGCACTAAAACTATCAAAAAGTGATTGGTGTTTTCCTAGAGCTGTTTAGTCTGTCTTTTGTGAGGAACTGGAGCCATCATGTCCCTGTTTCATTCCATAAAATTTCAGGTACTTACCTGAGACTTCTGAATTAGAGGTTTAGTCATGGTGACTTTTTTCTTTTTTTTTTTTTTT